>BMAV01002090.1:69258-111015 GCA_019973955.1 Trichonephila inaurata madagascariensis | reverse complement strand
AATTAAAATTTATTGCTATCTAAAATGATTTTTGCTTACTATTCTAAGTGAATTGAAACAAACTCTTATAAGAGTACAGTTTAACAAATTTGTATTATAATACAACTAGTAAATGTATACTATATTCTCCTTGTGAAATTTATACTCTTCTAGAATGAAGGATATTTTGCAATGTAGCAAGAAAAGACTTTTAAGAATCAAGTCGCAAAAGATATGTACAACAGTAAAAATTTAAAAGAGGAAAAGTTAAAAAAAAAAATTACCATCAGTACGAATTATATTAATGATGGGGTGTTTATTTTTATTTGTACATTTTTAAGCGATTTAAAATTTTGTTTTAAAAGGTATTTCATAAAATATATTACATATTAATTAAACCTTTTCAAAATTAATTAATTTATTTTTCATTAAATGATGCACAATGTAGAAACATTCAAATTACGCAAACGAAACTCTAAAATAAGAATTTCGTTGTCCATTTTCCTCCCATTCTTTTTTAAAATCTAAGCACAGGAATTACTTTTTGATGCTACTTTTTTTTAAAAAAAACCATCTTTTGTGTCATAGAAAAATAAATATAATCACTGTATAAAAAAAAATTCAAGAATAGTAATAAATTTGTCACAATACTTTTTAAATGATTAACTTGTCGGACTGAAGACTGATCATAGAGTCAATCGGAAAAATAATAGACTCGACATTTTCAAAGAATGTGTCAAAAAAAAATTTTTTTTATTCAATTAAAACTTCATTTCAAGTATTCGACTTAAGAGATGAGAAGAGGACCGAAAAAGAAACACAGAATAAAAAACTATTTTTAAATCGTCAGTTTTAAGTTTCGGTATTGAATAAAATAAGCGAATCACGTGATTCACAGTGCCGGATATGAAATCGTACTTTGTTCTGTGACTGAGGATGCGATAAAAACAAATAGATTATATATCGCTTGTGTTCTTGAAATATCATGCCAACATTAGATTAATTTTTTTGTCCAGTGTCAAGACTTGCAGGTTAAAGGACCTGAAAGTGTTTGACTTCTTATTCAGTAAGAAATTTATAAATTTTTATTTTGTATATATAGGTGAATATCGTATAATATGCAAATGTGTCATGTGTTTATGTTTTAAAGTTATATTAATGTTTACCAATGGCTGTGTGAAACATTAAAGAGACTCCCCCATTATACAGTAAATCAAACATTTTTTTTTTCTGTTTACTTGTGACACCTATTATTTTTTACAAAGTTTGAATGTCTTGTGCCAACAACTTAATGTTTGTTTTAAATAACTATTTTTATAAATAAGTTTTTTATATATATAAATCATAAATTTTTCTTACTATAATCACTTTGTCTCAATTTAATCGAAAGTTTTAATCATATACTTACGTATTTAGCGAATTATCTTAAATATTTAGTCTGCTTTTTTGATTTTCAGATAGATCGATTTCCTCCCACATACAGAAAATGCCGTCATTAGAATATGGAAAAGTAAGTTACTAATTGATACTTTTTTTAAGATAAATGACATTGATTCTGTAGCTTACTTATCACTAAATTATATTTATCATTTTTCGTAATTTAAAAATTCTGTGCTTATGTATTAAAATGTTACTGTACTTTCGTATCAGCAGAAAAAAATTGTTTTTCATAGAATATCCTTGTTCCGTAAATAATGCCCATTTAATAAAATATGAGTGCTCACTAAAAACCTATTTCAGTATCAGTGTGCTGCAAATACATTAAGTTTAAATATTTCTGAATGCAAATATTTTCTTTTGCTATTTATTAATTTGTCTGTCTTTTTTTTTTTAGCCTAAAAAGGTTTGCTTTTATTTCTATTATAAATATTAAGATTGTTGCTTTCGACAATGCTTTGATAACCTGATGTATACATCAGAATTCACATTATTTTATGAGTATTTTATCAAGATCAATGATAATTTTCACATGCAAAGCTGAAGCAATAAAATTCAAATATAAACTTGGAGGAATCTCCTGAATTTCTATGCTGATTATCTTAATTTAAAGTAAAGAATGTTAACAATATTTTGAAATAACCAGCAAGACTTTATTAACAATATCTGTGCTATGTTTTGCTTGCTTAAAAAAAGTCTTAAAGTATCATAATTTATCCATCTATTCATAATATTTTTGAAAATAGCAACCAATATAAATGATGTATATAGGTGTATCTTTGCTGAATTATATTTTGAATTGTAATGTGATAAATAAAGATAGTTTGATTAAATGTATGCGTAAGAAATTTTCATATTTCTTATTTGTTAACAAGAATCTGTTGTTATATATTCAATACATAGATTTGTTTCTTTTTGTAGTTAATTACAGAACAGATGTTGGTAAATATTAAATTACATATCTTTTTTGTATTCAATGTAATTTTTGCTTTAAAAAAATTTTTTCAATAAAGAAGCTACAAGTTTAACATAAGACTGAACAATATTGCATTGTTTTTAATTTTTAAAAATCCATTCTTTTTTAATAATTAACATTTATTTTAATTTTCCCAGATTGTTCAAAGAGCTCGCAATGCTTTCAGAGGTGGAATTACGAAAAATATTAGTTTTCGAATTCAACAGTTGAATAATTTATACCGCATGTTAGAAGAAAATGAAAAACAGTTTAATTTAGCTGTTGCTGAAGACTTAGGAAAGGTATTATATTCTTATCAGTCTAATTATTGCCATGCTTTTAAATATTTCAAATTTTAGTTATTAGTTTAAATTGTTGCTGCTCTTTTTCTCTCTATTCAAATTTTTGTTTCAGAGTGTATATGCTTTTGTTAACTACTTTTGTTTAATTCATTTAAAAATTATTAATTCTGAATATATGCTCTTTAATGTGTTTTGAATTAGCTTTATATTGACATTATTAAAAAGTTTAGCTGTTCCACTGTTTAAAATTATAAAGGTTTTTTTTTTTATCTTGACTGAAATAGCAGTGAATATTCTAATAATAATTAACATTTTATTATTAATAATTCATAGAATAGAATTGTTAAGAGTTAGTTAGAGTGAACTGACCCCTTGACACCACAGTTTTGCCAAAAAATCAGCTCTTGTGCTATTAAAATCTACATTCACTCACTTGCTAACCTGTTGACATATGAGGTCAAGAACAAACTGCAGTGGATGCTGAGAAACTTACATCAATTCTGTTTTGTTTCGAATGCTCGAAGTTTTCCTATGGTGCCAGAAATCCACACATCTGGGCAAAAGTTTGCACCAAATTAGCACCATATGCTTTATTAATTTTATTTTCTTGCTTGCACTTTTATATACACATGCATCGCATTCAATAAATTTCTTCAAAATTTTCTGTCTACTAAAGATCCATTTGAAATCAAAATGGTTCATAATTAAATACAGATATATTTTTCCTTTATTTCTTTATTGTGCTGTAGGTGTGTGGCATTATCTTAAGAAAAATTCTGTATATATATATACACACACATTATTTTTAAACTGAATTTTGCTGTAATTTGTGAGTCAATTTTATTTATTATAAGTTTTTTCGTGCATTTGTTGATCCATTGTATTAATCATTGATTGGGAAATCTATTTTACCTTTTGAAATTTTTGTTAATATTTATGATTTTCCTTAAATGTTATTGAATATAGCCAAGTTGGGAGGGGGAGATGTACATTTTAATTTATACATCAAAATATATTCTGAAAAATATTCCAGTTTTATTAAAAGTAGCAAGTACATATTTCTATGTTTCACACATATGCATTTATCTTGCTGCTATGAAAAAAACCTTTTCCTCAGGGAATATTTTGACTACTCCAATATATGGTAGGTACTAGAAGAAAGATTATTTCCTAAATTTCACATATTGATGTGTGGCTTAGAAAACTATTCAAAATAAAAGTAAATTATATACATTATTTCTGGATTAAACTGTATCACAACAATACAAGGCTTCTGCTATATGTTTATTGTCTTAATCACCCGAATTCAAAATATTGTGGCCATCTGTGGAAGGAAAGGGTTCCTTGTTACTATCTCTGTGATTATGAAAATAATTTAATGTGGTCTGATAAACTAAAATTTGCTGTTTCTGTATCTATTACAAATTCATTATTTTGCTTTTCTGTTTTTTTACTTGAAGGCCCTGCAGAACTAGAATCTGTGTTACTTACAATATACCATATATATTTACAATAAGTTCCTTACCTTCACTGCATCCTAATACCCACAAATATACCTCGCATGCAATGCCAATTGAATTCGAATATAAATATTGAAGTGTTGCTTTTCCTGTACCAACTTATGACTTGCACATAAGCCACACCAGTGCTGTACACAAGGGAAGGGTATAGGGGCTCAAGCCTTCCTCCCCATACACAAAGAATTTTTTTAATTTTTAGCATAAGGATTACGCTTTTGAGCTTTTATCTGTGTTTCTTAAAATGTAAAAACCTTAATGTTCCTGTTAAAGTAGTCTCTATACACTGTTTAGCTGTACGACTTACCATGATTAGGTCCACTCAGCTATAATGTTAAATCATACATTGACACACATAATTTTCACTCAGTATGATAAGAAATAATTTATCCTTATTTGAACAATTTTGTCGAGTTTATTAAACATTGCATGTCTTCGTCATTTAATCATCATTCAGAAATTGATACTTTTTACTAAAACTCATTATATAATTTTATTGTGATGGAACTTGAATTAATTTATTTAAACTTGATTAATTGTTACTATTAATTTTTAGGTTAAAAAATTTTGAAGTGGTATTTTCATACTTTTCCTTTATAACTCATACCACTTGGCATTTTTTTGTGTGTGTGTCTTTCTCAAGGTAGTACATTCTCATATGATTTGAATTTTAATTGTGTGAAAGCCTGTCATCAAGGAAAACTAGCCATATGTTACTAAAAGCATATAATGTGAAAATGGAGAAGTGTTAATTTTTTAGTCATGAAAGCAAAGTTTTATTATTCTTAACTATTATTGAATTAAAATGTAGGTATTATGTATAGCAAAAACAATTGTTGTTTATTAAATTTAAGAGTATTATTTATAAAATTTATAGTTGTAATGTCCTAAGTTTTTTCCATATTTTATTTTAGCCTCATCAAGAAGCTGCCTTGTATGAAGTAGAATTTATTTTAAATGACATTCGATGTATGAAACAAAATATTCGTAGTTGGGTGAAACCAATTTCAGTAAGTGTTTTGTTTAATTACAACTGTAAAAAGTTTTAAAAAGATCGCTTTTTTTTCCTCTTTGTTATGTAATTGACTTTTAAAATTTTTAATGAATGTGTTGCATCTGTTCTTCCTGTGCATCTAGATAAAATCCTTAAATGCTATCTAGCTTTGATAGCATTTTTTGTAGTTTCTTGTTTTGAATATATATTTTGAAGTATACTTAAGCTCTAAAATTTCAAATTTTCTGAAAATTTGTCTTTATTTCTGCATTTTAATTTGTTCTTCATTTTAATGCCTCTTCAAAAACAATGTTAGTGACCACTTTTTCCTCTAAATTGTACTGAATTTTTATTCCATATTTGCTTCTGCACCTTGATGAAGCCACATGCAATTGTCCTTGAGTAAATGTTGTTTCCTTCAATGTTATGCATAAACTGGCTTTTTTTTCAAAACTCTGCCCCTGTGATTTATGAAAGTCATGGCAAATGCCAAACTTGCTGGAAATTGCATATGTTTCAGTATGAATGGCATATCCAAGTCTCCAAGTGTTCAGTGTGATTCTTGGTACACAGACAATTTTGCCTTATCTCCTTATAAAATGTCGCATTGCAATATACTCTTCTGAATATTTTTCTGTTCTAATCTTGTACATTTATGATGTAATGTTGTGTTAATCTTAGACCTTGAAGTAGTTAATTAAACTGAAAATTGTGCCTTATTGCCAATTTGTAATCATATTAGGTTGTCAAGTATGAAATGGTGAAAAAAATGCACATAGTTGAATTCGATTTTTTTTCCAATAAAAACTAAGATTTTAAGATCTGTTATTTTTATTTTCAAACAAAAATATGTGTTAAAAAGAGAAGATGTACCTTTCACATGAAAAACAAAATATGGCCACCAAATGAGGTTATAGGCATTTGAAATAAATAACATTAACTTTGCTCCATTTCTGACAGCCTAATAATATTGAACAGGACTGGCTGTCTTCTTTATTATTGTTCTCATGTGATAGATAAATTTATTACATCTCACAAAAAAGTTATGTAGAGAGAAATAACAGAATGCTAAATATTCTGTTTCTAAGTATTGCAAAGATCTTATTTGGTTTGAAATAAGTTATGGTCCCTTAATATTTATTTTTAAAATGTTACATTAAATTGCATAATTAAGTAAAAAAATTTTATATATTATAAAGATTTACATCAGATAGAATTTTGTTTCTTAAGAATGATTTTATGCTATTAGAGTTCATATTTTATCTGATAAATTATTTTAATGTATTTTTAAATTTATTTACTTAAACTAGAAATTTTCCAAAAAAAAAAAAATCATCAATATGCTGTCAGGTAATTTTAAATATTTGTTCTTCGATGTGAATTAATTTTTATCCACAAAATTAATCATTTCAGCAATATTGTATGAATGTTGATTTATATATTAATAAGTATAAAACTAATCTCACAAAATTGTTATTATAGGCTGAAAAAAATTTCATTACAATCCTAGATGAAACATTTGTTCAACCAGAACCATATGGAGTTGTTTTAGTTCTTGGAGCATGGAATTATCCTATTCAGCTTTCATTTTGTCCAATGGTAGGAGCAATTACTGCAGGAAATTCCTGTATTTTAAAGCCTTCAGAGTTGGCTCCTAAATGTGCAGAGTTGATGAAAACTCTTGTGCCTAAATATTTGGATCCTGTAAGTATATGCTTACTCTAATAACATTTTTTATTCAGATCCTTTGTAAAATAATTATTTACAAAATTTTCATATGTTTCAAAAAACGTTATTCCGGAGTTATTTTTTAAAAAAATAACTGGATTTTTATTATTGTTATTGATTATAATAAAAGGTTAGGTAAAGTTAAATAATGATAAAAATTTGGTTGTAATAATTTATTTCTGTGGTTTATTTTAATGATTCATAAATATAATTGTAAATTTTATGAACAGATGTATAATTAGCAATAAAATACTATCAAGTTGAGATACAGACCATTTGATGCATACCATTAATTAGATTTTGACCTAAAATATGTAACATATATTCTTGTTGCATGTATGTGAAATATTTTATTGTTAAATGTGTGCAAAAATTGATAATCTTTTTTTATTATTATTACTATTAAAAATGAATGTTTTGAAATAAAAAGATGTAACACACACAAGAAAACAAGTATTTGTTGGGATTTCTTAGTTGAATTTATTCCTGTTATCTTCCTCCTGTATACTTGCTGGCGGCACTTAAGGGGTTAACCCTTAAGTGCCGTCGGCGTGTATGCACATTCTGCTCAGCTGGTACACTTACTGCCCCAGACATGTATGCTCGTCATTCCAAAAGACGACTTTTTGCATTGTGCTGCTTTGTTTAAAACTAGTCCCATGGCTTTGGAATACAATAAAATGACATTGACAGTGCAGCTAGAGAATTTTACTTATTTTGGAGAAGAGGTGAGGAAGGAATTTTAAAGGGTATATTGCAGGAATGGGGAAATTTATAGCAAAGCAGTTTTTCAGTTCTGTTAACGTCTTCTAACAAAAGTGTGATGCGAAAATTTGGTGTTTGTACAAGGGAAAATATTCACTGTGAATATCACTATCAATGCAATGTATGGTATGCTGATTATGTGTTCAACATGTTTTATATATCACACAACAAATAAGTTATAATTTTTTTTTTTTACTATATTGTGTAACTCTAGACATTAAAATCTTGTATTTTCAATGTATTATTTTATCCTTTTCTTTTTTAAAGGGAAAGTAAACAATTTTTAGGTTGAAGAACGGGCCTTCTTCCCCCAATAAAACCATGTAACAACGTAAGCCTGTGGGGAACACCGTGGCATTGGGGGGGGGGGATAGATTTAATTTTTCGTCAGCAGTTAAGGGGTTGAAACAAAATTGGTTGCTCATTTAATCTTACAAAAAAAGGCAAACTTATTTATATTATATAGTTTTTATATATCTCTAGAGTTATAGTAATGTAGTGTTAAATTGCATGTTTCATGGCCTTAGGTTGTGTCTTTGAGTTATTGTACCATAAACCAGTCTCTCTACATGTGAAATATAGCATAAAATAACACTGGATCAAGTATCCTTCTCAGTTTCTTCTAATTCCAGTTGGAAATTGAGTTTTATTATCAATAGCTCATTTCAGAATCCCTCATTGAGAAGTTTAACATGCATTTTATAAAAGCTGTATTATTGCAATTGGTTTGTTCACTAAGCATGCATTAATGTGTGGTTTTTAAATTTCTTTACATTTTATGTGTAGGAATGTTATCATGTCATAACTGGTGGTCCTGAAGAAACAGCGGAATTGTTAAAAGAAGAATTTGATTACATTTTCTACACTGGCTCTACACGTGTAGGACAAATTGTAAGAGAAGCTGCAAATAAGCATTTAACTCCAGTTACCTTGGAACTTGGAGGAAAATCGTAATAATAAAAAGTTTTTTATTAATTTTCACTTTATATATAACATTAACTTTCAAACTTCTTTTCTGTTGTAAATGAATTTCTTCTGTTTTTTCTGTAAAGACAACTGTAGGTGATTCATTTTAGACATTTATTAGTTATATGATGGTAAAAGATTGTTGTTTGTATCAAACAAACCAAAATAAGTCCATATGTGTGTATTTAAGTGTTAATTTTATTTATAATTCTATTTTTAAATATAAACAAAGTTAAATCTTTATTTCTCTCCGATACTAATACTTGGTGATTTACTAGTTATTTATATAGTTTTAAATTTTGTTATTTATATTACCTAATTATGTGTAATTATGATTAAAAATATTTTCTATCTGAAGAAAGATAAAAATACATTGTTGATTAAATCAATGTTTTAAATTGGCGGTTTAAAGAAGTTGGCTGAGTTAATCTTGAATAATAAATGTTGATTGAGAAAATGAGGGATGGCTTAAAAAAGAAAATTTATCTCTTTTTCATCTTTATTTCGTGTTAGATATGGTAGTTTAATATTTTAAAGTATTAAATTCATTTGAATTATTTTAATCTTCATGTAAATGTAAATAGTTCAAAAATATTGCTGAATATTGTGAAAGTGTTATCAATATGAACACTTAATGAAAATATTAACATTTTTTTTCCTGCTAATTTTAATTTGTTACTATAATTACTCTTAATAGTTTAATTACTTTAAAATAGCTTTAGGCTCTCACACAGAAAAATTTATTTTCCTAAAAATATTAGAATCATTGCTTAAAATTGTATTATTTTTAAATTAGTTATTTTCACTTTCAAGCTAAAACAATTTTGAAACTTAATGTCCTAGAAAGTTTTTAAGTTACATCTAATTATCTTTATATGCAAGAACTATTTATAGATTATTTTATAAATCTCTTAATTGTGCTTTTGCATTAAGAAGGAAATATTAATATTTAAATATTTTGTTTCTGCATTTGTAGCCCTGTATATATTGATAACTCTGTAAATCTGGATGTTGCATGCAAGAGATTACTTTGGGGAAAGTGCATAAATGCTGGTCAAACATGTGTTGCCCCTGATTATTTGATGTGCTCTAGAGAACTACAAGAAAAATTAATACCTGCTATGAAGCAGACTCTAAAAGAATATTATGGTGAAGATCCTAAAAATTCTCCAGATTTTGGCAGAATTTTAAATAAAAAACATTTTAAGTAAGTACTTTATTTTATGTTTGACAAATTGTTATATTTGTTGATATTTTCTGCAATTAGTTTTGCTTATGCATTTTAACTAAAGATTTTGTATAATGTTATATATAATATATAAATATTTAAAGGATGTTATAAATATAAAGATCTTCTAAAAAGTATGATATAACTTTAAAATATAATAGTGGCCCTTCTTACTTGTACACATTGTGCATCTGAATTCAAATTATAATCCATTTTTAGACCATAACTATGCTATCTTGCAATATTTCTGCCTTATAATTTTAGTAATAGATTTTTTTCTCGACTTTATTTAGTTTGCTATAATGTACTACACATTTTGTAATATTTATTCACATGTTGCTTTGTGCATTCTTGTGGGACAATGTAAAAGTATTTTAATAGTACAATAGTTTGTTTTCTCCACTTTCACTCAAGTATTTTAATATAAAATTATACAATATTATTAAAGCATTCAGAACTTTGTCGCATTTTAATGTACAGTATCAAAAATAAAATAAATCTAAAATGCATTATAATGAATGTTTCTGAAATTTTTAAAATTCTTTTTCATTTTATTACAGTCGTTTATTGTCTTTAATGAAAAAGGGTACTATAGTTATTGGAGGTGACCATGATGAATCTGCAAATTACATTGCTCCTACTGTCATTACAAATGTTCAACCAACAGATCCTGTTATGCAAGAAGAGGTATTAATTTCTTTAGATTAAATTCTCTTAAGTAAGGTTTTCTGTTGATTGCTGTTTGGATGTTATTTGATTTGGATTATTCTTGTTTATGAAAGATTTATTTCTTTGTTTTGAATTTGGGATGAATTTTTGAAGAAAAAATGTACTCAGTGTTATAAACTGGCCGACTTATATTCAGAAATATATGGTTTAATTTTTCTCCAGTATCATTTTTTTAGAATAATTCCCAAGTTTTAATATCAAATAATTATGCAATTGATTCATCAGTGAGCATTATCATTGACAAATTTAAAGTTTATTAACTTAATACTTATACGTGTATGTTTTCATAAGTCTTTTCTTTTTAAAAGCACAGAGTTAAATTCCTATTAATTTTTTTTCTCCTTTCAGCAAGTAAGTTTTTCTTTCATCTTTATGTGCAACAGAGGCATAATTTTAATTTTATAATTCAATAATCTTCCTTAGAAAAGTTGTGATGTATAATAGGAGAGATAGATGGCTTAAATATTTATATTAATGATTTTATAAAAAAAAATTTAAGCTTACTTCTTTGGATTATTATTGTTAAAAAAATATTTGTTCTCTACTAATATTGTAACAAAAGTAGTTCTATCATAAATTTTTTCTGAAAACGGCAATTTTATGTTTCAGATATTTGGTCCAATTTTTCCTATTATTACAGTAGCAAGTCCAGAAGATGCCATTGATATAATAAACAGCAAGTAAGAACGATACAGAGAGTATATTTTTAATTTAGGGTTATAAAAAAAAAATATCCTTTCTTTTCTTTAGAAATCTTCACTTCCAAGCGATGTATTTTTTTCTTCTTTTTTTAATATTCTACACTCATTGTAGAAAAGTTTGAAACATATGTCAGGCTTATTCTATTATCTTTCAATTTTTTTTTTTAAATGCTTGGGCTATCTTCTATGTAATGCTATGAAACATAATTTGTTATCATACATTTCAGTATCAATTAAACTTATTCAGTCATATTTTAGGCTTTTTATAAGTTTAGGCTATCTTCTGCTTGGAAGCATGATTTGCTATCATACATTTTGGATTTTCAAAATTCTCTTTTTATTTCACATACTTTAGTAGTACTTAATAAGTTAGATATATATGTTCACATGTAGAATGAAAAAAATTTGGAAGTATATTTCTAACATGATTTTTTTTATTCGTGATGTTTGTATAAATGTGAATTTTTTTTTTTTTATCTATTTTTCACACTAGGTTATTTATGATTAATGAAAATATGAAAATAGTTTTTCCTAAGGAAATGTATTTATGTTTCCTTTTTAATGATTTGTTTCAACCTGAAGTTATGATACATTTGAATCTGAGAAATATTAGAAATCTTAGATAAATACAGACTATATATTCAGTGAAAAATAAAACGTGAAATATTTAGTATTATTTACTGTGGAAATTGGTCAAAATTGCATTACAGTTGAAAAATTCATGTATGTTTATGAATAGCATGTTTCCATTTGCTGAAATTTTTTATTTCTTTCAAAAAATAATTTAAATTTCATTATATATTGATTATAAAGAATTAAGTTTTTTTAAAAGGCATTAACTTTGTTAACTAATCTTTTTTCTGCATCTCATATCTAGC
This sequence comes from Trichonephila inaurata madagascariensis, assembly GCA_019973955.1. Lineage (NCBI taxonomy): Eukaryota > Metazoa > Arthropoda > Arachnida > Araneae > Nephilidae > Trichonephila > Trichonephila inaurata. Next base: position 98,836 of record BMAV01002090.1, on the reverse strand, counting down.
ATATAATAATTCAGATTTCTTCTAAAAATATTTATTACCAGATCAGTTTCTTTGGAAATAAATGCTTTTATTTTTTTTCACCCATGCTATATTAATATGTTCTTCAATGCTGGTTTTTCTATTTTTTTTTTTTTTTTTTATTTATTTATTTATTTATTTCAGTAAAATTTATTCCATAAGGATTTTAATGTTATAGTAATTTTACAAGTAGTCTTCACAGGATTAGTTATTAATTATTTAATTCATTTATAGGGATAAACCTTTGACATTGAATGTATATTCAAAGAAAAACAGTGTAGTTCGTAAATTTTTGGATAATACATCAAGTGGAAGTGTTTGTGTTAATGATTCCATAGTAAATCTTTCAAGTAAGATTATTTTTTTATTTTACTTTCATGTTCATTTTTCCTTGTTACTTTCATTTAATGACTGAAATGTGTTATATGATTTATTTTTAATGTGTGTGCAATTAAATTACACAACTTAATACTGGAAATGCAACAGAATAAAGTAGCACTAAAATCATGCAGATTTTAATGTTGGCATACTTCACTGAATATTGCAAATAATGTCAAATGTATAGCTCTCTGACACATTGAATAGGATATAAGGGAAGGAACTTTCAGAATATCTGTGCTCTTGTTTTTGCTGAGGAAATCATTATTTTTTTAATGGTTACTTTTCTCTTAGAGGATGTGTGTAATAGCAGAGGTAGTTCCTGTAGATAGAGAATTTTGCATGGGGATTAGGCAAACTAGTCCATACATTAAATCTCAGCTGACACTCACCTAGATGCATCCTCAATGCACTGGTAGGGGCTAAGATGGTTGAAACAATAATATATGACAAGTCTGAGGGGTGCCTGTGTGGTCAGAGTAGCATCACTACATGTGGACTGATGTATCCTGTACTTTATAAGTACTTAAGCTCGCAAGCTACTTCTGCCACCATTTTGTTGCATGTTCAGGAAACCTTTGATGTTCCCATATCTGCCAGGTCCATTACTTATCAATTGTTGCTAGATGATGTCTGTTAAGAAGATTGCTGTTGACCCCACAAAACAACTCCTTTTTATTGGTGCTGGACAAAAGTAACTTTAACTATTATTTAAAGTTATGTTCTTAGTTTGATCTTGTCTCTGTTTGTCCAATGATAATAACCGTTTACTAGTGTGATGCTGTGACAGGTTTATTCTGGCCACATTTGGGGAATACTCGCCATGTAATAATGTGGCATGATGTTTTAAACCAGCACTCATCTGATAGCAGATCATCTCTAGTTTGTACTTAAGGTGCTGTGGCTGTTTGATGATATGTGGAACAATATGCTGCAGCTAGTGACTTTCCCTACCATTGGAAGTGCCCAATTTCCTTTACAAGTAAGATAACCAGATTATGTGCAGGAGCCAATATGCCTACAAGATATACAATTACTTCCCTGTTATCCTCTTATCTCTCACTAGTTGAATAAATCTGAGATGTAATTGTACACCACTTGCATGTCCTGTCATTGCTTCATTCAGAAGACAAACTGTGGCAAATGGTTGGCATGAAATCAAGAGCCATCCTTCAGGACACCAGCTGTACTCTTATTGACTCTGTACTTGAGTGTTGCTTTGTCTGTTGTGGTCTTAAATGTACTCAACTCTGACACTGTTTCAAAAGAAACATTTATTGTTCACTGCTGTCTCTCTCTTTGCCAAGTTTTTTTACTTTCTTTCCATTCCTTCTCGGTGTTGCATTTCTACTGTTATATTGTATAATTTTTTAATCTGTTATCAGATATTTTATGAGTTGAAATTTTTAGTTGATGCTCTACCATTTGGAGGTGTTGGGAAAAGTGGTCTTGGTGCATACCATGGAAAGTATTCATTTGACACATTCTCGCACAAAAAGGCTGTCCTTGTACGAAACTATGCAATGATTGGAGAAAAACTTGGAGAGTAAGATATTTTATTTATTTAAAATTCATTCATTTTTTAGATCTAATTTTTAAGCAGGGAGTTGCCTTATTTCAGAAACAAAATATCATTCCTCTACCTGTCAAATCAAACTTTTTGAATCAGAACTACATTTCAAAAATTTACTCTGCACTATTATGAATAATTTGTGTACAATTGTTTAATAGAAGTGTACTGGTATCTTTAGTTTTAAACACTTTGCTATCTTAATTTATTTTTGTTCCATTATAATATGTAATAAAGATTATTGAACAAATGTGAAAATAACGAATCTACTATGTGGGAAACTTTCAACTTGTTTATGATTAATTTTCATTGCAGTAAATATGATTATCTTGAAGCTATAAAACATATCAAGATTAAAGCCAGTTTTGGCTGTTAACCAATTTTACCCCTTCTGTTTATTGTACTGAGTAAAATCCAAAAAATTATCTTGGATAATTTCCTAAATTCATTATTAATAACAAATAAAGTAATAGGAGTTATACTTCTCATAATTTATTATACTTCTGGCTCGACAGCCCTGGGTGGACCCTGGCTTTCTCCAGAAGTCTTTTCCAGGCATCCATACTTTTGGCAACTGTTTTCCAGTTTTTGACCTTTAAAACTTTCAGGTCTTTCTCAACACTGTCAATCCATAATTTATTATACTGTTAAATATATTTTTATCAAAAATTCAAGTATTGTATTGGAGTAATTCAACTATTTGTATTGAATTATTAATACTATATAGAAGTAAAAAGATCTTTGAAATCAGAACTATGGATAGAATATTTTAAAAAGTCCCTGTGATGCAATCAATAACTTCTTTTCCATTTTTAATTATTTCTGAAGTATTAAGTTGGTTTATAGCTGCCTTGTATAATTATTTTCAAGCGTTTTTCTAGTTTTGTTAATATGTGTTAAATCCACTTATGTGAAATTCTGGTGCTAGGATTCTTATGAAATTAAGGTGTTAAAAAATATGGAGATTTAAAACTATTTGTGTAAATTCCTAAATTTTTTTTATATAAATTATTGAAATAAGATCATTAATTTTCCTGTCACTAATTGCTTATGTATTAAAAGCTGTATTATTTTGAGAATACCGATCTAGCAACAGACTATTGTGATATTTATATATTATAGCATATTTCCCAGGTCTTTTATGAACATAAACTACAACAATATTATAGCTCATTAATATTTTTAATGTCTTTGAAAAGGATACTATTACTTGTGTGTTATACAGTTAGTTCTATAGATGGTGGAAATCTTGTACCAAATTTTACAGATGTCATGTGCCGTGTGTGATAGTTATCTTGGTAATGAAATGCTATACATGTTATACATAATTCATGATTGATAGCCATATCTTTATTAGAATGTATACATACTGTATCTTTACTCATAACATCTTTTATAATAATTAATGACATACTGTTGATATTCATTAGTAAAATTTGTGTATTTATTATATGTACAATCCTGTATCTATTCTTCAGTTCTATAGGTAATTGTAGTTAAGTGTGGATCTACCAAATTTTTAAAATTATATTTTAAGGCATTTTGTAAAATAAATATATTTTTAGTTAGGATACAGACCCATAACTATAAATAGCTACTTATAAATAAATACAACAATCATATATATTGATGTGTGAATATCAGGATTCCAGAATTGAAATTTTAAACATTTAAAGCATCTCCATTAAATTAATATTTCATTCTGTATAATTTATGAAGTGGTATGCAAGTATTTTTAATGAAGTGATTATTGTCGGTTTTAATAAAATTTAAATAAGAAAGATCATTGGAATAAATTTACAATTTTTACCAAAAGTAATTAGAACTACTACATTGATTAAAATCATTTTTTTTTTCAGCTCTTTTTCATGCAAATGTAAATATAAATTTTCTAAACTATTGTTAGCAGATCTACTTTGTGAGAAGCATCCAATGTCTACAAGTATTACTGTTGTGATTAATATTATTTTCTTTAAAAACTAAATTGAGAGTTTTTTAATTGTTTGAAACTCTATATAGCAGTATTTAAACCGTAATTGATTTCTGATAGAACCTTTTTTTTTTCATTAATATCTATTGTATTAAATTTTTTTCCAAATTCATAACAATGTAATTTGTAAAATTTTGTCTTCTTAATAATTTGTGATATCTTTACTATTTTTAGTAATAGCTATAACTGTGAAATTATTTGTAACATTTTGTAAAGTAAACTGCAGTAAATTAAGAGTAGGAATTAAGTCTTAAAAGCATTAGTAATACTTTGTAATTTAATAGACCTTTTATGAAATGCTAAAAAGGTATGAGGAAATTCAACTTATGGTGAGTGTAAACTTAATTTTCTTCTGTTGAAAGCCACACAGAATATAGTTATTAATTTCTCTATTGTGTAACTATATTTATTAGTTAGCTGGCTGGGTAGCATAGTTGGTTTGTCACTGGTCTTCTGTATCCAAGGTTGTGGATTCGACCCTGACCCAAATTTGTGGATTTTCATGATGCAGAAAATTGACAGCATCGTACTATTATACAGCATGAAAAAAGGTCCCTTGAGTGTCTGATTGGCTTGGATGCTCTCGGCAAAATTAAATTCCTAAGTGAAAATTTAGCATCGGCAGAGCTCAGATGCCTCTCTCTAGGGAAGAAACTCAGTATCAAAATTACTTGCAGTAATTGGTATCGCCTAAATGGTGCCGCACTAAAAAGTAATACCAGCTAATGGGGGAATGTACTAGGTCTGCAAAGGTAGAAATACCAATATGCAGCCCCATTACAGGAAAAAAATATTTATTAGTTACATCACCATTTATATTGGAATTTTTTACATTTGTACTTATAGAATTTTAAATATATAATTTAGAAAATTTAAATTATTTCAATAGCATACACCCTTAAGAAATTAATTTGATTCCTTAATTCTAATTGACAAAAAAAGGGCTATTTATTGCAGTCCTTTACCTTAATTTGATATTTATTCTGGAACTTTCTATGTTTTTATTGTACTGTTGAGGTGTAATATACATTTTCTTTTCGTATTCAAGTATGAAACATATTTACTTGAATATTTTATCAAATAAAACATTGATTAACTTTTATTAAAGTTATCAAGGAAATTATCACTCATGAACTTAAGTATTTCTAGAGATGAAAATTTTTATATGTATAGTGGGTACTTACAGATTTTATGGGAGGTTAGCAAGCCAAATTGGTCATTTTAACTTTGAAATCCAACTTAATTTATAAGAATTTTATAATTACCATTAGTTAGAATCATTTTCAAAGTAAATTGAGAAATATAGTAAAATTACTCATTTCCATATATTTGATCTAATTCTTAAATTAAGACATTTGTAGATAATTATAGGGTCATTTTCCTTATTAAAGTTAATGTTACTTTTTTTGTTTACAAATTCATGTATTTGAATTATATGTAGTTTGCCTTCTCTGTTTTTGTATGTTAAGTTCCTATATTATTTTTCTCCCTTTAGAGCACGATATCCACCCTATTCACCTACAAAAGAAAAATATTTGAGGAAATTGTTAAAGAGACGACCCAATTTATTACCACAGCACATGGATTACATTGCAGTATTCTTTGCTGGTTTTTTGGTTGCTGTTATTTTAAAAGTTATACTTCATGTAAGTTCTAGAAAAAAAATTTATATTCTTTTTTCTGCAAAAATAGATATATAAATTTACTTTAAATATTAATGAGGAAACTGAGCTTCAAAATTACCTGTGGCGATTGTTATCCGCCTCTATGGTGCAGCACTAAAGAGATACCAGCATCAAAGGAATGTACTAGGTCTGCAATGGTAAAACACCAATCTGCAGCCCATTAGAAATTAAAATAAAAAAAATTTAAATATTAATATCTTTATTTAGAAAGAGTAAATTTTTAGTAAAAAGTAATTTGTATTTTTATATATATTAAAATGGTCACATCATATTTATTGGAAAAATAAGGCAGAAGAGAATGAATTCTTTGAATTGCAAATTCTGGGGGAGAAGGAAAATTTTCCTGTTATATTTATGGTGTATTTTAACTCTAAGCTACATGGTGTTAATTTTATTATTTTTAAAAATTCTTTCTTTGCGTAATGTGATGCATCACAGGCAACTTTAAATGCTCAATTTTGTAACTAAATCAGTTTTTCTAAATATAATTTAATGTAATATGTTTATTTGTTACCTTTAACTTCAGTTGTTTAAATACAACCTTAAGTGTTTTAATTTTTTTTTTTTAGCACTTTTGTTATAACAACTAGAGCAATCTTTTGTAACAAAGTTAAATGTTTAGAAAAACTGAATATCCTTCAGTAAATTTTGAGAGTTAAGTTATGCATGAAAATATTTTTAATTTCTTAAATAAAAAAATTAAGTCACAACTTTTTTTTTCCTTTGAAGAAATTCTAACTTAAAATGTGTATGTATGGTTATATATATATATATATAATATAATTTTTTTTAAACAGTTTGCAGGAGTGAAATATTTTTAAGTACATCTCACAGAGTAAAGAAAAGCAGTTCTGCAGTTCATTTGATAATGGTTGAATTGCATCTTTTTTGGGGACATCGCATTCATAGTGAATGTATGCATAAATATGTTGTTTGCACATACTAAGATTGAATTCCATATTCAGTTTTGTGATACATATTTCTTATTGAGTACTGTTTGTAAATTTTGAATTACATGTGCCATATAGTGCATATACATTTATTGTTATATAAATATATCGACAGGAACATAATTCGAAAAATTGTTTTATTTTTGTACAATATTTCCACCTAAATTTGTTATCTGAAGTATATTCAGTATGTAATTTGTTCAATTTGTAATTTTTTTTTTTTTTTTCTTCTGATAATTGTTTTATTTTACTGATTTGTGAGTGATAAATTTTGTTTTTGACTGTTAAAACATCAAATGTATGTTCATGGACATACATCAAATTGTTTTGTATTAGTGATAAAGCAATTTATTTTAATGGGCATTATGCTCTTTGTATATATGTTGCATTTGCATGTAAAATATTATGATCTTGTTTTTCTTCTGAATTTTTCCTAGAAATATGAATATTGTATATCTGTCATTGTAATTAAATATTAAAGATTCTGAGTTATATGTGGGTCAGTTGTTTATTTTAGTTATATTTACTTTTATATCAAATGTTTGCAATAATTGAATCTTGCAATATAATTAATTGTATTAACTTTAAAAAAGTCTGTCTTTGAAATATGCTTAACTTGTTTTAGAAACTTTTAATTTATTCTATGTTATCAAATGTCTAAAAAATTAACATTTGATTCATGAGTTATAAAATACAATGACTGGTTCTGTATATAATCATTTATATTGTTATAAAATAGTATTTACAGCAAAATAATTTTAACTTATGTTGACAATCAACTTGTTTCATATGATAAAGTATTTAGATAATTATATATATAAGGTTACCAAAACATTGTAATATAAATATATATATTAGTTTTAAAAGAACATTATTTAAAGTATTGTAATACTTAAGCATTTGCTTTTAACTGTTATAATTAGTTTATTTAGAAAAAATTTATTTTCAAAGAGAAAAGAGAATTACCAAAAAATTGATGCAAATTAATTAGTAGAACTTAATATTGAATTATATTATTAAATAAGGTTGTCAATAGCAGGCAGAAATTAATGTAAAAAATGTATAAAATATTGTAAATCTTTTTGAAAAAATCTATTTTGCATCTAAAGCATGTATTTTTGATAGTTCCAAAGCATTGTTCGTAACAGGTTTTATTATATATATATATCCTTATAGCTGTTTTAACTGAACTAAAATGATTTCTAAAAGATAATTTTCATTTAAAAATTACAAACATAAAAAAAATTATTCATGTTCTTGGTTAACTGATGCATTCTTATTTGAGAACTAATTAAAATATTCCAGTATTTACTTGCTGCAAGTATATTCCTTTAGTGAAAGCTATCAAAAATTATATTCTGTTATGAATTTATCTGAACAAAATTCTAATTTATATATTCACAATACAAATAGGACTAAAAAAAAAGAATTTGTATCTTTGTTTTGTAAGTAGCCACTTTTCTTGTAGAAAGTAAAAAATCTTAAGAGTGGCCATTAAAAATATAAATCTAATTTTATAACTAATATTAGATGAAATTGCTATGGATAATTTAGTTTTATTATAACAATACTTAAATGTAACTCTCAAACTTCACTTATGTGGTTCTGACTTTAATAAATTATTTAACAAATGTGTATTGAGCTTAGGACTGCGCACTTATCAAAATTAAGGAAGTAATATGACTAACATGTTTAAAACGTAAAAATTTTTGCTTGGCATCTTCAGTTCATGTATCCAATTAACATAAGATGATAATGAGACAGTAACATCAGAAATTCTTATCTGTTGCCTTAAGATATTAAGTAAATTCTAATTTTCTTTTAGTTAATATCAAATATTCATAAAGAACAAGAATTATAATAATTTATTCAGAAGTGCAATGTCTCTTTAATAAATTTTAAACTAAAGTATGCTTTTAATTTTATTCTCAAATAAAGTTTAACATGGACATTTATTTGTTAGTACATATACAAAATGCATGCATTATCTAAATACATCAAGAGAACTAACTCTGGGCATCTAACATTTAAAAAATGTAACAAATATAGGAATTGCAAAATATTAAGTACAGCATAAATCTGTAACAAATAAAAGAAACCACAATAGCTCAGATTTAAAATTTGATTAGTATAACATTAATTCATTGTGTATATATTATAACAATTCACAAAGATTCAAAATTGCACATTCATTGTAAATCACAGTTACAAATTCATGCATAAAAACATTTCAAAAGATGAAATACCTTTAGATGTTAAAAATGCAATGTTTTCCAGGACTCTAAAGAAATATCACATCAAATAATTTAAGAACATTCAAGAGAGCCAACTTTTGAAATTGCACAAGCACAATATTTAGATTTAAAAAATAACCAATAAAATAGGAATTTCTAAAAGCTTTACAATAAACACAATGACAAGGGCTTGATATCTAGAGATATAAAAGCCAGAATAATGTAATACTGAAAAAGATCTGTCAAATTCCACATCACAATTTTATTATCAGAAATTCAAAACAATATTCTGGTATGATCCCTTTGAAATCAAGCCCAGCCTTAACTAATAACATTCAAATATTCTGTACAATTTAGAGAATATTACTATTAGAAATACAACCACATGCTAACAAATATATAATTTAACAAGCATAAATATTTTGGATAGATATTCAAATTGGCATATATTTTACCCTTGCTGTTATAAATGCACTAACAATAGTTAAAGTTTCAGAAAAGAATGATAAATGTTTAATTTCCTGTTGAACAAAATTTAAAATTTTTATGAATCAATAATTTTTCTTGTATCTTATACATACTACTTGCATTTTAAAATATAGAATAAACCTTAATATATTTACACATAATTTTTTAACACACAGCTTATCTACGTTTTATAAACAATTCAATTTCAAATCATTTTAAAAAATATAAAATGGTTATTTTATTTAGATATGATTAAAATTTATTAAGACTATACTAAAAATAGTGATTACCAAAAATATACATGCACAAGAAAGTCATTTCATGAAATTTGATGATATAAAGAAATCTTTGAGAGAAATGAAACTTGTGTACTCATATTTTCAATTTTAAAAGGGATGATCTTGAAATGATTTGTTATATGCAATACAGATGAAGTAAGGATAAAAATTACACATTTCTAACATTTATTAACAGTATTAAATAATACACAATACAAAGCACATCTATGAAACATTTATCTAACTATTAAAATCCAGTGAAAAAATCACTTTACAAGTTATTTTATATTTTACATTCAAAAATCATGGATGAGAAAACTATTCTTTTAAAATTCTTTAAATGCATATTTTTTTTAATATGCATTAAAATTGTAATTAATATTAAAAAATTTTCCATACATGACATACTTCAATTGTTTACCTTTAAAATATTATAATTAACTCTAAAAATATACATTTTGTTTATGATAATGATTCAAATGCTATTTTTATTCAAATTTTATTTTCTCCTCACAAACTGTACTATCTACTTTATATCTGTGAAATATCACATAAGAAACATGAGAGCAATAATGCCATAGCATAAGAGAAAAGTTAACTCCTAAAAAACAGATTATGATGCTAAAAATACAGAAAAACTTATTTGATATGTGTTTTGGCATTTCGAGTAACTAAAAACAGTTCTACCACTTATTCCTGATCTCAAATTAAAAGCTATTAGAAAAAGAATTGCAACTATCAAATCTTTTCCATAATGTAAAAAAAAAGTTATATTCACAGAGAGCTACAATAATGAACATTAATGATTCAAATCCTTACATCAACAAAAAAAATTTTATTTTGAAACATACAAAATGCTAAAACATTTTTAAATGGAACATTTCATATTTTATTCTTTTCTCAAAGAAATTTGTGTATGTATTTAATGTATAATTTACTATAAATGTAAGGTAAACAATTATATATAAATATATATATAGTTCAATTATTAAATAACATTTTTTAATAAATTTCAATCTTCCAAAAAGAAAAATAGTATGGAGAATTCCAATATGATATTGTTATGTTTTCAGTCATAAAAGCTCTACAATATGCATAAAGTTTCCTCCTTAATTAAAACAAAACAAGAATGTCAATGACATTTAAAGCTTCGCATATAATTTTAGGGCTATTAAATCTCTCCCACTTTTCTAAAAAAAAATCCTTTACATCTGAATAATTTTCAACAACAATAAAACACTTTTAAGCTTCAATACACAAAATAGAAAATCATGACAATCTCAATAAATTTAAAATTTCTCTACATAAATAAACCAAATCACAATATTTTCAAACAAATTACAAAAAATATATAGTTTAAAATGTGCTTTCATACTACACCACAGACCAATCTCACCAAACCAAAAGATGATGCCAAATGTTGTCATTATTTTTGTGTTTGAACATGTACAAGAACAGAATTTCAACTAATGGCTCCATATCACCATCTTGCATCTTTTGATTTGACAAAACTGGTTGACAATATAATATAACATAATTGACATCTACATAATTATATTTTATTGAAGATTTTCATTTATTCACATAGTAGTTTATTAATAAAAAACACAAAGAAAAAAATTATATGAAGAAAGTAAAAATAATAATCAACAAAATAGAAGAAGACTAGATAGCACTCAGTAACTATTTCATAATCGCAAAAGGGAAATAAATAAAACAAACGACTAGTTATCATTTTAGAAGATTCAAATATTTTTGCACAAAGCACCAAGTAAACATTTAGTGAAAGATAAATGTTGTGTTTTCTTAAAAAACAATTTTAAGCTACCACAACGGCAAAACTCAACAGACAGTTTAAAATCTGCTTGTATTTTAATGAATGGTATCTATTATTTCCTGAAATAGCATTTACAGTTCTACTGAAATCATTCCAAAATTGACTATAATAAATATTCTATAGTGCAATGCTACCAAGGAATTTTTCCAATGCAATACAAGTTTTGGCCAACTTTCATAAAATATATACATATATATATGTGTGTGTGTAAATAACCTTTTTCTTAATTATTCTAAAACCACATAAGTAGCTAGCTATTTAACAAGTAAATAAAAATACTTAATTACCTTATGTACTTTGCAGTGAAACAAATATAAAACCAATTTCTGAAATGTTTATTTTTAAGAAAACTGTATCACTTTTCCATTAGTAAAACAATAGTCATGCAGAATATAAAAACCCAAGAAAATATACAATCTATGATTAAACAACAGCACATTCAAATTTTATTAAAGGTAGAAAATAATCAAATATGAATACCCAAGGAAATATATAACAGAATTATAGAGATAAAAAAACTTTTATTTATAAAAAGAATTATTCAATTAAAATTAATTTCGGTACGTAAGTATTGACGACACCACAACCAAATTTGCACCACATGAATCGTGCCATTTTCTGTCAAAATCTCACTTATTGCTTTTTTTTTTTCTCAAATATAATCCATAAGAATCTTTTTCTTTTTTTGATATCATGGTCTGATTTGCTAGGCACCAATTTTGCTGCAGTGACACTAATACATAAATGCATTAATTTCTTTATAAAAATAAGTTAAAAGTTTAAAATATTTCAGTCTAGAATACTAAATTACAAGCTATTAGCATGGTTCAGAATGAAACATTGCAGTCCTTTAAATAATTTATTTTGCTTTTTAATTCACTAATGGAAAAGTATGAGTATCTTAACTTTATAAATGCAGTTTTTTTAATTATTATTATTACTAATAAACACTTGTAAAATTTACTCAAATTATTAATTTCAAAAACAAATAAGCTCATAATTTATATGTATTCCATCAGAAAGTATAAACTAATCCTATAACATTAAACTATACACACATATATATATACCGTAAAATCCGGCATATAACGTGCACCGGTGTATAATGCGCACCTATACTTTCAAGTTGATTTTTTAAATTTTGGGGTATATTCGCCGTATAACGCGCACCCCCTTTTTAATGAAGAAATCTGAAATATTAGTATGCATAGCTTTTATGCTTTGAGATCATTTATTCGAGGTATTATCCCAAATTTTTGAAAAAATAGCATGCTTCTAGAACTACAACTCTTTTAGTTCATAAGGCAAGTCGTTTCTTTTAAATAAACAGTGTTTCGATACATATAGAAGAAAAGGTTTTTTTTTATGTTCATATCTTTTGCTATTTTTCAAGCTATCATTTTTATACCCGGCTTATAACGCGCACCCTTAAGTTTCGGTTTAATTTTTTGTGTTCAAAGTGCGCGTTATACACTGGATTTTACAGTAGTTTTTACCTCACATCCAGTTACATATAGAATAAAATAGTTCAGACCAATTTCTAAAAATTAAATATTGCACATCAAGTATTAATTTTTGAGTATTTAACCAAAATCAAGAAAAGCGTTAACTTTAAAACAAAATCCTAGAAAAAAATAACTTAACATGCAAAATAAAAAGAACTACTAATAATACATAAATAAATTCATACTGTAATGGATAAACAAAAAGTATGAATAATAGTTTGTGCAATGAAGTCCAAATTACTAACCTTCATTTTTATATTTATACTTTAGAGTATAAGCAAATAAATAATTTAAATAATAATATATAAATAATTAACCACCTGATTAAAATAATTTATAAACAAACAATGGCATAAAATTTTAAATTATCTACAAATAACAAATCTTGTGTTTACTCACTAACATAACATAAACATGGTATCTTTTCATTACCAGACAAAGCTACATATATATTAATGAAACATATGCAAACATAACTCAAATTACATCATAAATTAAATAGTGAATTTTATCACAATAACATTTTGTTCATTCTAAAAAGGTTTCAAGGACTAACCTACCACCTATTTGAATTTTAACTACCACCTAATAATTCATTTATGTGTTTTAACACTCTTAATAACAGAATCTTCTAAATTTTTCATATTTAATAAGAAAAAAATTATTTAAGAGTAAAAATTCTGTACAATATGCAAGTATGAGTGAAACTAATTCATAAGTTTCATTCTCCAATACACAGAACTGCATACATATTTTTAAGGAAATATAAAAATCTAAACTTTTGCTTTACCCTTTAAATATAGAATGAACTCTGTATCAACCATTCTTTCAAATGTCAATACTCATTATAAATAATTATATTAATTTGATATATTGCTTATAAATGTCAAAATAATTTTTACTGATTATTTTCTCAAATAACTTAAATTTTATTAATGATGATAAATTTTTAATTTTTATATTTAACAGATTTGTACTCTACAACCTTAACAATATAATGAATTACCTAGAAAGGATGAAAAAATATATAAGCTCAAAACATAGTGATTTAGACAAATTATTGGCAATAAAAGAATTAACTAAATCCCAAATGAAAATAAAGCAAAAATATATCCAAAGTTGTCTTTAAAAATTAGCCAAAAAAAACATTTCTTTCTGTATCAAGATTAAAAGACAGGCTTTTTTTAAATAAGAATTAAAAATAATAAGACATCTTTTAACTTTCTTTCAACAACAAATATAAATTAAAATAAAATTCTGGAATACTAAAAAAAAATATCAAAATCTTATAACATAATTTGCTGTTATTTTTTACAAAACTGAAACAGAAAAAAAATTCACATAATTGCAAAAATAAGGCATATTCTATATTGATCATTATCTCTTAAAAAGTTTGACAGAAAAAAAATAGGACAAATCATGAAATAAAAAAGGACATGAGAAATCATGCATAAAATAAGAAATCTCAATTCAAGGTAGTTTAAGTATACAAACTGCTTATAACATTTTCATATTCCAGATACAAACAAAAAAAAATATTTTCATGGAAATTATGCAACGCTTTTTTTAAATTCAATACATTTATCTTTCAAAACTTGTTCATAGGTTGGTGGTGGAGAGCTTTGACCTCCTCGATCTGCTGAAAAGCTGTTTTTGGCAGAAGTAGAAGTTGATGGTACATTTGAATCCAAATTTGAAGCAAGTATTCTGCGAATAGTTTCTGCATTTTGCACTTGATTTCCACAGGTAGAAGGATCCATAGCTTTTTCACAAAGCTTACAAAAGATAAGCAATAAGAAAGTAAGACCGATGGATAGAACAGTCACAACGATCCAATGAAAATATGTAACTCTGGCACCTTCTGTAATGTAGATCTCTCCAAATGACAGAAAAAGTGCATATGTCTTATGAGATGTACTAGTTAGGAGATGTTCACAATAAGAGCTACATGAGCAATTTCGACTTTGATGATAACAGACACACAATTTTTCTACAGCTACAAAGCTTTTGCAAGCAGGTTTGAGACAATATGGTGCCTTTAAGCCTTGAGGGCCAACTCTTATACATGAATAAGTTCCTACTTCTAAGACATCATTTGTAATATTAAATTCCATAAGATCTTTCAAATACATACAAGAACTTTTTGTACAAGACTCTGTCAAACCATGTACAGAAATCAATTCATGACCGCCATTTGATAAACATGTATCATCACTGAAACAAATCATGTAAATATTAGTATTGATTACTTCTGATGGTGGAACAGACTTGAAATCTGGCTTGCATAAAAAACTCCCCTGACAATACTGTAAGGATTTTATGGCAGGTATAAAATTATCCGTTGATACATTATACTGCTCTGCGTTTTCAAAAAGTACTGTTTTATTACTTGGTTCTAATAAGCAATCGCAAAGGTACTTGCGATCAACAGCATCACATGGTAAACATAAAAATAAACGCATACTAAGAAATAACAATATTAATCGCAGCTGAAAAGTTACCATAGTGTGAAAACAAAAACTGATTTTACAACCTTACTGTGTTAAATTTTTCATTCTTCCAAAATATAGCAATTTTTAAACATTACCACAAAATTATTTATTTTTCATAACCATCGCTAACAGTTTGACAGCTGGATGAGTAACCATATGAAATAATTTTGTCTCAAGACTATAAATAACTAGAGTTTAGTGGACACAGGGTAAAAAAAAAATAACTCATTATTTTTTTTTTTTTTTTTATGGTTCAAAAGAATAATATTTAAAAATCATTCAAATAATTTTTTTCAGAAATTTTTGATGAAAACTTTAACGAAGGAAATTTATTTCTTAAAATGTAACGAGAAATGTATGCACATACACATTTGTTTCCAAACAAGCTGTGTGACGTAACTGAGTTAAATGCTTAGTTTTGTTTTTGGTATTAGCGTATTGTGATGTGATGTCGAGAAAATATAATTCTCACAAAATTTTATGAATTGATAAAAGTTGTTTCGTCTTTTACAATTTTCCTGTTTATTATGAAAATCCTCAAAATTATCCATACGTTTTAAAGCCAGAAGTTTATCAAATGCGTATAAATTATCGTTATGTCGCTTCAGGATGGTAGTAAACCATATTGTTCAAGTATTTCATTGAAATTATTGTTTATGTTTATTTATATACATATTTATATATCTTTATCTGAAGCTTATAATTTTTCTGTTGTTTCAAATAACAATCCCCTAACTGAGAAAGTAAGTTTTTCTCCTTTTAGCGGTGAAAAATCCTTGCGGTTGTTCAAAAGAAATTCTGGTAAAAGATGTGTTAATACGACAGATTGTTCCTCAGAAATACGAGGAAGTTTGTGCATACAAAATACATGTGTCTGTCCCCAGGGGTATTTGCCCATTAAGAAAGGTGTTGTGGGATGCTTCCAAGTGGGGAAACATCTTGGAAATTTTTGTAATTCTTCTGCTCAATGTGGAGATGAGCTTACATGTAAAAACCATGTTTGTCTTTGCCCAGAAGGATTCCAACTTTATCAAACTCAAGGCACTAATATCTGCTTAATGTGGCATAAGCCTACTCGATTAGTTGATAGATGTCGTTTGAATGAAGATTGTACCCGTCATGATCCAAACACTATTTGCAAAAAACGCTGGTGCCAATGTAATAATGGCTACCAACTGTTTGAAACAATGCTATTTGGTCGTAAACATAAGTGTTTCAAAACATACCGATTCCAATGTGCAAATTCTGCTCAATGTTCAAAGTTGACTGAGACTCCTGATCAGCACTGTATGTGCTTATATGGTTTTTGTCATTGTATAACTGATATGAATTTTACTTCATTTGATATACCATCTTGGGCTGTCAAACCTAATTGGTACCAAAGATGGAAAAAGGACCTCATTCTTGCTACTCGATTGTTATTTATTACTGTTATACTCTTTTTTGTCCCCTGTTTCATATATGTGACACTTGGTATGCGAGAACGAAGTCGACAGTTGTTTTCTCAGTTTGTACAACCAACCAGAAGTCCTGTTATTCATTACTCTCAAAGAAGAAACAGCCATTTAAGATCATTACCATCATATCGAGGTTTACCAAATATGGGTTCTCTCAACAATAGAGGCATGAGTGTGAGTGATTCTCATCATGTAGAGATAGCATTGCATTCTAGTGGAGTCAATTCAAGGTTAGTAGACTCTAGGCCAAGAGTACCTGTACTTAGAGGCTGTCAACCATCAAGAGAATTTCTGAATTCTGTTGAAAATGATGCAAAGGAGGAGGATCCTCCACCCTCTTATGAAGAAATAATGCATAAGGAGGTGATTCCTGAGGAACCACCACCTCCTTATCGTGCACTATAGTATGTTAAAAAACACAACTTGCTTTATAAAAAAATTTTTGATACATTTTCTCTTTAAAAATATAGAGAAATGTATTTGTTTAAGAATATTTGCTTCTTTAAAAGAAGATTCACTTTGCATTACCTATATCGTAATTGCTAATAAGTTTCCATTCATATATCATAATTGTTCCTGCTGGTTTTGTGCTCTTAGAAAAACAAGTTCTTGTTATAAATTTGATTATTTTTTCTAGTGAAAAATTATCAATACTGTTTTAGCCAGAAGTTTAGATTATGGTATTCTTATTTGTGTGATTATTTTCTAGTGTACATGAAAGTCTGACTTTCATCCTTGGATTTGATTGGATAAAATATTAACTGTGAGTTAAAAATATTTCATTTGTATAATGTGATCTTGTTAAAGTGAAAAATCAAGGAATTTTATTATCCAGATTTGTTTTTGTACATAAACATGTATTAAAGTTGTGTATAGTTAACATCATTATAAATAAACTTGCATGAATGGACATCATTAAAAGATTTAAAGTTTTTTTCCTGTTTAAGTCATATTTAATGATGAAAAGATTGAGAATTTTATTTATTGTACATATATTGATTTTTTGTAGCCAAATAATTGAAATATTTATTCAATGTATCTAAATCAAAATTTGCATATGCATATATTATTAGCAACTTACTTGTTATTTGCACAAAATAAAATGACTGCTCCAATGTAAAAAATTAATTATTCTCTAAGCTGTTAAAGGTGATACTTTTCTATTAAAATCATAGTACATCTTCATCATCAAATAATGCATTTAACTTATTCTCACACCCTGATGTTTTTTCCTCCTCAATAATAAATTTTCTGTAACTTTTATTTTTTAAATCACTTTTCCAATTTTATATGGACAAAGTATATTAATTTTTGTTAATGTGACCTTTGAATTCCTGCAATGTAAATGAGAATTATGAAATGGAAACAAATGGAAAAAGATTGCTAAATTTAGTGTCTTTTAAAGCATGCAAATATAAAGAAAAACAATTATTGATAAACATCACATCACATGAATCATACAGAATTAAAAAAGTAACATGTAATTAAAAATATTGTATTTAGTGCTTGAGAAAATATATTTTTGCTTTGAAATCTGAGTAATGCTACTTTATTTAGTAAAATTAAGAGTTCATAAATTGACAGGAAAGTCTTGTTTGTGTCTATACACTGAGGGGGGAAAAATCCCAAAAGAAGAAAAAATTATAGTAGAGTAATGAAATTTGGACAATGTGCAATTGTCTAGTTAACATGTTTGATTGATTAAATTTTCAAGATCACAAGTTAATTTAAGCTCAAGGAAATGCATTTCAAATGTGAAATGTTGTTACTTCAATATAGCCAGTCTAACCTCCTGAATTTTGAATGTAAACATACTTGCATTGTGTCATACAGGCACCAAATGTCACTTTGTGGTATGGAGTGCCATGTGTGTTGTGCCAACACCGAGATGGTCAGTACTGTTTGTAGATAATGCTGGAGTTGTACAATTATATGCCATATGTGCTCAATTGGAAACAGATCTGGTGATCTCACTGGCCAAGGTAATATATCAACACTATGTAGAGCATGTTGCATTACAACAGCAGTGCTAGGGTGAATGTTATCCTGTTGGAAAACTCCCAATTGAATGCTGTCCATGAATGGCAGTACTATGGGTTGAATTACCAGACCGACATACAAATTTGCAGTCAGTGTGTTTGGGATAACCACGAGAGTACTCCTGCTATCATTGTTCCTCAGACCATGACTCCAGGTACAGGTTTAGTGTGTCTAGGCTGCAAACAATTTGGTTGCAGACATTCTCTTGACCTCCTTCTGACCAAAACATAGCCATCACTGGCAACAACCCAGAACCTGCTTTCGTCAGAAAACACAACAAATCTCCACTCCGTCCTCCAATAGGCTAGACACTACTAGCCTCGAAAAGGGCAATAGCTTGACGTCAGTGGAATACATGCTGCAGGATGCCTGGCTCGGAACTGTCCTTGAAGTAACTGATTTCTAACAGTTTGTTGTATCACTGTGGTACCAACTGCAGCCCAAATTTCAGCTGCAGATGCATTATGGTGCACCACAGCTGTATGGCAATCACAACAGTCTTCCCTCTCAGTAGTGGCACATGGTCGCCCGGTCTTCTTGAGTCAATACCGTCCCTTAACTACTGCTGCCAGAAATCATACACAGTGGATACATTCTGGCCAAGTATTTGTGCAATATCATGGAAAAAATATCCACTTTCTTGTAGCCCTATTACATGACCTTGTCGAGCTGTTGACAATGGCTTTGTCTTTTTAAAGGCATTCTTGGCTAACATCAACTCAATGCATCAAATTTCACAGACAAATAATGCTCACAACTGTCACAGTGCACATTTAAAGCAACCCTGACTTGTAAGTTCTGAGTGGCGCTACTAGCACCACACTTAACTTCGAAATTTGAATTGATGTCATCTTTCATATGTATAAACATGCCTACCAAATTTTGTTTATCTAACACATCTTTCTGGGTGTTGGGATTTTTTTACCATCAATGTATTATTCACTATTCTACATGTTCTCATCACAGAGGTATGGCATTCAGTTACTGAATCACTACCTCATGAAACACCTGTACAAAATATTCAGTGTGATAGATTCCCCAATAACACGATTTTTACGTAATGCCAAAGACGTGCATAGACTATTTGGTCACTTGTTATGGACTTGATGCTGTAGCAGTGGCTTATGCTGTTAAAAATCATTATAATTTTTATTCTGTTTATGAATTGTATTGGGCTGCCCATGATGGTGGTCATGTCCAAGTCATTCATTGGGTTAAAAAAGTTACTAAATCATTCAAATCTTTTACTGTTGAATGTTTTTTTTTACCAGTTTACAGTTCAAAACCTTTATACCCATGATTTAAAGGTCAATTAATGTATTAGTCCCATCTCTACCATTGTTTATTATTATTATTATTGTCAACATAAAAGTTTATCTGTTACAAAAAGGAACATTAAGAAGGAAACATTTCTTTCTTAATAATTTCTTAACTAACTTATTTTAAAATCTATTTTAGAAAAAGACACCATCTATGTTATTTATATTTTTTTATTGATTTTATTGTTTTTCAATTATCAATTGTTTTGCTCTGGAAGTAGACGAATTGAACTAGTACTATTTAATATTGAAAAATACATCTTGATAAAACAGGGCCAAGTTGTACAGCTTTAATGAAAAAGTACTTTGGTATGATATGGTTAAGAGAGAATGACTTATACATCAATTCTTTTTCAATACATTTTCTTTAGTACTTTGTTAGTAAAATGTTTTATGTCCAACTAAATTTTTCATTAATAATCATCACATTTAAAATTTTTAGAATATTTTGTTAAACTTTAAAGAAGAGAATCAATTATACAGTTTTAATGGTGGATTGGAAGATTGAAACTGCATTTAATAATTTTAGATACAGTATCAAATTATGTTTTCTAATTTTTATTTCAAAGCTTTCTGTATTGATGTCAAATGTAGCTGTAAATGAAATGTCATGAATTTAACATTGGTTATGTCTGATGTAGCTAACGGATTTTATGAATTGATGATTAAAAATACTCTTGTAATTAGAATTCCCTCAAAATTGTAGTTTTCTTATGCTTAAAAATTATCATTAAGGAAGGAAAACATTAAATTAAATTTTAATCTAATTATTTATTTTATTTCAATTGTAAACTATTCAGGTTTGCCTAAAAATATTTTAAATAACGTTCAATTAAGTGTATAATGCGCATTTTTTTAAACTTAAAAAATAAGATCAAAATTTACGGGGGGCACATTACACGTTGGGTATAATAGCTCTAAAAATAAAATAAAGAGATGAGCATAAAATAATTAGACTTCCACTTATATCAAAATATTGTTTATTTAAAGGAAATGAGACATATTCTGTGTGAAATTAAAGCATTGTAGTTCTAAAAGTATACTATTTTTTCAAAAGTGTGACGTAATGCATTGAGTAAAGGACTGGTGAACATGAACATTCCACATATACATTTCAGGTTTTTTTTCACAAAAAAAGGTATGTGCATTGTGCAGGGAATGTACCTAAAAATTTAAAAAGTGCAACCTGAAAGTATAAATGTGCTTTTTATGCCAGATTTTACGGTACCCTAATGAACTATGAAAAGAATAGAGAAGTTAAAGGCTTAAAAATTTTTAATATAAGTAATTGAAATACTGTGAGAAAGAAATTTGATTGATTTGTATTTCTATGACAAACAAAATTAAAGAGTTAAAGTGTAGAATAGAGGGCCCCTAGGATTTGATAATGTTTATGTAGATGCCAGAATAAATTTGGCTCTTCATTACTTCGGCAGCATTTCATTACTTTCTGAACACCTATCGCAACATATAGGTAGTTGGGTGACTAATTCTGGTTGTCACAAAATTAGCTTACCCAATGTGCCTGCTATTTTACACTTTAATTGTTTATTTTACCATTAAGCATTAACTTATATGTGTGTCATTCTTATTTTCATCATTTGCTATGGAATTGGAGCAGATAAATTTTTAAAGCATGTTCATTTATAGAATCACTTTATAGATACATTGTACCATTATATATTATGCATGTAAATAAAAGGCATTTACTACAAATTATTTCTTACGAGGTGGTTTTGAAATAAATCTAGAATGTGTATCAATACATAACATTTTCTTTTATTTGTTAAAAAGTTCAAAATTAATTTTTGGTTTATTGATGTGAAATTTTTTCTCTTAAAATTTGGCTTTTTGTCTACTTAATACACAAATATAAATATTTTTTGACTGTATTAAAGGTTTTGTGGAATAATACATATTTAACTTTCAAAGATTTGTTATATGTAAATGTGTTAAATATGTACATTCTATTAGATCAGGAAATATTGAAATATTATATATATATATATATATGGATAATAAAACTTTTTGTTTCAAATATGTCAAAATAGTACATGAAGGTAAAAATGATAGAATCTATATTTTGGAAATCATAACTCATATGTATATGATCATGGGAATAACCAGTAAGACTCATGTATGTAATGATGTTAAGTTTTCTGTGTATATCTATGTAATCTTTTAAAGTTTATTTGTTCTATATTTTACATATTTTTCCTTGTATTCAACAAAAATGTCATTATATTTTAAATAATGTAATACTAGCAAAGAAAAATAAGAGTTCTTAGACTTAAATGTTGCATGTTATCTATTTTTTCGTCATTAAATGTATTCTTACTCTTAATATTTGTCCAATGATTGTTTTAAGTATCCAGATATATTTGCAAAATCTTGTCAGCCATTTTCATCAAATTAAAAATATTGCCAAGCAATGTAATATTCTGCCAATGATGTGTATTTTGACTTATGTAAATTTGGATGTAATTGTGTTAAATTTCATAGTTGACAAGATTTTATGTATGTTCTTTGTATTTCTTGTGTAGAAACATTGAAAAGCATATCAATTCTATTTTATAGTATCAAATGTGATTCTATCTTTAATATTGTGTATGCTGTCTCATTAGATTTAATTTTATTTTATATTCGTTTCAGAAAACAAAAAAATTAAATTTTTCATATCTGTTCCGATGTTAAATTTGAAAAAAGTTACTCAATAACTGTTGTACTTTTGGTCTTTCTAAATTTAGATTTTATTTCTAAACTAAAAGCCAGGTTATGTGTATATATATCTATATATAGTTGAAATTAGTTAAGTTAGCTGTTTGATGGAAATTGATACTTATGTTACATTTGTTATAAATGTGATATTTGTACTATGTGAATTTAAATATGTGTTGTTGCTGTTGCCTTTCTTCTTGTCTAGCTTCTGCTAGACGAGATCTATGAGTTTATTCACCCTCAAAAAGTCATGTACAAGCATAGGAAGACTTAGTAAGTCATCGTAGGACAAACCCAGGCATCTAAGAATACGAGTTGGGGCAGCCTGCTCGATGTTACATTTTGGACAAATTAGATGGGTTTTATGGCCAACCGATTTGTCCAAAATGTAACATCTAGCAGATGTATATTTACAGAAAATCGGTTCAAAAGCTATGTATGTTGCTATTTTATTATTATTGAAAAGATTGCCTTTTAAAAGGTATCTAAAAAATTTAAATAGTACTTTACCTTATTTTATATATGTGAATTTTAAAGTTGCCTACTATGTAATTTTGAAAGTTTGTGTTACAGTCATAATTATTATTTATTCTGGTAATGCAGTTCCTGTTTAAGAAAATTCTGAATTTATCTTATATAAATGTAATTGGTATTTTGGAAGCATTTTTTTTAACTTGGTACAATTTAATTTAATGTATTAAAGGAAGTTATTCTATGTATTCTATTAAACATTTAATTACAAATACAAATCGAAATATCAAAATTTCCTTTAAAAACAACTTAAGAAAAATGTTAACATTTAATACCAAAAAAAACCATCTTTGGTTTGTCTTGTAATTTTAGCATTTTGGCACTTGACGATAGATAAAGGTTTGTTTTTCAATTCTTAGTACTGAATTCACTGAAGTTATACATAAATATATACTTTCTTTGTGACAAATATAAAATGATTGGATACTTAATGAATTTAGAATGGTCAAAGAATTAAAAGTTATTAAAATGATAATTATTCTTCCACTTTTAATAATTTATTATAAAAATCAAATTAAACTGTCTGGCTTTATATATTAACCCTCTAAGCGGTCTGCACTTAAAGTCTTGCCATTCTAGAGATGCTTCAAAAATGCACCGCACATAATTTTTTGCTTTTTGGTGGGGTTCTCAAAAGCGGTTGAGCCGTATTTTTAAGAATGTGGCTCAGCTGCTTTTGGGAATCTTGCTTGAAGGCAGAAAAAGCATCTCTGGAATGGCAGAATTTTACGTGCAGACCGCTTGGAGGGTTAAAAATGCGTTTGGGTATTTTATTGCAGTATAATTTTTGAATCTTATCTTATCATATAACTTAATCAATAGGTGTTATCTAGACTTCAAATAAAAACACACATTTGTTATGAGGCATATAGAACTGCCTTAAATTTGTATAGAGCAAATGCTCTACTTCATTTTGTGAAGTACTATCTGGTCTATGCTTGTGAAAATTATCTGGTTACGCTTTTTAATAAAATTTTTACAAAATGTAGAGCTTTTTATGTTATTTTTTTATGTCAAACTAAGAAATTTATTAAAAACATTGCTGGATTGTCAAAATGTTTAGTTGTTTGGTTCAAAATTGGGCTATAGAACTATTACAAAATATATGATCTTGGCAATCATAGAAACTAATGTGTGGAATAAGTTGTATTTGTGTCAAAAAAATTTTTTTTCAAACTCCAATAAATGAAACAAATCTGGTGTATTTAAAATGTTTTTAAAAGTTTTTCCAAAAAAAAAAAATAGTTATTACTTGATCTGTAGGAAAGGAATAAAAATATCAATGAAAAAAACTGAAAGCTTGTGTGAAAAAGAAGAAATATTAGCGAAGCAATATTTGCTTATGAAAACAAATTCAATAGCATTAATTGCAATAAAAAGTTAAAAAAGATAAGTTCATGGAATTTTCAGAAACTCATTTTTTTTTTTTTTTTTTGTTCTAAAATGTAAAAATTAAGATATACGACTTAACTAGAAAATAATTGAAAATTCTATGGATTGATATAAATGTACCAATTTTCTTCAATGGAGCATGAATACTTCAATGCAAAAAATTAACATTTTCGAAATAATTACAAATATTACTAATAACAACAATTACTAAATTTTCTGACTTTTAATTTAATTGAATGTCTTTAGTGAAACTAAAATCTTATAAAATCAGAAATGACACTGTTTTCAGAATTTTATTGAGTAAATCATTCCATAATATTTCTCTTTTATTCAACAAGAATTAATTTTTTGATGTATCAATCTCCTTAAACATTTATAGAAAATATGTACAACTAATACTTCTAAAACCAATGCTTAGTTATAGTGTTAGTTAAAATAAAAGGGTTTAAAAAATTGAAGAAATGCTTCAATTGACAAATCATGCTTAATCATTGAATATACCATGTTCAGGAATAACAAAGTACATTTGTATACTCTTATTACATTAAATTTTAAAAACTTGCTATATATTTAATGATATTGATAATTGCGATCTATTTAGACATGAATCCAGTTAAAAATGATGTTCATTTCTCATACTTT
The DNA here is from genome assembly GCA_019973955.1 of Trichonephila inaurata madagascariensis. Taxonomy (NCBI): domain Eukaryota; kingdom Metazoa; phylum Arthropoda; class Arachnida; order Araneae; family Nephilidae; genus Trichonephila; species Trichonephila inaurata. The sequence goes on along the minus strand of BMAV01002090.1, from coordinate 73,332 downwards.
TGAATTAGAAGCTAAAGTTCATATAGAGTGTTTTTGCTTTTGTACATTTACCAGATCCATAAAAAACATGCATGGCTATAATGAAAAATTTTAAAATTGAGTAGCTGAAGATATTTTTGAGGATTTTTTATATTGTACTATTTTTTATTAGAACAATTTATCTTGAATTGTTTTACTAAATCCATTTTTCATTACATCAGTCTTTGTCATATTTAAACTAGGCATAAAAATAAAACTAAAAGCAGGTTCTATCAAGCTCAAAGCAATCGCACTTTTCATCGCTATGTTTATTCTATTAAAAATTTGCATTCTTAAAAATTATGAAAAAATACTACCTCATAATTTTTATTTTATATTCATAGCTTACTATTTTTAGTGTGTTTGAAATTATATGCTTGTGTTTGGTATATATTTCTATACATTTATTAATTTTTCTATAATTGATATTAGCTTCACTTTATAAAAGAACAGGCACAATTGTAGTACTTGTATATTAACATCACCACAGCCAAATTTGTGCCCTGCAAATTGTGCTGCTTTCCACCAAAATCTGACTAATTAGTTTTTTTTTTTCAAATAAAACATGCAAAAATCTGATTTTGTTGTTTGCTTTAGCTGTTATGATATGGTGCAAATTTGGCTGTGGTGACTTTAATACACAAGTACCCAGTTGTGTATTTTAAAATTAATTCATGTATAAAAGTGCAAAAGAAATCTTTCAAATTATTTTCCTGTAAACAAGATTTTTCTTAAAGTTTTTTTTTTCCCTTCTATTTATGACTAAATATATCATGTATATTTATTAAAAACGAATAACTTTATTTCTGTTTTTAAGTGTCAATATTGACAACTGTATCAGTTACTGCCACTATCTACTTTTTTCTCTTGCGATTAATATTAGAATCCAACAAATAGACTTGTATACTATCTATATGCTTATGAAATTTGACTTTTGAGCATTCCATTGATGAGAATTATTGTATTATACGATGGTATTTATATTTTTCTGAAATAACAGTATAATTTTTCTTTTATTTAATGTAAGATAAACAACATTTCTTACTATATTTAGTGGAATTTTCAATTGCTATTTATTTTTGCACAGTTAATTTTTACAAATCTCTAGCTCCTTATGATCTTTGTATTCATTTCAGTGTCATACATTTTTACCTTGTAATTGAATTATTTTTTTTAAGAATTATTAAGTATGTATTTCTCATAATCAATCAATTGTTTTTTATTGTCTATTCAATTTCTCCTCCTATCCATATTCTTTTAAACCTAATGTCAACAAATTTATCAATTTGCTGTACAATTGCATTATTTATTAATATGTATTATATACATATATTTATATATGCTTTTTAGAATAGTTTGTGAAATAAATATTGTTCCTGTTATTATTTTTTTTTTTTTCGCATTTTATTTCTATAAGTTTCAAATTTAATTAAAAATTTCCTCCTAGGTTTATTTCTTAAGTTTTTTAGGTAACACAAACAGATTATAATTAATAAACCTTTTTGTATGTGATTTTTCTCTGTAATTCAGGAGGGGATTATTCATATTACATGTAGACACGACTTTAATATAGAAGAATTTAAAAAAAAAAAATTTAAACAATATTGTGCTAAAATTACAGTTTCATTAGATTTCTTCCTTTTTTTTTTCTTTTTTTTTTGTGAAAATTGCTTGTAAAAGTCAATAGTTATAACTTACGATGTACAACTGCATTAATTGTAATGATATAATGTTTAAACTCTTTTTCACCAGGCATTCTGAAGTAAGATTTGGAAATAAGACTCCATCAATTACTGTGGTTTCTAAGGGAAGTATATCAATGAGAGGCAGAGAAAATTCACTCTTAAAATATCATTTCCTTTTGGAGAAAAAAGGTACCAACCCATAATAGCTTAAAATTTTTTAAAAAAGCAATAGATCTTTATATATATACACATATATATATATATATCTGTAATAAAAAAAAATAAACCATTTTTTAATACAGACTATTAATTTTTAATAGTTACTTTAACCAAAATCTTAACACAAGTGGATTTCTGATACTTCATATGAAATTACAAAAACTGTCAAATATATAACAAAAATTGTTTGATGTTCTTACAAATATTAGAATGTTTTTATATGTAGATAGTTAAATTCAAAAGGTGATTTATTTTGATAATTTTGTTTGTGACTACAAAGTAGAATGTCTAAAAAATTCTTCAAAATTCAAAGAAAATTTGCATACACTATTTATATGCATTGCTTAATGATTTTACTTCTTGCATGATAAAACAGTTGTTCTTTGATTAGTTCATAAAATAAAATATGCTAGACTTGCAAAACATAAGAAATCTTATTTTTTTTTTAAAAAAAATCATTTTATTTTAATTCCTCAATTTACCAACTTTAATTTTTTACATTCCTTTCCATACAACTTTTGTTTTAACGGTGATTGTTTTGTATTAGAGAAGTATTCAATGGATTATCAGCATATATGATTTTAAATATCTAATAATTTTTCTAGTATTAAACTTCTATACCAAATAAAGATTTTGAAGTTCGAATTTAAGATCACAAAACTTTTAGTGGAATTAAATTCAAACAATTAGTATACTTGCCTACTACATAACTTTGCCTATAAGCTACCATAACTTGGTATGATTGAAATAAATTTTTTCAAATGGACTGCATATTGTGGCAACTAAGCTTTTGCAGACATGACAAGTACACAAATAAATTTTTTAAACATGCCCAATGCATTTACAACAAATGTTCTTGCTAAAAATGTGTGTACCATTTTATTTTAGACAAATTTCACCTTAGGATTCAAAAATTGTCCGAGTGCACATTGTTACATTGCTGCAGGGAATTGTAAGTTAATAAAATTGAAGCTTGTGGAGTTTCTTCAGATTAATTTAATGCCTGCATATTAAAATTTAATATGATAGCCTATACCTCCTAGACCTGCAGAACTTTTTAATATAACTGTACCTGTATTTTATTTCATAATTATACCTGTATGATTTAATTTTACCAGTTAGCAAAAAGTACTTATCATATTTTCAAATTAATAGCATAATATTAATGCTCAAAATTTTTCAAAGGAAAATTTTATTTTTCAAATAATATTCTTGTGCTGTGATATATATTTAATTCTCAAAACTTATTTTGATTTTATGAATCAATAGTACTTCTGATCTCTAAAATTAAAATGTATATAATCCATGAAATATCTGTAATTCTATTATATAATGTCAGATTTTTTTAAATTTTATTTTTAAATAAAATATTCCATCTCCTAAAATGTGAATTTATTTCAGTTAATGATGATAAAAGAAAAGTGATTAAAATTTTGGACACTATTTTTATTTAAAAAAAACACATTTAAGTATTTTAACTCCTGAGCACACAAAAATATAGCTGATTATATATATATAGTATCTCTAAACTGGAATTAAAGTATCCCATTGAATAGGTTCATTATAATTATTTATTAGAACACAATATCCAATTATTTATAACAAGAGGTTTATCTTACATTTTTTTTTAATTTATGTAGGTACGTACAGAACACACCACAAAATGTAGGATACACAATAAGCAAAATAAAAGTGTTATTACTAAATTCACTTTTATCACTCCTAAGAGCGGATTCTTTTTTCTACCTGTTGGATCTTGTTTTTCAAGAAGGGTTATAAGAGAGCTTATACCACATATTCCGATTCTTTAATAATATCAAAATCATCGTTTTTAGAACTTTGTTCAGAAATGTTGTGATCTGTTGAATCATTGTGGACACTGATTTGTTTAGAAAGAAGGGTTGTCTGTCTTAAAACAGCACTTACATTCAATGTTTCTTTAACAGTATCATCATTGCTGTCAGGGGTTTGCTCAAAAATGTTACAATCAGTTGAATCTTTGTTACCATTGGTTTGTTCAGAAAGAAGGGTTATCGGTCTTAAAACAGAGCTTACATTAAGTATTTCCTTAACAATACTATCATCGTTGTCAAGGATTTGCTCAGAAATGTGATCAGTTCAATCATCATTGCCACTGGTTTGTTCAGAAAGG
>BMAV01002090.1:0-44229 GCA_019973955.1 Trichonephila inaurata madagascariensis | reverse complement strand
AAAAAAAAAAAAAAAAAAAAAAAAAAAAGATATTGCATGAAAAAAACTGCAGTTAATCATAATGCGGTAGAAAAAGGGTTAAAGCCTTAATGTCTTTAAATTCAATTGTACAAATATTTTAATTTATAATAATATATAAATATTATCATTTTATATTTTTAAGATAAACTACGGAATATAAATGTGTTTTATTTATTTATTTTACTAAACTGACTGTGAAAATAATAGTTAGCTTAATGAAATATCTTCTAAATGCTCTCTACATCTGAATAACTCTAATTATTTTTTAAAATTACGTATGTATGTATATATTTCAATGGACTCTTAAGATATTCTTATGTTTTTAACTTGCATAAGTACGTGTTTTCTTAGCTCGAATGCACCATAATCATCTCAAAAACATTTTCGATTATTATGCTTATATAATTCAGAGATAAACTATAACTTCCTTCTGATATTCTAGGCGTTGCTTCATTTGTTTATAAATTGTAGCTATTCATTTAAAATTTAAATTGAATATTGAATAGTCATAGGTACATACAGAAAATTATTGAGCTTCAGAATACATAACTTATAAAAAAAAGTTCGTTTTCTTAATGGGCTTGATTCATGAAGTCACATGATAAAAAAAAACACACGTGTTTTCCATTGAATTCAAAACAAACATTAAATTAATGAGGTTAAGTCATGTGACGTCATAGTCGCATGATAGTGAAACCCACGTGATTCTAGTCAATCAATTCGAAAACTCATGTGACGTCATAGTTACACGATAAAAACTATCTTGTGTTTCCAACTAATCAGTTCACGCGCTCCGGTGTTGCCAAGTTTTGCTCTTTGCAGAAACTTTCTCTTAACCCGTGATCACTCGCGCGGGGTGTTCTGTACATCCCAGCAACAAAAAAATCCTCCCAGATTTCTAAAAAGAATGTGCAGAACCACGATTTTTTCTGTAGCTGCACATTTTAGGTCATTGAACCTTCAGGCATGATGCAATCCCTCTATAAGGAATGATTGGAATGTAATGACCTTGAAAAGTTTATCTGGAGGGCTGAGAACTCCCGCGAGAAGTTGAGCATTTGTATACAATCTGCTCTGAAAGTTTGGAAAATGATTAAAATAATATTTTTCTATATACTTTCTACTATCATTATCTCATTAATTATAAAGTATAATTATTACTGGCATATACATTTTACTGGTTTATGAAAAAATATAAAATTATGTGTTTTAAAATGAAAATTTTGTATGTTTAGCTTAAATTAATGTTAGTCTCATTTGTGTGCAATAAATTAAATAATTTTATTTGTATAATACAAAACACATCTTGTACTTTATAAATATGTATCATAATGACTTAATTTTTATTTTTATAATTAAATACACGTGTTAAAAGTTTGGGGTGTTCTCTACACCCCGCGAGTAACGAAGGTAGCAAAAACAGGTGCGAGTGACCGCGGGTTAAAAAGTAAATATGGATACAAAATGCATTTTATTTAAAAGTATAAGCATAAAATACAACTTTTTTTTTAATTTAAAAAAAATCTTTTTGAAGAAATTTTTTTCCTTAACATTTAAACATCTTTACCCAAATATGAAATTTGAAATTTTATCTGAGTTTTACAAATAGAACAAGTACAATTAGTTTAATGTTTGTTTTGAATTCAATGGAAAACACGTGTTTGTTTTTATCATGTGACTTCATGAATCAAGTCCATTGTACTTGTTCTATTTGTAAAACTCAGACAAAATTTCAAATTTCATATTTGGGTAAAGATGTTTAAATGTTAGGGAGAAAAATTTCTTCAGAAAGATTTTTTTAAATTAAAAAAAAGTCGTATTTTATGCTTATACTTTTAAATAAAATGCATTTTGTATACATATGTACTTTTTAAGAGAAAGTTTCTGCAAAGAGCAAAACATGGCAACACCGGAGCGCGTGAACTGATTAGTTGGAAACACAAGATAGTTTTTATCGTGTGACTATGACGTCACATGAGTTTTTGAATTGATTGGCTAGAATCACGTGGGTTTCACTATCATGCGACTATGACGTCACATGAATTAACCTCATCGTCGAAAAGAATGTGGCACATGACACAGTATCGTGTAGCGGAGAAATATTGATGTTGATGCGAGATTCCAAGAAAAGTAATTTATAGTTACAGATATTTATTCGCACGAACACATCTAATATTTACTAATTTTTTCAGTCCGGATAGCAGATTTTTGGATAGGAAATTAGTAACAAGCGACTGACGCGCGGCTAGGCATGCTTATATACCCCTATGTAAAGAGGAATATAGATAACTAATTTGATCTTGTGACACATTCAGATATTTATCTATTGTTGCTCTAGATCTGTGACCTGTGTGTTTTGATGCCCGAATCTGGTGACCTACCATATCTCATATATGTTCGATTATCAAATTTTCTGGTAGCTTCACTGACCAAAGAAGAGTACCAACAGCGAAGCTCATATGGGACCAAGCTTGTTCAAAAAGATGTTCCTAGATAATGCACCAAGAAGAATAACACAGCTGGGTACTCTATGTCAGGGGTGTCCAATCCGCGGCCCGCCTTGAATAATTTTGCGGCCCGTAAGATTATTTACAACTTTACAAAATGCGACTACTTTTACAATATTTGTTTGTTTAAAGGTTTTTTTTTTGTAAAAAAAAAATCTCATATATAATTGTTATTATATTATTACGTTACTTCTGTTACTGCGAATCTCTTTTTTTGTCTAAATTGAAATTTATGAAACATAAATTGGGCCCAAACTTAACTCACGAAAATCTGCAACATCAATTACGATGCGCAAATTCATATGCATTGAGATCGACTTGCAAAAACTATGTGAAAGAGTTGAGAAACAGATATCTCACTAATTAAATAAATTAAACATTATTTGATCATTGCATTATTATTATATTATCTATGTTTGTATATATGAAAAACAATGAAAACAATAATAATATACCAGTCTGCTTTAAATTTTCACTCCAACAAATGTTTGTAATGGATCCAAATCTAATATATAGATAGATATTTTTATATGCAGCCCGCGGGATTGTAGAGTTCTTCAGAAGTGGCCCGCGAGGTCATTTGGGTTGGTCACCCCTGCTCTATGTCATAAAAATAGGGTTGATCAATTAAATCTGTACCCCCTCCCAGAAAGGACTGAAATATGATGATTAAAGGCTACCTTCTGTCGTAATTGATAGCATTCCGCCCTCTGACAACTGAGGTAATTGTTGTATGCTTCTGTAAAACAAAAACTTATAACAGCCGAAGTAGCAACTGGTACCGTCCCCTTCATCCCTCCTCAAAGAGATCCGGTACAATTAGGAATAAATCTATTTTTTGTAAAGAACAATTTCAATTTTAAAATTCTGTGAGCTGCATCTACCTGATGCTGGGCGTTGGTGAAAGTAATTCAGTCTTGAGCCCGTCAATTAAAATAACTAAGTTTATTCAGAACTACCGAGTGAGAGTGAGAGCACGTGATTGCTTCACCCTTTTTATATATAGAACATAATGACGTCACACAACCTCTTCATAGTTACAAAAACGTGGCACCATGCACAGACACTCATTCACACAAATCATTTTTATTCACAACATATTTTCTCACAGGACAATGGTACTGAGATCCGCTTAGAGATTTAGTAAACCCACAACAAACCTGGATATCTTGAGGATTTCATTTTCATGCTAAACAATGCACCTCCTCATATCAATCATCATGCACAGCAATTGCTAAAACAGCCTTTCACAGATGCGCCATCTTTTTCCTCTTCGTTTACCGGATATCATCTCATGCAATTTTTGCTTGCGGAGTTTCCTAAGGAAAAATTCCTTTTCCTTGAAGTAAATTACATGCATCTGTGTCAAATTCGAAGGTTAACATTCGGGACCATTTTCTTGATGTTTCGGCAAGGTCAGTCGAATCAGTTGTAGAAAATATGGTTCTGCGTATTGTTCAGAATGAACTGGGTTATATTGAACAATTGTAATGCTAGTTTTTGTCCAAACTTAAGTTTACAAACACAAAAAATGCAATATCTTTACATATAGTTTCTTTTATTTGTGATAAATTTTTGTACACACGCGTTCCTCATACTCTGAGAATATTTATGATAACAAATGAAATCTTAATGGGGGTGTTATATATACTTCTTGTAATATGTAAATTACATAAAATTTTTCAAAATATGCTGCGTAATAATTAAAAAACTGAATGTCTGATACAGAATGTGACCACCCCTTGCTGCTATATGAGCTTCACAACGAACTTTCATACTACAATTTAGGTTGTTAATTTCATCCAATGGCAACATTTCTCATTCTTCTATAAGTGCATGTTTTAACGTCTGGAGCGTGTTTGGAAAGTATTAACGTCGAGCAATGAGTCTTCCTAAAGCATTCCAGACATGCTTGATAGGATTTAGTCCAAGAGATTTTGATGGCTATTCCCAATGTAAATACCCTATTTGTCAAGAAACTCTTCAACAAGAGGAGCTCTGTGTGAACTCGTATTATCATTGATGAAAATAAAATCCTGACCAATTGCTCATCGAAGCAGTCTCACATGAAGTTCAAGAACTTCATCTTTATATCACTGCAGTAATAGAACCTATATCAAAAATGTGTAGCGATGTACGGCCGTCTAACATAATGCCTCTCCAAACAAGAATTTGACACCCACCAAATCGATTAGATTTTCTTTTGTTAGAAGAATGGCAGCGAGTCCCAGGCTCTCTCCAAAGGAAAACTCGTCGAGAATCATTATTGATACTGAACTTGGACTCATATGTGAAGAGTACACGGTCCCACTCTTGATTTGCTCTAGACACATGTTTTAGGCTTCATAAAAGAAAAGCTCTTTTCTGTGTGATGGGTGAAGAGAGACACGTCTGACTTAAAGGGCGTTCTCAGTTAAGCGTCTGTAAAAAGTCTGTTTACAGTCTTTACAGTGGCATCATCAAAGTCCTGATCAAGCTCCTTAGCTGTCATGTTTTTGTGAAGGCGTGCATTTATTGTTAAATATTGATCTTCCATAGGTGTTGTATATTTTGGCCGACCTTTTTCAGGTCTTCTAACAACAATACCCGTTGTTTGACACTGTCTCCAAAGTCAGGATATCACCATTCGAGGAACATTTAAGTTTCGGTCTACTGCTACTTGAAACATCCCCTCTCAATCTGTCCAACGGCTCTTTATCTCAAAGCATCATCTAAATGATTGTAAGAAATCATTTTATGAAAATTGGTACAAATTTATGCTTACCACAACGTAATACACAAGTCTAAACACAAAATTCAAAGCTCTACTGTGAAAACGGTTTTAACTTTTTTCTCACAAAATGACCATAACAGTTCTTTGTAACGGTCAAAATTCACAAAATTAGGATATATTTGCTTTTTTTGCTCTTATTGTGTATAATATAAGTTTTAAAAAAATATTTACAGATTTCTTGAAATAGTAGAAAATTTATGTCTGTAATGTTAAAATTTTTTGACACCATTGTATTTTTAAATACATAAGACATTTTAAATTTTAATGTGTATTACAACGCCTTTTATTCGTGGAATCTTGTACTATTTCTGAAATATTTGACAAGCGCATCCATTGAATTATTTATGCTTCAATTTTAGCTCGTTTTAATCAATCGAACTCATTCTATAACCTTTAAAAGTGGGAAATTTATTTCTTGCTAATCCTGTGCATGACCCACATATTCATGGGCCATCATAGCGTCTTCAATATTAACCGGAGATAACTTACTACCGCATCCATTAGTGTCCCAGATCACAATGCCATGTTGTTACCTGGTGGAATGCTGCAAGTATGGGGCCGTATTAAACCTGCTACTACGTCGATGTTACACTTGTACGCGGTGACTCACCTTAGCGAACAATCTTGTGGCATTCGGTCATCTACATCGCTCCAGCCGGTACCATAGCAGATGGAGTCATTTGTTCTGTCGGTCTTCATAACGCACACCATGAGTACAGACCGCTTGCACAGCCAATTGATGGGTAATGGCTTTGGTAGATATGGGAAAATCAAGAATGTTCCTACATATACTGCAAAATGCTGGAAGGAAAGACTTGCAAAGCCACCACCCTTTGTTGGAGGAAGAATTGACCTATTTAATATGACGCGTCTCTCTGGTTGTTCCAACACTCCTCGAACTTTCCACATTTCCTATACCAAACATCTTTGACACGCACGATTCACCGTTAGACGCGTCTAGGTGAATGTCATCTGAGATTTGAGAGTAGAGACTAATTTGTGCCTTCTCAACCCAATCATCATATCATTTATCAATCTTCTGGAACTGCTTCCGTTGGGGCAGCCTATGCTATTACATGTATCATTTGAGACAAGATAAATAGTTTCGTGATTATTTCCTTGGTAAAAATTACTTTGCAAATTATTGTTCTTATATGTCGCTTAAAGTGTACCGAGGAGCAACGCATTTCACATTATTTGCATTTTGCAGCGAGGTATGCTTACCTGAAATGCTCATAATTTTTCTGATCGCGCTTTCATGGTGCTGTATTTAGAATATCCCGTAGTGAATATAGAGCGTGCCTGCTAAAGTCCGTGGTCACCAAATAAATTTTGAACGCCAAGAGCTATTGTCAAAAATGTTTAGTTTAGATAATTGTCATGCGCTACACAAAAAAATCTACTTACAGCGCCGCCTCGCGGAAAAATTTGAAGTTAGCAGGGATCTCAAAAATCTCGAAAACAGTACGGGATACATGAAAAGAAATCAGTTACAAAGTCATTCAGCATCATCGGTTTGATAAAAGATGACACCTTCGGTAAAGTAATGCTAAAGATAGAAGGCGTAAAACGTGCATATTTCTTCAGTTCATAATTCAAATAATAGGAACGTGACATACGGCGGAAGGAAAGAGAAAATGTTACACTTGTGAGTATCCCTGATCGTGACACCCACTGCGAGGACCCCGGTTCAAGTCCCAGTTGGTGCAGGCCGTCTTTACTACTTCCTTAAAAAAATTAGTTGACAATGTGGATTATGCAATATCGTTTAGCAAACATTTCATCTAAACTTAATTCTCATTTGGTATGCCAATTGCATAAATTTCGGTATTATGTAAATGAATATGATACGTCTGTGCCAGGCACAAATATAAGAGTGTTAAGCAAAGGCATGTTGAAACTCGTAATCATGTCGACGTTTTCTACACTGCTGGCCACTGTAAATGCAACATCCTGAAAGAGGCATGCAAATAACATGAAATTTACAACATGCATTAGTGGAGGTAAGATATGCAAATTATTAGAATTTCAACGCAGACACACATCACGCGCGCCTGTGGCGCCACCTCGAAGCGCTATTTATGGCTTGAAGATTTCGGCGATTTCAAGTTCGGCAATTGTGTTTTTCTTGTGGTTTTCTCAAACGACGACCAGTTATGTCTCATAGAAAACAGCGATCAGCTTCTGATCAAATATCCGAGTTCGACAGAGGAAGGATAGTGGCCTACTGAGATTGTGGATTATCTTTCAGGGAAATCGGTTGTCGTGTTGGACGAAACCAAACAACTGTAATGCGGATATGCGACTGTTGGATGCAGAAGGGTACGATGGAACAACGTGTTCGACCGCATCTACCTCAGTGCACCACTTCACGTGAAGACAGGCAAATTGTGTGCACGTACCATTCGACGACATTTACAACAGAGTGGTTTGTCCGCAAGACGTCCATTGCTTGGTCTACCCTTGACGCAGAACCACAGACGTCTCCGCCTCCAACGGTGCGATGAAAGAAGGATGTGGGCGGCAGAATGGAATGAAGTTGTCTTTATTGACGAGTCACGCATCTGTCTGCAACACCACGATGGTCGGATTCGAGTCTGGAGACACCGTGGAGAGAGGATGCTGAACAGCTGCGTTATGAAATGCCCCACTGGTCCTGCACCCGGTATTATGGTATGGGGCGGTATTGGATATCACTCTCGCACTCCTCTAGTACGCATTGCCGGTACTTTAAATAGCCAGCGCTACATTTCCGAGGTGTTGGAGCCAGTTGTCCTTCCTTACATTCAGGGCTTGGCCACAGCCATATTTCAACAGGGTAATGCGCGACCACACGTGGCACGCACTGTCCAAATGTTCTTCGTCAATCACCAGATTGAATTGCTTCCCTGGCCAGCTCGCTCTCCGGATCTTTCGCCGATAGAAAACATGTGGTCCATGGTTGCTCAACGATTGACCCAGATTACACCCCCAGCTGCCACATCAGATCAACTTTGGCAACGTGCGGAAACTGCTTGGTCTGCTGTACCCCAAGAACACATCCAAAGTCTCTTTGAATCAATACCGAGGCATGTGGCAGTGGTGATCTCCAACAATGGTGGCTTCTCTTGCTACTGATTCTTACAGGAACCACACTTCACAGAAGTCTATAAATTTAATCATTTGATACTTGGTCAACATGTTAACTACAAAATAAATTTTGTTGTGCTATCTCTTGTCTTTCTTATTGTTGCATTTACAGTGGCCAGCAGTATACCAGTGAGTATTGTGAGATACTTTTGATTTATGGTGAATGTGGTCGCCAGCCAAGAGTGGCAGAGCCACTGTATCGTGAACGTTTCCCGAAAGGCTACATCTTTCATAGCGGGCTATCGTTAAGATAGCGAAACGATTGAGGGAGACAAGAAGTGTGACCAACAGACCGAAACCCGGCAGACCAAGAAGTGTAGGGCAGAGAGTGCACCCAGAAGGCGTATTTAACTTTTGCCCTCTCCCATCCTCAGATCAGCGCACAAGGCCTCAAAATAACCGCATTTAGAATACCTTGAATTAACCGGGTGCTTTTCCTTACCGTCCGACATCTGTATAAGCACTAATGACAGAGGATGATCAGAGACGATATGATATGATTGGTAATGTAATAATAATAGTTGTGACGTCTCTCGCGCCTTTCTGATTAACATGACTCCTATGTTCTTTGACGGCCACGATTAATGGCAAAACCTTTCCAACCCAATACCAAGAAGAGAAACGGATCGAATATGTAAATGAGATATACTATAAAAGGATAGCGTGGCAAACCTAGATATAGCGTAGCAGGCTCAGAGATTGTAGTGTGGAATCATTCTGATCAATAGCGTGGCAAACCTAGATATAGCATAGCGTAGCAGGCTCAGAGATTGTAGTGTGGAATCATTCTGATCAATAGCGTGACAAAGCTTAGTGTGAAATCTTGCGGACCAAGAATAAGCAGTCAAGAACTAGCTGCATTGCGGATCAAGAATCTTCATATATAAAGTTATAGATTATATTCTCTAGGCCAAGGGACCAGAACTGGAAAAGGTAATATTAGATATAAGTAATTAGATAACAGGATTATTTAGGATAATTGAGATAGAGGATCGAGTTGCGTGATCTGACTTAAATACGTGATTTAGTTTGGGCTTGACTCTCACTCTAATTATATTTGTCAAATTAAAATTTAAGTATTATAAGTTACTCTTAATAAAAGTTGTATTAAGAATTATGTCTCATCATTTTGATAATCCCACACCTCTAGCTTACGCGGAACCGGCAAGACATGGTCATCACAGGATGACTATGTCTCATAGTAAATAATTTTATCAAAATAACCAGCACATCCATGTCCATCGATATTTAAAGCCAATGCGGTGTTAAGAGTGAGATGATAACTATTTTGCGGTTTTATTAAAAGGCAGTCGGATGAATAAAACTAAAGACATAACCTTACTAAATAGGTAACGCAACGCAAACGTTACATATAAATGGACTGCTTGACATTTAAAACGATAAATTTAGTTTACTGTTTGCAGGATAGCAGATAGAAGGGAATAAGATATAATGTTATTAGTATTTAGCATTCTGACTTACCTAATAATGAGGATTATTTCTAGGGGTTAAAACGAATTACGAACATCAATCGGGAGCAGAGAAAAGGAAAAAGAAATAGTTTCAGGAAGAAGTTAAGAAAAAATTACCAAAAATTACAACCTTTTTTGCTAAAAGTAGTAAAAATATAAATGATGAATACAAGGAAGTAGAGGATGTTTTTATTCGCTATACGTAAACCAGATGATTTCTGAATCTGCATCTTTAGTAAATAAAAACGAAAATAAAGGGAAACCAGATGAATAAGAAAATGACAATAAATCTGATGTACTCCAAAAAAATTAAAGAAATACCTGTGATATCAAAATGGCCTGATATTAAGACTCGATTTTATTACAAATGTGATGATTCAGAAACTAAAATGTGACTAAATGAACCCCTGGAAAATACTGAGAAACAATACCATGGCGAAGATAAAATATATTATAGAAGTTTAAAGCTGCATTCACACCAAGGATGTCAGCGTCGTGGGGCGGGCGGCTAGCCAATCAGAGACTTTATCTCGCCCGAGATGAAGTCTCTGATTGGCTAGACGCTCAACGCTTAAAGCTGACTGCCTTGGTGTGAATGCTGCTTAAATGATAGCAACTTTTATAGATTAAAACCCAATGGGGACAAAAAAAGAGAGACTGTCTGAGTAAAGCTGTTTATTGTTATCCACACAAATTGTTTCCAAAAGAAAACAACAGTATAACTGATTCAGATAATAATATTTGATTATGCTGCTCAGATCTCGTGAAGAAAGGAAGTCTCATTTGAATTCTACGGCTGCGTTAATAACGAGATTATCCCTTATTAGAGTACTAGATGTTGGTTTGAGAGAACATGTGTTAAACGTTAAGCTGAGTATTATGTGAAGATTTTGAGAAGAATTGTTGCTACCATCAAATTACTTGCTTCTCAAGGATTAGCTTTCCATGGATCCACTGAGGATATAACCAGTCGTCGCAAAGGAAAGTTTTCTTGTGTATTTGGCTTAGTTTGATGACTTATTATCAGAACATATTCCTTCTTTCAAAAATTCATAAACGACTTTTTTACTTTCGCTTTTTCACTTTCTAGGGGGTCCACGGAGTCTCTCATGTACCGCTGAGATTTCATCTTTTACTGACTGTAAAAGGCCTGGTTGTAAAGTTAAAGGATGTGCCATACTACACTAAATCACTAAATTGTCCCCAATGAAAAAAATATACTAGAACTTGTATTTTGATTAAGAATATTAAGTTGGGATGTTCAAAATCTTTGGAGTCCACGATGTCACGCTGACACGTAAAGGGAGCCCCGGCAATCGAAAGTTGCTGCATTAGAGGAGCTATGCCTTTCAATGACGTCACGTTAAAACAACCAATGCAATGCATGCTGAGTAGTAAACGGTAGTTGGTTTCTAAATTACCTATGATCCAGTTTCTGATAATGGTAATATTACGCAATAATGTGGTTCGAGGCTTGTTTGATACGAAACGCTTGAATGCTAATTTTCCTACTTCAGTTTTTCCTTGAAAGAAGAGTGCGTCGAATCTTTAAATGCTGTCAGGTTCTGTGACTTCTTAAATTGTTAGTATGTTAAATTAACTAATTGATTAATTAATGGATTTATTTAAAAAATAAAACAAAATTTTAAAATAAAGTTATAATTTTGAAATTAATTATGTTTTTCATTACAGAAAGTTGCTCTGAATTCTAAACCTCCAATTTTTCCCTGTAAAAATGTCTTTTTGTGCTTGGATCACTGATGAGAAGTACAGAGATACTTTCAAATCAGGTAAAAAAAAAAGCAAACTATAAGGCATAAGAATATTGAAAATTATGAAAAAAGTTATATTTTTTTACATAATGTAATATAATAAAATAAGTATATGTATATTATTTATTTATCTATTTTTTGAAGCAATATTATATAATCTGTTATTTTTAAAAAATGCTTATTTATTAAATTTAAATTGCTTTTTTTAAAACCTTTTTGACTGCAATTAGACAAAAACTCCTCCATTAAAAATAATTGAATATTCCATCGATTTTAAATTTATTTCATGTATTAACCACAATTTGTCCATTTTGAACACATTAAAAACTAATGCAAATTTCTGTGTGAAATATAAAAGTATAATTCTCTTGTATAAATCGGTTTTTTTTTGTCTTGGAAATGAATATATATACATATATTATTAATTTTGTAATTATTCTATACAAGTTGTATTACACATATGTATATTTAAAATATAAATATATATTTAATTTGTATGTGAAATATAATTGATTCAACAAGTTTTATAACTCCTTTGTTAATATTAAGAAATTTTCTTCTTAGGTACATATAATTGCTCGAAGTGTGGGAATGAATTATTTTCTAGTCGAACCAAATTCAAACACTTCTCTCCATGGCCTTCATTTACTGAGACTGTTCATGAAAACAGTGTAATTAAAAGACAGGAAAAATTTAGGCCTTCAGAAACTTATAAAGTAAGGATAAATTTAAGTTTTGCTTATGCATGGTATTTCCACTCTTCAATTTTTTTTTTTCTAGAATAAAATTAGTCATGATAATTCTTTTTGTTGCAATGTGGATTCTGAAGCAATACTAAATTACAGTGAGTGTATTTTATTATTTCTACTCTTTGAAATGTGTGTTAAGTAGTTTTAATAACATATTCTTTTCTTTTCTAAAACTGTTTGTGTATTTTGAAATGTATAGCAATTTATTTAGAGAAATTTGTAAAATATAGCTTTATTTTTTTATTAGAACCAAAACAAAATCCAAATTAATATAATCTATTTAAAAAATATACATTTTTGTCAAATGCTTCCATGCACATTTGCTGTATTAATTTTCATTTCTGTTTGTAAAAATCAAATGCTTTCAAAATATGGTATTAATATCTAATTATCATAAATATTTTATTTTACAAGGTTTTGCTATCGTGTTTAATAATACATTTTAAACTTTATATACTGATTGAAGATGCATTTATGAATTTTTAATTGTTATCCTTTTCTTTATTTAGTAGAATTCATATTTCTTTTTCAGACTTTTTAAAACATTTTGTGAATTTCTCTAAGAAGGAAAAACAACAACTTTTTAATTGAAATTATAAAATAGAAATTTTATTGTTATTTTATGTAAAACTTTAAAGTGAATGTAAAATTTAAAAAAATTATGCTTGGTACTGAAATTTTCATATTTTAATCTTTTGCTTTTAATTTTAAATTTTATTTCTGTTACTTCTTTGGGAATTGAAGGGAATACATACAAATTTATAATGGGGAGATGAAGTAGGATGTAAAATTATAGTTTAATATTACTTTAATTCTAACAAAAATTGAAAATTGAATTGAGTATTTGATTACTTGTTTTAAATAATACCCTCCCTCATCTTAGGTCTGTATTATAGATTAATTATACAATATCATTTTTATCAATTTCCTCATATTTTTACAGTACATTGAAATGTGAACAGGACAGTGGAAAAAATTACTCTGGGAAACAAATGAGTAATAAATGTATGTATGTCTTTTCCAGGTTTCATGTGGAAAATGTGGGTATGGGTTAGGACATGAATTTGTTGGTGATGGTCCTGGTGGGAAATCAAGGTTCTGAATATTCTCGGAGTCCCTTACGTTTGTTTCAGTTGAAGGTATTAGCCATTTATTCACTTGATTATATGAAGACTTAATTTTAGACATTTTGATTACTTTCTTTTTTGATAAATTGTAAGAGCCTGTGTAATTTTTCTTCTATGTGGATTTTCATATATTATAAGTAATTTATTATTTTTTTAAGTGAAAAATGTTTAATTTATATGTAAAATCTTTTATTTCCTGTTAAATAAGAGTGTAAACTTTTTTTTTTGACAGAATATTTATTTAGCTAAGAAAGAATAGTACATGTTTCATGAACAATTTATAATAAAATTGGAGCACTGGTTTTTTTTTTTTTTAAATTTACATTTGATTGCTTTACATTCATATGAATATTTTATGTGAAATGAATAAAAAAATTCAACTTCATAACTGTATAAGAATGTGAGGCATTGGCATAGCTAGTCCTGAGTGGGCCCTGTATCAAAATTCCTTGGAAGCATTTTTGGGGGCTCCTTACAATTTAATTTCACATGTTGGGGTCCCTGTGGCTTGGGTCCTTATATCATTAATACAATGGTAGCTACACCCCTGATGTAAGGGTGCATTAGAGTTTTTTCGCATACTGGAGAAAGTGAAAAAAGATGAAAAGGCACATGGCTTATTGTGAGTATCTCACAGGATATATGATCTCAAGTATTTTTTAATGGGAAATTATAATAAAGTATTGTATATGTATAAAGATATAGCTATGGAGTGCCATTATTTGAGAAATGCCATCCTGTCTAAATTGAAGAGATTTTTTTTTAAAAAAAAGATGTAACATTCAAGTGATAATCCAACACTGCTTCCAAATGGTTTAAAAATTTTCTTTTTTATTTTATAATTGAAGGAAATATCAAAAGTAGAGTGTAATTAATAATTGCAGTTAATTATAAGTTTCACATTTCATATAGCCTGTTTTGTTTTTAAGTAAAGTGCACCTTATTTGAAAAAAGTTATCTTATTTAAAACAAAGTGTTTTTTCCCCCCCTTGTACTGGACAGCATGATATAAATTGAATTTTGTGTATTGTTTGCTTCACACTCAAAATGTCCTGATTTAAAATAACCAGGAAATTGAGGAATTATAAGTAGAATCATGTGGCCTTCTAATATTGTAGGCTATTTTGTAATGTTTATCAAAATTGATTATTTTCCTTTTACTATACCTTTTCATCATTTAAAATTATTTACTTTTTGTCATCAAATTTTGTTTGGTCTACTGTGGGAAGAACAACTAATCTAGATTTTAATTCAAATAAGGAAATTTTCTAAATCAAATAAAAATATGAATTCATGCATGACTGAAGCAATGCATTTGTTTTAATTTTTCTCTCTAAATTAATAGAATTGTTTTTATACCTTCTATTTTTCCTCTTGAAATTAGATTATTATTCACTTAGGTTAGAAGTTTTGCTGTTACCCTTCTTATACTCTAAACATTCATGGAATATGTAACAAGTTAAATGCTGATAATTTCTTAAGTTATATACACGAGGAAAATTTTCTTTATTTCAAATATACAAATTAAATGAAAACTGTTAATATTTTAATATTAAGATGTGTTTATGCAGATGAGAGTTTTAAAATTTTGTGTATGAATTGTGAAATTGCTATTTTATAGTATTTGAAATTCTCTATTTGAAAAATTCATCCTTAAAAGAGACTTTTTTTAATAAAATTAGAAGTATCAAATTTAAAATATAAGAATAATTCATTGTGTAAGCATATGTATTCAAGGAACCCAATGTATGCAATATTTTATATATTTTCTGTGTGATGTGTAATATTTTTTGGATTGATGACACACATACATATATACATACAAGTATAATGCTGTATCAATTGTTTATATTTTATAGATAAAGCTAATGCAAATAGTGAGGGACTCCAGAGTTGTGCATCAGAGAAGACTGGTGAAAATTTAGAAAATGAAATGCACCATGATTCAAAATCAGGACAAATTGGAAAGTCAAACAGCAGTTGTATGCTTTCATAGAATACTGTTTCTTACAATATTAA
Organism: Trichonephila inaurata madagascariensis; assembly: GCA_019973955.1. Classification (NCBI taxonomy): domain Eukaryota; kingdom Metazoa; phylum Arthropoda; class Arachnida; order Araneae; family Nephilidae; genus Trichonephila; species Trichonephila inaurata. The sequence goes on along the minus strand of BMAV01002090.1, from coordinate 28,660 downwards.
GTGCATTATATTCAACTTGTTAAATATGTATAGTTAATAAAATCATATTGTTATATCTTAATATAATCAGCATATTTAGGAAAAATGTGTTTAATTTGTTAAGTGCTATTTCTTATCAGCATACACAATTTTTTTAAAAGAAATATTGTACACTTGTTCCTTTGTGTTATTTTGTTTTATCTTCATTTATTCTTAATGATATGTAAAATTTAATATATTTAAACTCTTAATTATATTTGGAAGTTATTTAGAAGTTTGCTTATTATTTTCATTGTATATGATAAAATAAGCAATGTTACGTTAGGAATTGGTAGCTTATTTATTTCTGGTAACATTAGCTGCTATTATTTAGGACAGGATTTATCCAAAAGTGGTATGAAGTTTCTTAACCATACAGTACCATTACTGTTACATAAATAAATTACATGCTGTGAGATTATAGTTGGAATTGACTTAGTGTTTGAAACATTGTTGAAGTAAGAATTTGCACTAAATACAGTGAATATGTAAAAAAAATGCTGATAACTGTAGTGAATGTAATGATATGTTCTTAATGTTTAGATTCTTTCATAGTAGTGATTTCAAGAAGAAACAATATGTTTATTTCAAAATCACGCCTTTTTGATTGGAATTTTTTTTTAAAAAAAAATCAGTAATTGATTTGGAAACTTTTGTGTGATGTTAATTCATTTTTAAAAAAAATAATCTGCAGAATGTGAACTTATCATGCAAGAAAACAAAATCTCAGATAATTTTTATAAATTTGACCTAAATTTAATATATTTCACTTATGATCAAATATGTTAATTTTTTTTAAGTGCCATAGATGATTTAAGATTTGATTAGAAAATACTTACAAGAAAAATTATTTCTTTTATTATAACTATGGCAGCAAAAATCATATTTTAATTTAGAATACATGCAGTTTGAAAAATGCCAATTTTTCATTAATATTTGTATTAACAGAAATTTGACTTTAATAGGAATAAAGAGTGCATTATAGATTATTACTGAATCACTGCTTTACAAAGTAGAGGCATAGAACATAAAAATTCTGTATTAATTTTCAAATTATTAAAAGGCTGCTTTTTTATAATTAAGTGATATTTTTTAGAAATTATATTGTTACTTTTCTATATTTTTTTATAATTTTAGATAAAAATTTAAGTGTCCACTGTTTTATATTTATTAAAGCAGAAGCTACATGTTATTATATTTTACTTTCATTTGCACAATGACTAAATAATTAGATTGTATTATACATATATAATTTTTAAAATTTAGTTTTTTTTAATGTTTTATAATGCAATTCTTTTAAATTCTAAAATTATTGAAGAAAAATTGTACTAAGAAACAATATCAAAGCAAATATTTTTTTTAAAAACTTTTTTTAGTTTATATTACATTTTGAAAGGATAAACAATTGTATAAGTCCACCTTTATATACACATTATTTATTTAGGAACCAACTTTTTCAGAAAGCCATATTTTTGAGTTGAAACTGTACATTGCTGTATTTTATATTTCAGCGTATTGATTTTAGTATATGTACAGATTATAAAATTCTCTGCCAATTATGTTTACATTGATTACATTATTAAGTTTTTGTTATAAATCTGTGCATGAAATATTTGATCTGTGATACAAAAGCTTATTGTTACAATACCTTAAACCATTGATATTTAATGGGGAATGTTAAGACTGATTGCCTTATAAATGAATATTATACTGAAAAATGTAGCTTTACAGAGTGAAAAAGCTTATATCTCTTCATTATGATACTCTTCAAGGAAAATATTTAACCTTGAATGATTGAAGAGAAAGAAGGGAATATGCTTTATTTTTACTGTAATGTGTTATTTTAATACCTTTGTATAAAATGTAATGTAAACCTGTTAGATAATAAATTTCAATTTTATGAATTGCAATTTATGATTTTTTATATATTTGTTTCATAAAATTTTCTGATATGGATTGATATTGATAGAATTGGATTAATCATTAAACAAAATAAGCACAGCAGTAGCAGCATACAAACGACTTATGGGAAGTTTACATTCTAAAAAAGCATGTAGACGAGAGAGAGAGGGAGAGAATGCACTGAGGGGTAAAAATTAAATCTCTGTTGGTATATGGGAGAGGATTGAACCTTCAGACCCTTTGTGTACACAACTAAAGCACTGGTTTTGGGCATTAAAGGTAGGAGTTATCACAAAAACTTTCTGTAACATTTTTTCCTAAATATGTGATTATTTTTCTATTTATAAATAAATTTACTGCTCAGTGGCTGAGTGGTAGCATATAGTTCTTTGATGTTACAGGTCCGGGGTTCAAATCCCCAGCTGGGCAAGGTTGACACAGCCTTTCATCCCTTTAGTGGGTTGATAAATGAGTACCAAGTTTGATTGGGAACTAAACACTAGGGGCTTAGTGTCAGACTGACCTCCTGAAGAGAATGTCTGCTCACACACCTCAGTGCCCAAGGTCAGGAAAACTGAGATGGGCACAGTAGGCCTTGGTCCTCATGGGCTGTTGTTCCACTGAGTTTAGTTTATATAAATAAATTTAACTCTTCTGTATCTTGTTAATTAAAAAAAAATTAATAAGTTTTAATTGAAAAAGCTTTCAATGAACAAAGTTGATTGAAAATTTATAGAAATACTAGAATTATTTCTAAAGTAAGAAAAAAAAAGCCCAAGTGCAATTCTTCTTTTTTTATATAAAAATGCTATTATGGGCAACCATTTCTTAATATCATTTCTAACAGCAAAAAGCATTTTCTTTATACGTACTCATGAATTCAAGAACATTCATTAAATGGACAAGAGCAAAAATTCAGATTCACACACAACAGAAGTGATAAGAATATATTACTTAATTTATGACATATTAAAAGCGAATAAAAGGATATTGAACTGATGCTGAAACAAAATCTAAGAAAAAGAGTAGCTAATTGCAATTTTAATCAGTGTTATTTTTTTTAGCTTCATGTATATGTATATGCTCACACAGAAAGAGATAAGATCCAACTGAAGTAGTGAACATTACTTTCATTGAAACAGTAAAAGGCAATTATATATTTTATTTTGAAATTCTCTTTTAAATTTCCTTAAAACTTTAAATTATATACAAGTATTTCGATTATACTTAAGATAAAAATGTGTGAGAAAGAACATATTAGATTTTTTTTTTTGCAAGGTTAATGAAATTATTAAAAATGTATTGAAGTCTCTTCTATAAGTCTTCTTTCTCCAAATAACATAAAATTATTTTTTAATAATATATATATATTTATATATATAATTCACTAATTCGCTGGCCTAATTCAGCGACAGCTTTAGAAATCATAATAGGTCTCCAGTTTAGTCCAAAGATTTTTTTGTATCTACATTTGTTGTGTCGGGTGAATTCCAATTTCTTCCTGCTTTTTAGCACTGTAGATTCTAGTACTTTTTCACTTTTATTTTATATTTATATGTATATATATACATATATATTTCAAAGCACTCTTAAATTATTTTAATATTCATAAACTTCATAAGTACTTGTTTCCTAAACATGAATGCCTCATAAAGCATTCGAAAGGATAAGATCCGTGAGAGCTGAAACGTCCTCCCGTTGGTGTGGTAGTTAGGAGAGGGGGTGCCAGCTCAGGTGTCGTCCACGTCACTTGACCATGGTTCAAAATTACATGGTCCGTCGCCAAAAGTCCTCGTGTAGCTGAACAGTGCGACGTTAATATTCAATCAATCAATCAGGACAAGATCCGTCTCCTATAGAGATTGTAAGAAATACAATGCGATTATAAGAAACTGTCGATCTCTAAAAACGTTTTCGATTAGTGTTATCATTCAGAAACAGACTTCTATTTATACTTATTATTTTGAATTCGTTACTTTATTCACGTTTATAAATTAAGATAGCAATTTATTCAAAATGTCCAAATTTTAAATTAATATTTGACAGCTATAACTATAGTTAACATTAGATAACTTAGTGGCACAACAGCCCATGAAGGCCAAGGCTTACTGTGCCCATTTCAGTATGCGTGACCTTGGACCCTGAGGTGCAAGAGCAGATGTTCCGGTCAGGTGGTCAGTCTGGCGTGAAACCCCCAGTGTAAAGTTCCCAAGCAAGCTTAGTACTCATTTATCGACCCATTGAAGGGATGAAAGGCTGATTCGACCTTGTCCAACTCGGAGTTCGAATCTTGGACCTGTGGTAGTGAAGCGCGATGCAGTACCACTCAGCCACTGGGCTATTAACTATAAGATAACTATGCGGAAAATTATTAAATTTTAAAATATAAATAAACTTCCCAAATAAAAGTTCATTTGTTTTCAAAACGTAAACGCTTTCGAAAATTCGAATGGCCGTGGCAACCTAGTGGTTACGGAAACGAAAATTCGTGGCCGGCATGACTCGAGTTCAAGTCCCGGTGTCACTAAAGACTCACTGCGCAGAAGGAGCTGATGCACGTTAAATTTGTTGAGTTTAAAGTCCTTCCGTTGGCGTGGTGTACTAGTTTGGAGAAAAGGGTACCAACTCAGATATCGTCTTCGTCACTTGACTGAGACTCAAATTGGTGCTAGTTTGATATCCGGGGACTTGTCGCCAAGTTGTTATTTATGTTTGCCAAGATGGACGATAACATTGCAATATGGTTACCTTGATATTTTTATCGTCTTACGATGTGGTTCCCATGGGGATAAAGTATATCACAAATAACTTTTATTGGTTTTTTCCCTGGTAACTTTATTAATACCAGACGATTTTAATTCGATTTCTTTAAAAATTTAGCCATTTTCCGTGTATAATTGTTCTATTATTTCCATCTTCTGTTTTATTTTGTGCTACTTTCGGATATGGATGTTTCTAATGTGGTATACTACGATATATTTTTTTAAAGAATGAGTGTTGTACTTTAACTTACGGCTATAAATCGTTTATTTTCCCTTTATTTTATGTTTTAAAAATGCTTTATCTTTTTAACGTTCCTTGTTCGATGAAATTCGTTGAAGGAACTTGCATTTATAGAATATTGCAGTTTTCAGTACTTTGTAATCGATATTCATTATTAATTGCAAAACTTATTATGTAATTATTTTATTAATAAAGTAATATATAAAAATGAAATTATTATTATATGTAATAATCATATAATATTCGCTGTTTATAATTGTTTTTTTATATTTATAAATACTATTACATATGTTTATTTATAATTATTATTATTTAATATATTTATAATTATTATTATTTTATTCATTTATAATTATTATTATTTTATTCATTTATAATTATTATGTTCTTTATTTATAATTATTATGTAATAAGAGTATTTATTACCATACGATAGTTATTCTTTTTTATAATTACTATTAAATTATACTATACGATTATTACAAATAATAATTATTATTAAATCATACTATATGAATATTATACATAATTACTATTAAATTATATTATAAGATTATTATTATATACTGTGCATAATATTATTAGTACATTAACTTTTTATTATATTATGTATATTGTTATTCATTATTTATCCATTAATCTTGTGGGTTATTCTTAATCTCTTCACATGCTCTTCTTTTGAATTATATATTTCAATGTATTTCGAAACAATTTTTTATAATTATCTTCCTGACGATTTGATACCAGAAATCATGCATTTGACAAAATTATTTTCCATTCCGATTTATAAACGGACGCCGCCATGTTGGATTTCATTCCAGTGACAGTAACCGCTGCTTGGCGACATGTCCCCGGATATCAAACTAAATCCCTCAAATTTACGAGATTTCTCGTCAATAACCCTCTTATTGCTTTATAGTGCAACGTTAATATAACTCTCACTGACTCAAATTAAATAGTAGAAAAAATGTGGTAAAACTCTCATGCAATATGATATCCTAGATCAGTGCTTAAAGTTTTTTAAGAACAAAATTTGAGTGACTGGAGTATGCAGTCTCATGATGTGTGGATTTTTTCCTACTGTTCGTAGAAATTCCGTACAAGACCGGAGAAAAGGATTAACCAAGAACATGGGTGTGTTAAGGCTTTTGTAAGTTCTAAGGTAAAGTGAGCAAAAAATTTAAGAAATTAAATTTGAAATCCATTTTAAAGTTTGGTTAAATCTATAGGGCAAAATCTTTCTCAGTGAGTGGAAGCGATAATTGATCAGAGATGGGTAAATCAGTAGGAAAATCCTTTTACACACACATTTTACGATACACAATTTAGTATGGTAGCATAAGGCTCCCTTCACACCAAACGACTCCGATTTATTCACCATCAAACTTGTCTGATCGTCCAAGATTCGGCTTCGTAATTTCCCGCTCAAATAAGCGAAGATTCGCTTCCCGCATTCACACCAACCGAAACCGGTTCAATCCATCGTCATTCTGACTTACGCGTGATTCGGCAGGTCAGATTTTCTTCACTCAATCACCAGCCGCCGGAAGCTATTTCTTAAAGAAAAAGCAAATTCAAACAAATAGAGAGTTTTTTCTTATTGTTTTTTATGTTATTAGTGATTTTTTTACATAAAGTTTCTATTAAAGAAACTGATTTCAAATGTTCTGTTAGGGTTAGCATATGAGTTTGTTTTTATGCCAACAGATGGCGCTTATATTTTTTGGTATTCTTTTTCATTATGTAAACTAACTAGTTCTTGTCACCGAGTGTGTAGGCTGTATTTTATCCCTGCTAATCTTGCACAAATAATAAAATTAAATTATTTTGCATGTATTATTTTATTCAATTTTATAAATTTGAAAACCTTATTTTTCACTTTTTAATACTTTTAAGCAAAAAGTGTGTTTTTTTGTGGGGAGGAGGGAGGGAATATTCTGAAGGATGTTTGAAATAGCTTCAGAGATCAATTTGATAAGAATTTATTTAATTTTGGGAAAGAAAAAAATTAAATATTTATAAGAATGCTAAAATAAAATAAAACACCGATATTGTCGATAATTTTAATTTTTTAAAAAGATTCCATTTTATTACAACATAGATCTCAAATTTTATTGTATGAAACAAACAAAATGTAAATGGCATGTAAAATTTTTAATTCATTAATGTATTAGCAAACCATTTTTAGATACATAATAAAAAAAAATAGTTGTTATATGCTACAAAAGCTGTAGTATATAACAACATTTGAAATGCCTTTTAAAAACTTTAAATATATTATTTGTAAAAGTACTGCATTATAATATAGTTACAATACATATTTATTATTTGTTACTACTCTCCAGACTATAATTACACTTGATACTAACAGGCAAAATATAAAAAACAATAAATAAATAAGACCGTTCTTATATTTTTTGTTTTATGTATTTCAATTTGTAAATAAATGAAAGGATACAGTTGTGAAATTAATAGCTTGAAACGTGAATCGTCTTAAAACATTAAAAACTGCATCCATGTTCGTCAGCAATCGATGGAAGAATGATTGACACGTGGCTGTGTGAAGGCAAATCTCTGTTCATTCAGAATCGCTGTGAATTGGAAAGATCGCTACAGACTCGGAATCGTTTGGTGTGAAGGGAGCCTAAGGTATCCGACTATGTTCGGAAACGTGATTTCGCAAAAGCCTAAAAACGAATATTTTTTAAATATTTAGAGCCACTTAGATTAGAATACACGTATAAAGTTGTTTTAAGCATTTTATTACAATAAAAAGTTAATTAAATGCAATTTTTTCGGCAAAAAGTGAACTTAGAATTATTTATTTTCAAAACGTTCTCCTTTTATGGGAAATACTTCTATAATAGTAATATTTTACCTATATATAGCCCAGATCTCTGTACAGAGTCTGGACTAGGATCTTTGAAGTATTAAACTTAGAAGTGGATTTATTCATATTTTAATACATCAGAGTGGAGAAATTTTAACGAAAAAAAAAGCACCGTTAATTATTTTAATTGATAGTAACTCTGGAAATAATGTGAATTTTTTATAAAATCCTACTTCAGGCTCTCTGGAGAAGTCTTAGCTAGGTATATACAAAATATTATTATCATAGGTATATTTCATAAAAAGAGAACATTTTGAAAATAAATAATTCTAAGTTCATTTTTTGCCAAAATATTGCATTTAAATTATTTTTAAATGTAATGATGTTCTTAAAACAATTTTATACGCGTATTTGGATCTAAGAAATACTAAATATTAAAAAAAATATTTGTTTGTACGCTTTTGCAAAACTGCAGTCCCGAACGTAGTCGGATACCTTAAATGAACGGTATTTTGGGAATTGTTAAAAATTTGTGATTCAAAGTCTCATTATTAAATTGATCTAAGTTATACATTAGATGAATTCCTTTATTAAATGTATTCCTTTATTTTCAAGTTTGTTAGAACATTCACACAACGCGAGACTGCACTGAAACCGGAATATGAGAAAATCGATTTATTAGCCTAGACCAGAGGTGGGGAACCCGCGGCCTTCGTGAGTTTCTTGTGCGGCCTTTATAAAAGATAGTACTTGTATTAATTAATATTTAATATAAATTACAACAATTTTTTAAATCAATGGAACTAAAAAAAGAAACGGCATGAATGTTTGTATATTTCAATGACTACTTGTGGGAATGGCCAATTGTACTTTTCAAATGTTAGGTCTCCACTTAGTGCAACACTACCAGACATGTTATATTATCTCTACACAAAAATTATTTTTTTACTATAGTTGTTGCGACTGATTTCATGCACGTTAAAACGCATTTTTTGCATGAATGGCATTTAAATGTTAATCTGAGTATTAATTTGAATATTAATGAAGTGTTTTATTATAAGTTTCTGTTGATTGAGATACAACAAGTGTGTACTAAAAAAAGATGCTTGTGGCTTTACTTATGTAAATCTGGTAATGTGTTGGTAGCAGACTCGTCTCATGTTGCCAATGGGAAAATCTAGTTATTGTTTTATTATTTGTGTTTTTTATATTTATGACTACTTGTGGGAAGGTCATTCATTTTCAAAAAATGTTATTTACATCCGTTCCTTATGAACTACAAAATATTCTATATGAAATTCTAGAGAAAAATTTTATTATAATCGTTGCGACTGATTCATCACGTAATTTTTTGTTGAATCTAATTAATCTGAGTAATTAAATTTGAATATTATCAGAATGTTTTATTTATAAGTTTGTTATTGACATACACAACTAGTACACACAAAATACTGCTCACACACTTACACAACACACACACACACTACACAATCGTCTCACTTACTACAACACCAACTAGGAAACAACTACTTACATTTTACACTACTACTACTGTACATACACACACAACATACACATTTACAACACATACATTTTCAACACAAACACACATCACACACATTTCTATGACACACAAAACACACACACACACACACACACACAACACACACACATACACACACATACACATTTTTTACACACACACACATTATACACTACGACACACACAACACTCACACGGAACAATTTACCCCTACACACATTTTATGGTTTTCATTTGACTTGTCATATTCCCGTTCGCAACATAACTTTTTAATTTTACTTAGCACCTGTTAGTCTTAAATAAGAGCTCATGTTCAAAGCAGTATTTGGTGGGATAATAGCCCTTACCAAAATTTATTTGCTTTTATTAGGAATTTTTTATTGTATTTAAATTTTTAATCTTATTTTTCGGTACGTTTTCTCTTTCGCCGATGCAAGCGTTAAAGTCGACCAAAAATGATACAATGGACGCCAAACGGAATATTCCCACTAGTAACCTTTACCACCACATCTACAAAACAAGTCACGATCTTTGTTATTGTTTTTGTTACTAATGCCACTTGTCTAACGGTGTCAGATCGATTCCCACGAAATTCATCGCTGCATAGGGCTGAGTGTACGCCTTTTATTAGCCGTAGCTTTGAGCACAATGCAGGTGATTGTACGTTTTGGCTCGGTTTCATCACAATTTTGAGAGAGAACACCCTGAAAGTGGTCAGAAGCCTCTCAACATTCTCTTCCCCTTCCACCAACCTTTTCTTATCAGTAACGTCTTTTTCATAATGCATCAAAATAAATGAAAACCAATGAGAACTAACATTTATAACATTTTTTATGTGTATATTGTGTGTTCTTGCCAATAACGCCAACTTGGCGAGATTTGTACCGACGAAACGGAAAAGTACCTTTACTTTTTATAACGGTTTGACAATATTTTAAAACCTTTTTTTATATTACAACAGCATAGTAAATATATCTGTAGACTGTTTTTTTTTAAATGTTTGGTAGCCAGAGATGGTTCTTGCGTCATTAAACAATAAATCACTCATTCATAGGAGTATTTGGATTTCAAGACAAAATTCCTTGATTTTTATTTTATTGAGTTTAAGCCATTATTGTTCTGAGACGTTCGGATTCAAAGGTTACTCAAAATCTTGATGTTAACTATAATGCAACAATGTGCAGAGCTTTGAAAAGTATTTAGTGATATCGCAATGAAAGAATAAATTGCTTAAACACTAATAATTTGGGCAAAAATGTTTTTTTAATTAGACTAAAATGGAAAATTTGTTTGCTTCACTTCAATAAGTGCTCTCCCATTTTGTTCATACAAGACATGGACACTTTCCAAATGAAAGTGGTAAAATATTATTTTGTTGTAATGCAATTGAAATAACTTTAAAAATAATAATTGGTCTAATTATTGTGTGAGTATGAATTCGCCTTTTAAAAATTTTCAATTTTGCTTTTTTATGAATCTAATATCTTTAAGCATGAGTTTGTTTAGTACCTCTTCATCCAAGAATATTATAAAACAACTCTTCTTTTTGAATTATTTTATATTACCCATGCAGCTTTATATTATCTTAAAATACACCTGCTAGCATAGCTAATAAAGGCACGCAAACCATATGTATGGTTTATAGTTTTTAAATAAGTTAAAAATTTTTATTGGATGTAAATTAAAAATATATTTTTAAAAAGAAAATGAAATGAGAGAAGAGATTACAATAGTGTAGTTTTTTTAGGCTTGTGACTTTTAAAACATTCATCGATATTTGTCTGTCAAAGACATAAAGGCCCATCCAGCTTAATATCTTCTGGGGTTATCAAACATTAACTGCCATAATGGTCTCTGTCTTGGATATTGGAAGACAGGTATTGAGTAAATATAGAATTATTGCTTTAAAAATCCTATTTGTTTCTTCATAACCCAACAAAAGAACAATGCTATGCTTTTATTTCCTTTTAACAAAGTAAAATTTTTAATAGCCTATTTGTATTGTTAAACGTAAATAGAGAAATAAATGCAATATACAGACAAACATTCTTTATTTTTTAAATGTTTAACATCGAAAACATCAATCGTAATTATCATGAAAATTTCCTAACTACAAACATTTTAAATATTTCTTTGGGTTCAATACATTGATAAAATGAAAAATAAACAAGTACCTTATATTATATACAATTTTACTATGCCATTCAATAAATTATTAAATACACACATCACATAAATTACCATCCATATTGAAATCTTTAAATATATATTTATATATATAAGTATTTTTAAATGCATAGTAAAATGTACATTTGTTATATATGTATATTAAATTTTATAATTTTAAATATAGACATTCATCTCATTCTAAACGTATATATATTGACATATATAAAATATCCATGTTTGCTAAATACTAAAGGAACAAATATTATGTTTACAAGAAAAAGCACCAGAAAGACATCACACAATAGCATCACTTGAAAAAGTTGCATTTAATTTAATCCTGGGTTGGCAACATCAAACAATTATAGGAAAAGAGGGCAAAAGAGATTAATGCAAAAGCTTACATATTACACACAGACAGCCATGAAATGCAACAGAGTGCATAGAAAGGACAAATTATTGCGTACACTTCAACCAGTTAAAATAACTGTAATGTAGAAAAGTGAGCTGTAATGAAGAATGGCTCAAAAACTTATTAAGAACCGAATTCGAACAGAAAGATTTATTATTCACGAGATGGCAAACAAATTGAATGAAATCATAATACAGGTACATGGGACTCTAACAAAGTCAACAAAGTTAAAATGAAATGAAAAGTTAAAGTTAGTTCAAAAGCTAAGCCTTCGTTCATTCTATAATGAAACATAATTCAGACGCTCATGACTTCCTAATGTCGAGAAGAATTTCCATTTATCTTGAGAAATATAATTTTAAATACACTGCAGGGCTTCGGGAATCAGCTTAGCATTCTCACATTATCATGACAAACAAGTTGTTTGCTGCAAAGTATTTAACATCATTGCTTAATCAAAGAGCCTTTACAATATTCTGCGGAAAGATAACTCTTTATTTAAAAGATAGGATTTCTCTAATAGAATCAAATCATAGGTATTTTAAGGTAATATAACAATGGAACTGATTAAAGTTTGTAAAAGCTTGTTGTTTCGCGGCAGATTGATAAGCGTTTAAGCGATAATAAATAAAAATTGTTTAAATGCGTGGAGTATAGTCATTTTTAATTATAATGATGAAAAGTTCTCATATGCTGTGAAAACAGTACGAGGAGGAAAGTGAAACAGAGCTTGTATTGAAATTTATTAGTATTTTAATATTTAAAATAATATAAAATTTTGGACGATGTATAATTTTGCGTTTTTCCCAAACCACAAAGTGTGTCTGGGAATTGATTGGTATTTTAATTATTAAGAAATCAAACTTTCGATAATACACATCATTCCTGTTACAATGTTTTTAAATCATGATGTGTGTCTGGAAATATTAACAATCAGTTTAATTAGATAAGCACTGAATATGAATTTCATAAGTTTACCGTAATAGAACTTTTAAAATCGTTTCACCAGTGAATAAATGCCTTACAAAATTAAATACTGAAGTCTGCCTTTACTCATCAACTCCAATTTGCATTTGTAGTAACTGCGGTATCTTTGATAATCTTACCGATTTCACAGTACTTATCTATTTCACAATATCTTCTCGACGCTTGTAAAACACCGAGAAGTATACATAATAATTTGTCCCTTCAATTATATTCAATGCACATTACAAGAATTCACTTCTATATGTGCTGATATAGAAACAAGCATGATAAATTATGGAATCTTGCAAAGTCCAGCATTTGTCATCACGACCTCATCTGGATCTACTCTTTTCGGCTGCACAGTAGTCAGTTCTTCAGTTGCAGGTACTTTGACATCCATTGTTGCGTTTGGGCCATTATCCTGGTGAAGTTCTGTTCCGGTCAAGGGTATTTCTTCAGAAGACAGAGGATCTTCCCCTCTGTTTCTCCATATCAGGGTCAGGGCGACAAATACACCAGCCATTATTAAACCACCCACGCAGAACAATACGATGCCAACGATTTTGAAGATATCAAGATCCTTGTTGAATGCCTGGTATACTCTATCAATGATTTCAAGGTCCTCTTGAATGTCAATGACTTCTTTCTTTTTTGGCACAAGAAACCCAACTGAAATGAATATAATGCCCATGAGAAGGATGAGTACACTGGAGCCCAGTAGCAACCTCCAGCAAAGAACTTGCTTTCGACGTTTCCTCGCTGGCATGACGTATCCAAACTGATCTTCATAAGATGAGGATTTCCATTGCCATTGCTTCGTAAAAAGTATGGACGTACGACCGAACTCCAAAAAATTCTTGATTCCTTCTCCCTGTACTGGTTGATGCTCCTCGGGGATCAATATCTGTTGATCTCGGAAGTAGGACTTGACCTTCTTCAGATTCAGATACGCTTTCTAATGGCTGTGGTTTTGAGATAGTTTTCGCTTGTTTCATAACAAATCTCTGACGCTTTGCTTCCTTTGGATTTCGGATTTTGGGCCTGGCCCCCTTAGATTCATCAATCTATAAAAGAAAAATAGAATTTTTTTTTATAACAATACAATTGTATAATTGTTGCCTTGATACATCATTTACGCGTTTAATTAAATTTCGTAAGATATAAAAAAAAAATTCAAAAGGTTATTTTCGTCTAAATTCACAAACATATCATAGTGTCAAATATTTAATGGAGATCTATGTCACACTTAATTATATGCTTAAATTCTAAATGTGTTATCATCGATTTTTTGGGAGTTGGCATAGAATTCGTGAATATTTCTTTCCCGAAATGAATATATTTCCGAAATTTCTTAAAGAAACAAACTCCGAAAAACACTTTCAGTTATTTTAAATCTTTCAGCAGAGGTATTAAGGTAATTTTAGAAAATCACAGTAATTATAATCCTACTATTAATTTCCACAAATTTAAAATTCTCATAGATTTAGTTTTAAAAGAAAATTAGATTAATTTTAAAGATCTTCTGCATAAATAAATCAAAGGTTTGACTCAAGAAGGATCTGCTAGTGGTAGTTTGGCTAATTTATATTAACATTTTTATGAAAATAAATATATTATTAAGACTTACTATATTACATTTTTAGATATATAGATGATCTAATTGTTTTTGGTAAAAATAATAATTTTAACCCCAATGTATTAACTTTTATCCTTATAACTAAAATTTAGTTAAAATTAACAGTAATTCTTTTAAAACTGATTACTTACATATAGCATTGTATGTTAAGGCTAATATAAATTACTTGAGATACTTTTGATTATAATATTTTTAAAGTGCCATATTGGAATTCTAATATACACTCACTTCCAAAAGTTAAGCACGGAGAGGAAAATGCTAATTTCTGGAAGCCAATCAGAATTGAAGAGGATGCAATTCACAGCAGAGGTAGATGGAAGTATGCAAATATATGTTAGGTAACAGCCAATCGTGCTTTCATGTCAAGAAATATGCAAAAAGGGCAGTCTTATAAGAAGCCAGCTTTATGAAGGGTTACAGAAGTTGATTGTAAGTGCTGATAGAAGGTATTTAAAACTTTCGTACAATTTGTTTTCAAGACATACATGTTTCTATGACTTCCAGAAAACAAATGGAAGATCCTGAGCGCTTACGTGCTGTAGGGCGCATTGAAACAGGACAGTCGATCACAGATGTTGTTCTTTTCTTCGGCGTTCATCATTCTGTAATTTCACGTTTATGAAAACAATTCCAAACCACACAGACAGTTGTCCGAAGGCCCGTAGGCCGTCACCCAAGGGTTACAGCCCCCGCGGAAGATCGATATATTGCTATTGCAGCCAAGCGGAATCACAGAGTGACCTCCACACGTGTGACATTTATGGTTACAACGTCCATTGGTAAGGCTATATCTGCATCTACTGTATTCCGAAGATTACATATGAATAGACTATATGCCAGGATACCTCGAGTTTGTGTTCCTCTATTCACAATCAAGAGGGGCATGATTAAAGTGGTGCCGGGAACATGGCAATTGGACTGTGTCTGGGGCAATGTCATGTTTACTGATGAGTCAAGATTTGCTCTGGAGCCAGATGATAAGCGTATAAGGATATGGCGTAAGCAAGGAACACGCAATCAGCCCCAAAACATCACCGAACATCACGCATTCCGAGGCGGAAGCATTATGGTGTGGACAGGGATTTCATTAAGATACCGCACCGACCTGCACATCTTTAAACGAGGCACTTTGACGGCTGTCCGGTATCGAGATGTTCTAGAACCTATTGTGAAATTGTACGCTGCAACAGTTGGCCCTGCTTTTGTTTTAATGGACGATAACGCACGTTCCCATAGAGCTGACATCGTCGATGACTACCTGGAGAGTGAAGGGATTGCGCGTATGGCGTGGCCAGCATATTCGCCCGATTTTAATCCCATTGAAAATCTTTGGGATGCTCTCGGCCGTGCTGTATCTTCACGTTTCTCACCTCCAGCCACTCTTATTGAGCTGGAAACTACTCTACAAGAAGAATGGCGATTGCTTAATTCTGCGGTGGTTGACCACCTAATTGAAAGCATGGTCAGAAGGTGTAAACTTTGCATACAGATGAGGGAAGATCACATATCCTATTAATGTCCTTTTTTTCACTTTATGCTGTTTATTTTCACTTTATACATAATTCTGTTTAAGTCTCCAGTTTGACATTATCTGATAACTTGCAAAAATTTAATATTGTTTTCATTTCTGTATATAATTATTGATTTTGTTTTATGTATAAATATATATGCTACTTTACTGCCAAATTTTGTGTCAATCAAAGCAGTATTTGTTAAATATTTTGCATTTTACATCTTCGTGCTTAACCTTTGGAAGTGAGTGTATCAATTTAAAAAAAAAGAAATACATTTATAACTGCTTTAGAAATTCTAATATGCCTAGTCGAAAGACTCTTTTGTGTGTGGTATCTCATCAATTTTAATAGCTCACACTTCTGTTTCCTGTTTTGTCTGTTTTTATCCAATTTTAGTACGAAATTCTTTTGCACCAATTATTTTCTTGATGTTTCTTAAAATCCATTTTTTTTCTTTTTTAATTTTGTAGGAAGTATAATTTTTCTCTTGTTATTTTATTTTATTATACTATATATATAAATAGGAGTATAATGGTATTTATTAATATTAAATAAAATTTTTGATTAAGTGAGTATTGTTTTTTGAATGCGCGCGAAACAATTGACTTTATAATTTTCATTTGACCTTTGCATCTATGAATTCAAATATTGAAAAAAATGTTGATCTATAGTAGGGTTTCAAATCTTAAATCAAGTAAGTATAAAGTATGAAGCTCTGAATGTACCTTTTTTTCAAAAACTTTACACATGGCAATGAAAATGCAACACTAAGAATAAGGGGCCCGAAAGTTATGCAAATTTTAAGATTGGGGTTCCTCATCGAGTAATGAAAATAGTGTGAAACGTGCAGTTCTCTGAACATTTTCGATAAGTACTCTTAATGGTTACACATGAACAACCCACTAAAAACGACGTTTCTGAAATCAATGTTCCCAGGGGCCGAGCTATAACGATTTAAACTTTATGGAAATCTGATAAATCGGCTGCTTTTTCCGTTTTGTCGCTAATAATCTATTTGGGGAAAGACAGTATGTAAGCGCTTTATTTTCTCCTCCCATCACCGTGGTTTCGTCCCCGAGCGAATTCATTGCTCTATATGTGAAGAGTGTATGTATAATTTTATTCTACTTTTGTAATGATGTTAAAAGATATAAACACAGAATTTACTTAAACATTTTACATTTATTATATTTACACAAGGTATATTTTTACACGAAAAATATGTTCTCGAAAAATTTGAGCTAAACTATTTCTGAGAGTCAATACATTATAGCAATGATAAATAGAAGAATGTTTTACAACTGTAAGAAGCAAAAAATCTCATGGAAAGTTTAAATTTTTGAAAATATACACATTTCTGAGTCATGTGTTATATTTTTAAAGATTACATATACGAGAAAAATATTTGTAATTATACATATAAAGCAAATTTTTATTTATAAAGAGAAAAATATGATTTAAAAAAACTTCAAAACCCCCAAAGTACTCGAAAAAAAAGAATCAATACCGGGAAAAAGGGAAAGAGTTCGGTTTTCTCATTATAATAAAAAAGCAATTTCAAAAAATAAGAGAAAATAAAAGAAAGCAGATATGAACACCAGATCAAGTGATAAGTAACTACAACCAGATAATTATTTATTTTTTTGCTAATATGTTATGACTATTCTAACTATATGTGTTGATGTGATTAGATACTATAGCCTCTTGGAAAGTGCATATTATTATTTCTCTATGAAATTAGGTTTTTGTGTATTAACCCTTAAGGTGGAAGTCTAACTGATTGAAATACACGAATTACATTAAATGAATCGGATGTACAACTCACATAAAACTAGTTGTTTGAAATGAATACATTTAAGAGAAATATAAAAGTTTTTCTACAAAAATAACTCCATTCACCAGGTAGCTGCAACTGTCCCATTTCCCGATAAATGTTGTTTCATTGTGTTTGAGGAATGCTTTTCCTTCTGTTTCTGTGATATTGGATTATTCCCTTTTTTGATGAACAACCTAGTAGCCTTCTTCCTTTTTCTATCCCCTCAGGCTTCTAAATTCCTTCGAAATTGAAGCGTTATTTCTGGCAACTGGCTTAATCTAGTTTGCTCTTAATCTTATAGAATCACTTTGATGTATTGCTAGTATCTTTTAAAAGTTTATTTTATCTTTTTCTGCAAAAAAGAGACTTTTATTTCTCCTTTTCACTATGTTTTCTTTTTTGTTCAATTAAGTTTTAAATTCTAGTTCAACTTCAACATTCAGCTTTAAATTTTGCATTTGAATTCAACTATTTAAAAAAAATATTGCTTAGAATATAATGCATTTCTGACTCAGATTTAGAACGGAACATTTTTGTAAAATTTTTTCAGTTGCCTATCACAATAAGTATGAAATATGATTAAAAAATTATACTCAAACCTTGGAAATAATTATAAGCATTCTACAGGATCTTTAAAAATTTTTTTATACTGAAGTGATTCAAATTATAACCTTATGAAGAGTGTTCAAAATTTATCGCTTTTTACTCCCTTAACAAAGATATTTCATATAATTGAATAACTTTTTGACAATACAATACATTAATGCTTAGCAGGAAAGGATGCTTTATGTAAATAGTTTTTTAATCATTCTTGCAGAAATACATTTTGAATATATTTGTTACGTTGTATAATATACAAAAAAGCTCGTTTTTATGAAATTTAATCCAATGAAATGTTTTGAAAGTTGTACTTTATATACAATTAAGTACAGCATAATTTTTTATTTCACTAGCATTAATTTACGATTTACAACGCGAACTGGCTCATTCATTCTTGAAATTCGCCCGGATTAATGATATATTGGAAAGTCTATAAATTGTTTAAACGAGGAAAAGAAGTCAAAGTAAACATCAAGGTAAACAATATTTATAATGGGACAACATTTAAATGAAAGTCTCCCAGAAAAGCATAAAAAAAGAACGTTTAAATTTAATATACAATAGTGAAAATACGAGAATTAATGATATCGTAACACATTCGAATAAGAAAGACTCAAAGGCATACCGTTTGCTAATTTCCAAAGAAAAGGAATGGCATCGACAGTATTACACATGTAGATGTTGGAAAATTTCCTTTTTTTTTGGGGAAGATATCAAATCCAATCCGTTAGCTAAAGTAAAATGTTGACTAGGTAAAATATCACAAGTGCTTCACATTATGATATATTAACATCGTTTTAAATTACATAGCAGTAAGCACTGCAGATGACGAATCCGTGGAATTGGCATGCATGTAAAAAATGTAAGGTCAAGACATGGGATCGGAGACTAAAAATCAAAGATTATATTGGATGGTATTTAGATGTTTCATATTATACACCCGAGGTGGCCAACCCAAATGACCTTGCGAGAGGGACACTTCGGAAAAACGTTATAATCTCGTGGGCCGCACATAAAAATTTGTATCTTTACATCAGATTTATGGAAACGAAAAACATTTATTGGAGTGAAAATTTAAAACAGAATGAATTATTATTATTGTTTTCATTATTTTTCATGTATACAGACAAAGATAATATAATAATGTTTACATAATATATAATAATGCTATGATCAAATAATGTTTAAAATATTACAGTTGCCATTTTCTTAAAAATTTTGGTGTTCTTTTTGAATTGATATTTCGTTAATCATTGATGAAATTTGATCGTGCTGTCATTCGCAAACGATTAAGTATATATTGCCCCTTATCTTAACCGTCCTGAATATATATATTTTTTAAATTTAAAAAACATCTCTGATTGCCACTTATTTTTTGGGCACTCCAAACAGAAAAGGAGGAGGAGAAATGAAAGTCGCACAAGCAGAGAATCATGTACCTTCCATAGTAAAGAATATGCATAATGCAATTCGGAATTTATTAAAAAAAGTAATTTATTATAGTAAAATCAAATGTAACTGTTTGATAAAACATAAATCTATTTTAATCTAAAGGACATTTTTATCATCAAAAAGGATTTATTTTAAAACATGAACAGGTAACAGGAAAATACCTTGTAGATTTATATATATATATATATATATATATATATATATAAATACATCCTTATCTATCTCATCTCTTACTATCTCAACCTTCTTAAAACTAACTTTAACTCTAATATGGTAGAATTCTTGGATTTAGACTTGCATCTTATTAACAATAATGTAGTCAGTAACATTTTTGACAAAAGAAAATTCTTTTAAGTTCCATTTAATTAAAATTCCTGTATGGAATAGTAACTTGCATTTATCAATTAACAGAAATATTATTTTGAATTTTTTATTTAGAAATGATAACTACTCAGAAAATAGAAATTCAATAATATCAAAAAATTCTTTCAATGTTGTTAAGATCATGAATACCCTTTTAACTTCTTAAGAACTTATATTCTCTCATCACAAATATATTAATCGTCTTGCTACTACTAATTCCAAATCCACCACACAACAATAGGATTTCAAAGTCAGCATGTTAGTGGTCTTGCTGTGAAGATTATATCATAACACTCATATCACAGCTTGCATCTTTCCACACACATCTTGAACATCTTACACATTTTTGTCAACCAACCAAATTAGAGCCTAGTAAATTTGCATTTTTGACAATCACAACCAATTCAAAGCCTACCAAATTTGATTGTCATCTATCTTTGCTGGCTAGTTTAAAAGATAGTTCAAAAGATGCGTTTATATATATTCAGGTTTTTTAACTCGGTGGATAATTGCTTTTCATTAATTTCAAGACTCTTGATTCTCTTGGAAAAAGCTCTGTGAGTAAAGAAATTTTGTTAAATTCTTTTTTGAAAAATACTTTTTTTTACGTAATTGTTTTAGGATTTTTCTACTTTTCTTACGTAGTTGTTTTGGGATTTTTCTGCTTTAAGAATTTGGGGAGAATTTGTTGCAGAATAGTAGTCAGTGGTTTTATCATACTTTCTGTGAGTTTTTATATACTTTGAATTTTTATTTATTTTATTATATTATTTATTTGGTTTTTCCTACCGAGTTGCAAAGGGGGAAGGTTGGAGCCGTCAAACTAGTTTAACCCCACTTATTCGGTCCTAAGTCCGAAATTGCTTTCTGACTAGCTAGGTTCTTTTTTGTAGTTCCTTTTTGTTTTTTTTTTTTCTATAAATTCAATCTTCATGTTTAGCTTTTATATTTTTATTACGTTATTTTTTTATGTTCATTATCTATTATTTCTTGTTTTTGATATATTATACAAATTCCTTTTATATATATATCCTCTCAAATAAATTTCAAAATGAAAAAACTTTAAAAACCTGATATTTAAAATTTTTAAAAAGAGTTGGCGGGCCGCAACTTACGTTCCTGCGGGCCACATGTGGCTCGCGGGCCGCGTGTTGGACACCCCTGTTCTACACCAAGAGTGTCAAACTTAATGGCTAACTTGGGTCAAACAAACAAGGTTTAACTTGGCGCAAAAAGATCAATATTCATTGAAGCGTAGGTTTATTTCGAACAATACATTATAATAAACATATATGAAAGAATAAGAGAAAATTAATGTTTACGTCTTGACACTTGGCATCTCTTTTCTGCTACAATATTTACTATTCCAGGAGAAATTTTGATATTTTATTACATAACATTGAGGGTCAATATACTGGCCAAGACAAATTTGTTCATTTCAGGTCAAGAGTTTGACACCCCTGTTCTATACCATTCTGCCTCTTCTTCGGTGATGACAAAAGACTACATACAAACAGCTAACTTTCCTTTTTAAAAATGTTTCGTATGTAATTCATGAACTGTATTCGAAAATGAAAGAACATGTTTTAGAGAGATCTGTACTCCGACAAATATGTTTTTGTTGGCAAACAAAACTAATGACTGTTACAATGCAATGTGGAATGTTGTATATGTGACATGCATACACCTGTCCTGCGGAAAGAAGGCCCATTTTGTGAAAACAATGGACTGCATTAATCTGGCTGGACCGAATAAGATAAGATGTTCTAAATGATAACTAATAGTGAACAGTGAGTGTGTTATCAGTTCTTTTGTTATTCAGTGCTAGACCTTATTTACGAAAAAGTATTTTTAACGTTTTAGTGAACACATTTCGGCATATAAGTGTCCTTCATAAACATTAAAGCAGATAGGCAGCGAGTTTTCAGTCACGTATTGTTGGTGAGATTTATTTCTTGTCCAAGTTCTCTCTTTCAGCGCATTGCATCTTTGTCTACCTGGAGCAAGTTATTTTTTATTTTGTTGAACGCTTTTCTTTGTTCTTCATAAAGAGACATATACCTTATGTATAATGCAGTACAAAAGATATCAACATCTCGAACAGAAACTTCCTGAATGTCACATATTCTTCAAGATGGTGAACTCGACGAAGTGGAGATGTGATTTGAACCCCCTAAACTTATATTTTTGGAGCAGATTAAATCGTGATATACGAGACATCTATGGACTGTCATTGCTGTGAATTATTGGAACAGATAAAATAGAAACGGAACAAGAAGTCAATACCAGAATTTTTTTCTAGCCTACACAGAGGAACGTACTTTAGGGGGGATGCATTTCAAATACAATATTATCTGTCTTAACAAAATATATCAATATTTATAGCGTATTTTGTTTTGTTGAAAAATTTTCCAAACACTTATATAATCATGTAGTTATCTAAATGTTCTTGGTATTCACCATATGCATGAGTAAGTTAAACATGAAATATTAATATAAGTAAAATTTAAATTTCTAAAGAATGAATTACAGCTCTGTACCTCATTTTCTACTAAATGTATTGCAGAATTTCGAAACATTAATGCTAATAATTCTCAGTAATAATTAATTTTTAATAATGTTCATCAAAATATTGGTAAAAATGCTTTGAAAATCTATTTATGAAGCAAATTTTGAGCAAATTAATTTTTATAAATAATTTTTAAGTTATTCCTCACCCGTAAAATTGTTATAAATATTTAACTTGCATTCATATCATGATTGAGAAAATGATTGTTGATCTATGTCAATCTATATCTTAAATCTTTGCTAGTAAACTTTATGAAAAGGACTATTTAAGATTTTATGTTCGATATAAAATGAATTAAAATGGAAAGATACAAATAAATGAGGTATATAATATTTTTAAAATGCGAAAGCTCATATTATATCGGATGAAATGTAAAAGTTCTTATCAATTTCGATTACATACTCCATTAAGCTGAAAAAAGGGCTGAAAATTGACAACATAAGACTCAAATATTTCTTTATTTATTAAATTTCATAAGTGACACTCTTTACTAAAGAGCCTTCTTAAGAAAATATATATTTTTGGGGCCTTTGACATTTGATATCCAATCTTTTTTCACTTCTAGTCAGATTTCAAACAGTAATTCCAGTCTCAGTGGCGACCAACATGGAAGGATCAATTTACAAACTGGCAAAGTACCAGATCTGTAGAATTTTTTTTGCATTTACCGAAATGGCCTATTTTTGTTTTTTAAACTTAGTAAATCTTGAAAGAATTTTGTACTTCTTCAAATTTATCTGGTATGCATTTAACTCAGTTTTTCTCAAGAGGTGAAAAAGAATTATATATATATATATAAATAAAAAGAATTATATATTCTGGCTCTTTCATAGCGAATGGCTCCCGAAAATCGATGAATTCGAATTGGATTGGGAGACCTTTGGATTCGCTTAGTCATAAATCTTTATAAGAAGGAATTTTCTTCTGAGACTAGTCCCTAGAATCTTAGAATGCTTTACGAAAAGTTCCGGCATTCGCGACGCTTGGGAAGATAAATTGCGGAGTAGAAGAGAAAATATATATGAATGTTCCGCCATTTTCATATTTGCTCTCAACTGTTGAAAGACTACAAAACCACGATCCTGAAAAATGATTTTTCTCTGGAGAAAAAGAGTAGAAACAGAAATAAAAACATTTCTGATCTTCAGACAACTGAATAAAAATGGAAAGTTTCGTTTTAAGAAGGTAAAGATTGTTACGTGAAAAAAAAAGGATATCCAATATTTTTCATTCAAAACAAATAAAAATGATTTTGTGCTATTCTGATACCTATATCGAAGAAATAAATATTCCAAGACATTTAGAAAAAACCTGAACCATATCAGTGAGTGATCACACATTGTTTAAGTACTATTAATGTGACCAAGTTAATTCTAAATAAATTTGTATAGATTTTTTTAACAAGCAGTTTATTATGTGTGTGTGTGAGCAGAAGTTTAATATTATTAATTATTTAGTACAGTAGAATGTCTTTTTAAAAGAATCAACTGGGCCCGGGACACCGTTCGGATACGCATTTTTTGGGATAATCGAAAACCAAAATGCGATCCATGCGGTATACAAAAAACCGGGACATTTTTAACGAATTTTAAAAAAATCATCACAGAAAACACTTTAAAGTAAAGAAAAAAATAGGGGGAAAAAATGTCGAAATTTTTACCTTTATGGGGGAAAAAATATAATCACTTATTTTTCGCTGTACCATTTTCCACCTTTTTTTTTTTAAATTTGGGTCTCTGATTTTTCTTGAGCAGTAGTAGTTGAGTAGGACAGCACTCTGATTGTTGTTCGTACCACTCCATAAGTGTTTCTAACGCAGAAAACGCGTCAGCATTTCATGGACCCTTGACTGTTCAAAAAAGTATTCATATACAGTACATTTAGTTGACAAAAAAAAAACTGGTCCGGATATTTGACGCTCCGGATAAACGACGTCCTATTGTATTAGTTTTTGGGCTAGACTTTTACCCTAAAAAAAAAAAATGATATATTTTTTTTAAAAAATTTTGTTTTTTTTGGGGATTCACAAAATAGGAATTGGTTCCCCAAAATTTTTGTTTTTCTTTTGGATTTTTTTTCTCAGAAGAAATTTTTTTTAAGGGAAAAATTTTAAAACGTATTTTAAGATCCATATACTTAAACAAAAAAAAAAAATGATAATATTTGTTTTGGGGAAAAAATAGAGTTTTTTAATTAAAATTATCATTTTCGTTATTTAAAATAAAAATCGATAGTAAAATATCTATTTTAAAACCATTAAAACTACAACAAAATTACAACAATCTTTCGAGATGCTTCTTCCATTTTCACTGTATATAATATATATACACAATTACCTTTTTCCTTCCTAAAAATATTATTCCATTCTCATAGCCCTACATTTTATTTACATATTTAATTCAAGTTTTCACTCGTGATTATTTCGTGCTATTCTGGACTAGTTAGAGAAGCGTGTTCGAAATTTAGTGGTAATAATTTCCAAAAATAAAATTGATTTCATATAAATTATATTAAATTTCTAATAAATATAATTAATGTTTACAATTCTTTAGTTCGTAAATGAATTCTTATATTTAAATCAAAGTAAAAAAGTTCTTTTGAAAAGCTTACTTATTAAATTTTTACAATTAAATTAAAAGAGAGAGAGGGGAAAAAATTTTAAAATTTTGTCAAAAAAAAAATAAATAAAATTTTAAATTTTTAAAATTGATGGGGAATGTAAAATTTCTAAAAATATAGTTTCCGAACTTATTTGTTAACACTTCTTCAATAATTAGCAGAGACTAAAACTGTATTATTAATGAGAAACATTTTCTGAATGTGAAGTCCATCACCACCAAACCTGTTCTCTGTGACAGAAAATTTACTTACACAACGGCACATATACATTTTCCGAACTTTTTTGAATTATTTGCTATTAAAATAGTTAAACAATGCAACAATTTTTAAAGAAATAATATACCTACTTCTCTTAAAGTTTTTGGTTGATAATCTTTTTATATGGTGTTTAATATACTACGCATGTCCTTTTCTTGTTTTGCAAGAATGGCGTCTTCGTAATCGATCTTAAACTTTTATATCTATTAAATTCTATTTTTAAATAGAAGAGGTCAATTATATATATATATATATATATATATATATATATATATGAATGAAGCAAATGTATACTTTTCTTCTATGTTTAATACCAATAAATCTGATTAAATCCCTTTTAGAATAAAATCGTAAAAAAAGAACATCTTTTGTTATCACACATTAGCAAAGTTCTTGACTGTCAATCGATATATTTAAATTCTCTGATTATTATGGTCCATTGTAAATTTATGAAGATAGAAACAACAGCAGCAGCACAACAACAACAACAAAAGACTAAAACATCTTTACACATTTTTCTCTTTATGTTGAGTAACAATGGCTGTGTTAATTGGTGAAAACATATAATAAATAATGACTTTTGGTACTCTCTGATTTGATGTAAGAACAACCTTTCTGAGTTACGTATGAAAAATATTTCATACACAAACACATGCACACACAGTTAACATTTAACATACATATAAACATTGAATAACGTTATGTATAGCAGGCGGATATAAATGTTATAACGTACACTCATAGTGAAATTAGGTATTTACTCGAATTTAAGCTGCCATCAATTCTAAGCCGCACCCCGAATTCGCAAAATGTTTTTGTGAAAAAATGTTGTCATCGATTCTAAGTCGCACCCCCGATACTCTACACGTTTTTGAGGGGGGAAAAATGCGAAAAAGGTTTATCAATATCCGATACTTCAGAAATTAAAAAAAAATTTTTTTTATTGAGAAATAATAAGAATTTAACTGTCAATTTATTTTACCCCTGTATTAGAAACTTTCAAATACATACACGAATATATAATTACTCTAGCCATCAGTATCATGCTTCGAAAAGGATTCATCACTCCACTGTTCCAGCTGACTTCGGTATTAGCGTCGCCATTTTTCCACAAGGTATCGTCCTCCATGCCATCTAATGCATTTGTGTTGCAAATTTTTTAAAAAAGAATGAGAATGTAAAATAATTATCAAAGATTGTTGAATATTTACCTTTAAAAATTATATTTTGCTTACGCCATCAACGTATATTTGTTTCATCCGTGTCAAACTTTTAGTAACCTCTGCTCTGCTTCCGTGTTTTCCTGCATTAAAATTGCATCCCTTTTCATATTTGCGCCATAGTGAACTCGTCTTAGTGCTTTAAGTCGTCGATACAAATGTCCAGAATGGATGGTTACATTTTTTCCTTTTTAAAGGGGTGGAAACTCAATTTATCACATCCAACAAATATTTTGACGGCAATTCTTAGCTGCATTTAATTTTCATTAACATAAACACTGAAAAATAGAGCGGCTTAGATTCGAGTAAATACGGTACTTCTTTTGTTGAAATACTAATTATTCTCTCAAAAGGGAAAAACAATTTTTTCACCCAAATAATTGTTGTGTAATGGATCTTTATCATAAAAGGACAAAAATGGGGGTAAAATATAATATATATTACTAGTTGTAATAAAGTTAAAGATTCATAAAATTAAGTTTTGGGTGTGTGTTGTTGTGTTTCTAACATTATACGGTAAATATCATCTTTATAATTAATTATGTTTCCTTTTACAAAAAGCTTGTATACTTCAAAGTAATTGCAAACTTTAGCTATTATATTCTGCCCTGTAACGAAACAATAAAAATCAGTTAAACATTTCTTTTAAAATGAAACTTATGTTTAAAACTTTAAAAGGAACAAAAAACGGAAAACCGTACCAAAAAAATAATAGATTTAAGATGCACTCATAAATTTTACTTAATTTTCCTTACGTGTCAGATAGTAAAACTAGTATGGGAGAAAAAAAAATTACTGATAAAAAATATCAATCGCAAGATTTTGATGTTCTGTATTTTTCTTTTTATTTGGATTTATTTCAAAATTTAAGCTGCTGTCTTTTTTAATTAAGATTCATTGTAATTAATTTTGCTGCTTCCCTCCTTTCCTCTCTGTAGGCTTTTTGTTTTATAATGTTACAAAACTCTCTAATTTTAAAATTCTTACATCCTCTTTACGATCGATTGCAAAAACAATATGAATTTTGGATGAATTTTAGTGAGGAAAAAGATCAAAGGAAATTAAATTATTTTGTGTGGTGTGTGAAACAAGTGAGCCCCCTGATTATTAAAGATGCATTTCTTTTAAACTTTTTCAATTTACTGTTGTATATACTCAAGACTCTGTTCTTTTCATTATTTTATGACGGTCTTTTTAAGTTGTAGGTAGAGTATTTAATTCAAAGACTTAATTATGTTTATATTTTCCTTTCATAAAAAATTAAATGACTAAACTTTATATAATTACGAATTATTCTGCACTAATGATATGTCTATCCTTAGTTAAGCAAACTGTTTAGTGAACCGCCTATTTTCATTAAGGAAAGGTAGCTGTTTAGTCATATCTAGATGTTTTTTTTTAATCGTGTGAAATTCGTACAGGGGGGTTGCTACTGTTACTGTCTGCTCGCTTATCTCAGTGACGTATTAATTCAAGACACAAACAATCATTTTTAAACATACAATTTGGGATATTTATTAACTTTTGTGATTACTCCTTAAATTTTAATTCCTTTTAACACTTTATTTGAGAAAATATTAATGCAGATTTTTTAAATAAATATCCTTAAGAGAAATGTGTTTTATATCAATTACTGTAACGTACAAAAGTTAATATAAAATAAATACATTCAAATAAAACCTCTTCAAATCTATAGAATATTATGTGCTATGCAATTAAAAGTGTAAAATCTCTTCTAGATAAGTTATTTCATTTATAGGGTTTGTTGTGTTT
>BMAV01002089.1:0-24594 GCA_019973955.1 Trichonephila inaurata madagascariensis | reverse complement strand
TAAACCCGGTAAACGGAGAGAATAAATACCCTTCAAAACTCGTTTAATACGCATTGAAGAGCAAACAATTCCAGCAGCCACGTAATTCCGGCTCCAAATATCAAACTCAAGTATAAATTCAACATTGAACTAAAAAATGAAAAATAAATTATAGCTTTAAAAAAACTAAAAAACACGCTTTTATAGTGAATCAAACTAAAAAGTAAAATATAATTCTTAATATAATGATTACCGAGAAAATTAATGGCATTGTGGTAAAAGTGTGAAATGCTTTGTATTACATTTTTACACTAACTCAGCATTTCGGAATAGAACTAGTAAGAAATTTTAACAATTAATACAGAGCACCCCCACGCTTTTACCCCAATGACATTAATTTTCTAGTTAACCATTATATTAAGAATTATTTTTTTACTTTTTAGATCGATTCACTATAAAAGCGTGTTTTTTTAGTGTTTTTTTAAACTGTATTAAGATCTTGTCTCTTTTTCCCCCAAACCCCTCTACGTAGATGACCAGAGCTGGACCATATACAAAAAAAGTGATCCAATGATGAGTTTATATACATTACTGAAAACAATAACTCTTTAAGTGACAGTTAGATAAACAAAAAGCACATTCCAATTAAGTAGCTTTTTATTTAATTGGAATTTATGTAGCTTAAAATATTTAATAGGCTTTTATGTAATAGGCTCTGCTTGGGTTTTTTTCTTTGTTTTCCTAAATAAAAGGAAAGCAATTTTGATATTAAGTTTGTTTTATTTAGAGAGTTATTCATGACTTTTTGAATAATATTGTCACATCTTTATTAAAACTATCTGGAGTATTCTCTATTCCAACAAAGGTACTTTTATTATAGAAATAAAACATCTGATACATCTAGCTCTTTTATTATAGTAATAACACATCTAATATACCTTACACTTCCTTTTATCAGCAAGTACTTTTAACAATAAAGAGGAAATAGCCATGATTAAATAGAAAAGTGCTTCTTTTAAAAAAAAAATATTTAACCAACATAAAGAAAGAACTGTTAAGTAAGTTTGAATAGTTCTTTTAAGTAGTTAATAGTTTCAGTAGTGTCATAAAAGTAGTTACTAAAGTGAAATTAC
Source organism: Trichonephila inaurata madagascariensis (assembly GCA_019973955.1). NCBI lineage: Eukaryota > Metazoa > Arthropoda > Arachnida > Araneae > Nephilidae > Trichonephila > Trichonephila inaurata. The sequence goes on along the minus strand of BMAV01002089.1, from coordinate 23,482 downwards.
TTTCTAGTGTTATAGAAAAATATTAACATTCAGTAATGTTTCATTTAATATTCTGAATATAAACTAAAGATTTTAATTACATGTAATTCAGCGTCAATTACATATATTTATTCCTTTCTTTTAACAGAATCCGTTGCTCAAATTGTATGTTTAGTGTCTTCTCTTAAAGTAAACTTTGTGTAACGTAAACACTTAATTATAACACTTATTAACGTAAACACTTTAAATAGTGTACATTAGTAAATTTTTTATATAAATTATGTTTTATAAAAATTTATTTCTAAGTAGTATATTCCCCTTTTATAAAAAATCGGCTTTCATAAATATGTATCTCTATAAACATACTTAGCACGAAAGTATAACTAATTATCTTTTAATTATAAATTATTTATCCTTTTATTAAAAAAAATTATTTCTAAGTAACCTATCAATCTTTTATAAAAAGATGGACTTTTGTAAATATGTATCCCTAAAAACATACTTAGCACAAAAGTATAAACAATTAGCTTTCAATTATAAATTATTTAAATGTTGTAATGATATAATATACTAAAGAAAACTTCTATATTTTCATATTATGACTCATTAAATTAATTAGTAAGAATTGAAATCTATTTTCCTAAGGAAATAAAATTTTAATATGATGTACTATATTAGTAAAACTATTTAAATATTGAACCCTGTAGAATGCTCAAGAGAATTTATTTTCCTCAGAAAAACTGTCCTCTTCTATGAATTACTGAATAGAATAATTAAAAATAATATATAATTGGTATAGATTCCACTTTTGTATTGCTTTCATATTTGTAAAATTAATTAGGACAAGGTTAAATTTATACATGAACAATACTCTCAAATTTTTGCTTAGTTTTTTTTAAAAGAATTATATCCTTAGAAAACTAACTTTCAAATGAAAGATATTTCTTTCTTTATTAGTTCTAATAAAGTTTCCTTATTAGTTTTTTTATGATGTCATATCAAACTTTATTGACGTATTTGACTGTATTGTATGTAATTAATTGTGTAATTAATTTTTTCAAAAGTCCGCACAAAAAGGAATCAGTTGATTTCGGAAATTTTTGGTTTACAGTTGACAATTTATTCTATCCACGAAAACCAAATGTCATTCGTAATAGTTAATTTATGCTCAAAGTCTTCCTAAATGAAAATAATTTTACTCTAACTATTTTCGTTTTAGATTTGCAATGTTTGTCTTCCAAATTTCACCACTAGGAACGCTGCTGTCGTTTGCATTAGGTCGGGCGTATTTGCTTCACTATCTCTGTACCTCACTTGCTTAGCTGTAGTTCTCTTTATACGCAAGTATTTTCAGGTTAAAGTGATTATCACCATTATGAAACAAGAGTATCCAAGACGTCGAAAGGAATCTAATGGTACTCGCATAATTAAGGACACAGACATAAAATCTGTAAATACTGAAGAACTATTCACTGTATTGCCTCAAAATTTGGCATAGAAACATATTACAATGTCAGAAAGAATATAGTAACGTAACAATAAGGAAAAGATTTTAATTATGAATTAAGATACAGGGCATATCAAAATGTGGAAAATCATAAATCAAAGATAATGCATATACCTCGGGAAAAAGTCTGTCTAGTATGGAGTATGACCACCATGCACTGCCATACAAGTGAAGGTGTCAATAAATGTCGGTAGCAATAAAACCCAGCAAACCAAAATCTCTACTTTTAGTCCCTGAGAGATCCTGGGGTGTACGCTGCTCTGAGAAATGGCTTTTCCTAGACAATTCCAAACATGTGCAATAGGATTGAGACCGTAGACCTCTAAGGCCGTTCCATGCAGCGAATACCCTCGTCATCAATAGCATCAACAATGTGAGCTCGGTATACTCGATGTATGGTTTGCCATCCAAAATCGCTCATAGCAACGCGAAACAACCTCACGTAATCTTCAAGGACCTCATCTATATAACGCTGTGCATTTACAGTACCTACAACGAAGAAATGTTGCGATCTGCCAATATTCCGCCCCAGAAAAAGATTCTTTTGCCACCAAATCTGTCGATTTTGGTTACGTAGGAAGGAGGAAAACAAGTTTCACTTTCTCTATAGATGAAGACTCGACAAGAATAACTCTGTCTAGTAAATCACGACTCATCGCTGAAAAGAACACGCCCCCATTCTTGTGGTGTCCACGACAGATGTTTTCGACTCTACAGTAACCAGTTTTTCTGGTGGATGCAATCAAAGGAACACACATGTCCGGACGATGAGCTTAAAAGCCAGTCTCTGCTAGACGTCTGTACACTGTTTGGCTGAAAATTCTTCTTCCAGACATAGCAGTAAATTCAAGAGAAAACTGAAAGCCTTTGTCTGCCTATGGCGTTGTATGCTTAATCCCAAGTAGAGATCATGTGCAAGTATCGGTGCTCTGTGACGGACTTAGCCAATCCTGATGACAGGTGTTTGAAATTGATTTCATAGGCGAGAGACCACATTCGGTGCCATTTTTAAACATCAAACCACCACCTCTTGAAACTGACCAGCTTCAATGCATGCAGCCAACTTGCATGTGTAGGCACATGACAACTCAAAAAGCTCATGTAAACATGACCACCAACAGTGCTTCACCGCAAACGTGTGGTCTGGTAGTATAGGTAAATTGGAGAGTTTTATAATTGATTCTTACTAACTACCTATACAGATAAGTATATAAGTTACCGCATTTGATGGATGGCGTACCAACACACACACAGCTATACGCCAACAGCCTGATTTTAACATGATGAAGCACCTGCACGTATCAGTATCAATATGCCAAGCTATATTGACAAAATGTATCCTCATCACTAGATTGTCAGAAATAAACCAGTCACATGACCACCATTATCCTCGTACTTCACCTCCACAGATTTTTTCATGTGGGGATACATGGTCCTTGTAAACAAGATAAGTGCGTGCATGCGTGTTTGTGTGACAAACTTACACAATTGGAACGAATTCGTGAAGCATGAATTGAAAATGGAGAGAATTTTGAACATTTTCTATAAAAATGAATCTTTCTTTCATCTGTATCGTTCAGTTTGTTCGGCCTGACTGTCATGTTGTACCATCGCATGGTCTTATTTTAGTCATATGTTCCTATGTAGAACATGATCATGATGGTCTCACAGGCAAGCGCATGGAGTTTGCATAAATGGCCTGTAGCATAAATGGTTATCAGTTATACCTTATTAATGGATCTTACTAACAAGTAACTAAAGCAGAATTTACTCGTATTTTGAAGAATGAGAAAATAAAACATTTACGTGCAATTTATCTTAAGATGATCTACTAAACATTCAAATCAGATTCGCGTTTTATATTTTTTTCTAATATAATTTAAACACAATGCATAATTTTTCAATCTAAAGCAATGTTTCAATTATCCTTCTTTCATCTTCATTTTTATATTTTACGATTATAACAGAAATTTTCATAATTTACTTTCGGGTTTAAAAGAGCTATAATACACTACTGGCCACCATAAATGCAACACCCTGAAGGAAGCATGCAAATAACATGAAATTTACAATATGCATTAGCGGAGGTGAAATATGCAAATGATTAGAATTTCAGCGCAGACAAACATCACGCGCACCTGTGGCCACCCCCAAAACGCTATTTGCGTTTGGGGATTTCCGACGATTTCAAGTTCGGCAATTGTGTTTTCTTGTGGTTTTTTCAAAAAACGATCAGTTATATCTCGTAGAAAACAGCGATCAGCTTGTCAAGTATCCGAGTATCCAGAGGAAGTATTGATCAAGTATCCGAGTTCGACAAAGGAAGAATAGTGGCCTACCGAGATTGTGGATTATCTTTCAGGGAATTCGGTAGTCGTGTTAGACGAAACCAAGCAACTGTAATGCGGATATGTGACCTTTGGATGCAGGAGAGTACGACGGACCGACGTGGTCGATCACATTCACCTCAGTGAACCACTTCACGTGAGCACAGGTAAATTGTGTGCATGGCAGTGACGGATCACGAACCATAGCACAGCACATTAAGTCTGTAACGCATCATTCAGTGTCTGCGCGTACCATTCGACGCCGTTTACAGCAGAGTGGTCTGTCCGCAAGACGTCCATTGCTTGGTCTACCCTTGACGCCGAACCACACACGTCTCCGCCGCCAATGGTGCGATGAAAGAAGAATGTGGGCGGCAGAATGAAATGAAGTTGTCCTTACTGACGAGTCACGCATCTGTCTGCAACACCACGATGGTCGGATTCGAGTCTGGAGACACCGCAGGGAGAGGATGCTGAACAGCTGCGTTATGCATCGCCACACTGGTCCTGAACCGGATATTATGGTATGGGGCGGTATTGGATATCACTCTCGCATTCCTCTAGTACGCATTGCCAATACTTTAAACAGCCAGCGCTAGATCTCAGAGGTGTTGGAGCCAGTTGTCCTTCCTTACCTTCAGGGCTTGGCCACAGCCATATTTCAACAGAATAATGCACGACCGCACGTGTCACGCATTGTCCAAAGGTTCTTCGTCAATCACCAGATTGAATTGCTTCCCTGTCCGGCTCGCTCTCCGGATCTTTCACCGATAGAAAACATGTAGTCCATGGTTGCTCAATGATTGATCCAGATTACACCCCCAGCTGCCTCACCAGATCAACTTTAGCAAAGTGTGGAAGATGCTTGGTCTGCTGTACCCCAAGAACACATCCAAAGTCTCTTTGAATCAATGCCGAGGCGTGTGGCAGCGGTGATCTCCAACAATGGCGACTACTCTGGCTACTGATTCTGGCAGGAACCACACTTCACAGAAGTCTATAAATTTAATCATTTGATACTTGGTCAACATGTTATCTACAAAATAAATTTTGTTTTGCTATCTCTTGTCTTTTTTGTTGTTGCATTTACGGTGGCCAGCAGTGTATAAAGTCTAAGACGTATTCAACAAAACAGAACATTTGAACGAATACAGAAATAATTCAAGTTTTATTTACATACTTTACAAGCTTTTTGTGCATGTAACCTTTGTTACACGGAATACATCAATACTATAGTGCAATTTTTGCCACACTCTACTCGCCATGGTACTGTCAACGTTATATATAGCACTTGTTATCCTTTCATGCAGTTCTGCTGTACGAAAACTTAGCAATATGTAAAAGATCAAGATATCGGATAACAAGGAAAGGACAACACATGCAATCAATAACGTTGATATTACCAGGTCGAGTAGTGTTGCTGGAACTAGATTATCGCATTGATGTATGTCGTGTAACTGAGGTTTCATACGTACAGCACGTGTATTATATGTAAATAAAATATGTATTGTTTCTTTATTCTTTCATGTGTTCTATTTCGCTGAATTCGTCTTGGTTTTCTTAGTATAGTTTTTTGAGACCCGGGAGAAAATTATGAATATCTCTGCATATTCAGTGAGAAATTTTGTGACAGGCTCACGCGTCTTTTCTTTAACATGACCTCTGGGTTCTTTCCCCCCAAAAAGGGAAAATGTGAAGGGGAAATGCAAAAAATAGTTTTTAAATAACAGAAGTTTCAGTAAGCTTTGGCAAGGGAATGTTACGGGGAAAGGATACAAGCGTGAATTGACAGCCAAGGAAGTTACCTTGAAGTTTAACCCATTATGTCAAGGTGCATACCATAGCAGGGCCGCCCAGGCCCCCTTTTAAAAAGATTGAAACAAAATTGTTTAAGGTGATTTGTTTATTTGATATTGGGACTTGAAATTTATTAGAAGTGGTTTAGGGGATTGATTATAGGGCCCCAAGCACCATTCTTTAACTATATATAACGTTTTTGTTCATTAGTTTCCCGCATAAATAATATTGTCAAATTGTTAGAATTCTTTCATTTTTAATAAAGTCATATTAAAAATTTTAAAAAATGTCTTTTCCCTTTTTGTAAACCCACCCTCTAGTCACGCGATAATCAAAGAAACGGTCACCTTAGGGGGGCGGTTTCACAATTCATTCAGGAAATCTTCACAAATGTAAAAATTTTCCATGCATAGCTCACTATTTTTTCAGTACTTTTTCATCTCCACACTTCTTCTGCATTACCATAATACAATAGTATTAATAATACCCCAAACATAATAAATGGTTTCGATAACTTGGTGTTATAAATAAACTTTTCAGCCTTAGGGGAAAACTTTAAATTGAAACTTTGATTCCATTGAATTAAATAAACGAAATAGGTAAGAGAGCGAAGCAGAAAAAGAATTTTTTATATATTTGAATCACAAATATGGGGGAAAAACATCCACCCACACATTTGAATTTATTTTACTTTCCAACAAAATGCGAAAAACGTCGAAGATGAATGGTCTGCGAACATAGATAAATCAAAACCACTCTATCTTTTCTTTAATAGTGATACTGCAGGCTATCTTGTTATATTTCTTTTCTGTTTTGGTTAGATTCTTATTTTTCAAGACTTAGTAGCTAAAGGACACTATTTCATCTATCGATTTAAAATGAATCACTTTGTCTTCCCTAGTATATTACATTTGAGTCACTTTAACGCAAGAAATGCGAATCAATATTTCCACACTGAGTGCTACTATCAAATGGATACCAATATCTTCCAACAAAATCTTACTGTAGAAGGTGTGTTATTGAGGGAAGTAAAATGCATTCGTTCTCATCTCTACACGTACCTTGACACTAGGGGGGGGTTCCCCCCTTTCCTTTTAGTCATATTCAAATACTTACATTCAACTATCGATTCCTAAGTGGTAGCGTTGAAAAACAATCTCGTGAAGGAAAAAATATCCAAAAGTTTTAACATGATTTTTGTTATAAAGCTTGTTATGTTACTTTATATTTTTCGACAGCATAATTCATTATTTTAAAATATATGATAAGATATAAAACTGCGATATAAGATTAAGCGATAACTGGAAAAATTAATTTTAATTCCCTATTTTTATGTGTTTACTCAAATGAGTGGTCTTATTTATAACATACGGTAAAATCCGGAGCATAACACTCACCGGCGTATAACGCATATCTATCCTTTCAATCAGCATTTTTTAATTGTTAGATGTATTCGCAGTATAACGCGCACACCCTTTTTAAGATGGAACCTGAAATGTACGTCTGCAATACTCTTGGTTTTAAATTTATCTATTGGAGGCATTATCCCCCCAAGTTTTTTTGATAAATGGTACACTTCTAGAACTACAATTTTAATTCACAAGGAATGTCTCTCATTTCTTTTAAATAAACAATATTTTAAACCACGGAGAAAACTAATTATTTCTTTTGTCATCTCTTTTTTTTATTACCCGGTGTATAACGCGCACCCGTAAATTGCGGTCTTATTTTTTTGTGCTAAAAGTGCACGTTATACGTCGGATTTTACGCTATAATAATGATGAAGCTATGTAATATTTATATACACTCATGTCCATAAATTAAGGATAATTCAGAGTCATGCGGAAATCAAACTCTAAAATATACAGGGTGTCAAGGCTTAAAGTATTCAAAAGTAATGGCTTGTTATTACGGAACTACCCATCAAAATGTAACAAACTGTTCATCCGAGGATTGGAAAACCCTCCGAGATTTTTTGGGTCTAGTCTGATCGGCCGCACGTGCGTGCATTATTCAGCAATAGCAGACAATAAACTTTTTACACTGAATTCAGAAGAAAAGCTGGGGACGCCACAGTAGAAGGTGCAATACGTACTTTGGTTAACGGAATTTAAATCAATCACGCATGTACAGCGACGTGTTCAAACAAACGAACAATTCAAATTACCGATTTCATTAGGATCTGACAATAAATCTGCCTGAGTTTTAATGATGAAAAAAAGACGGATCGACAAGATTTGAAAATCGTGTAACTCCGAATTCGCGTATGTCAAGGTATTACTGTGAGTGTGTACATGCCTTCTATAGCTAAATTATAATTAATTAAAATTTAAAAGAATTATTTTTTAAAATTTTTAACCTTTTTATAACTAAAATTACATTAATTTAAAAAAATTGTGAAAAAAAGAACTTCTAAAGTTTTATTTTCACACAACACATTGTTTATTACTCTGTACATTATTAATATAAATTAGTATTGATAAAAAAGGAGGTAATTAATCAAATTAATTAAAAATATAGTATTAATTAATTGAAATTTTAATTCCACATATGATTTAAATACGCCACTTGTAACACGCATAAATCATCCGGGGAAAAATCTTTCAAATTGTTTGAAAAATAGTATAGGTAATGCTCAATAAAGAACTTAAAGTTGATTAAGAGAATGATTTATTGAAAGAATAATGAAACTTCACTTATTTATTGGTATTGGCACAGAAGTTCGATAAATATTCTAACTTGAAACAGCTGCACAGGACATTTCGTTACGGAGAAATACAATCCATGTACAATGTTTTTATATTGGAAAAATATTTGTCTTAAACATTTGTTTCGAGGATATTTTACGGGTTATAAACTTTTCAATATTGATAAATAGCTTATGTATTATTGTGTAACCAAAAGAAAACTACAGAACTATTTTCAGAAGCTTTAAATCACATTCTAACCTCCCGAAAGATCGATTACTTTAAAAGAAAAGAAAATTTTAAATACATTCTTTATATATATATGGTGGTGCCCTTTTCGTAAGTTTAGAAGTTATATTTTTTACCCTTTCTCAATTAAATCACTGTTTAAAAAATACATCCATTATCAGAGGTAGCCTTAAAGCCAAGTATTTTTGAGGTTTTAATATATTGGATAGATAAAAAGTTACACTGTTTTCTGAAAGAAGTATATTTAAGAGGCTAAAATAAATATTTATCAAAAAAAAAAAAAATGGTTCTCGAAAATTCGAAACACTTAAACAAATATAACATGTTTTAAATATTCATTAGAGCTCTCATTACTGTGACTAAGTAACAGCTGTTGTTTAATATTCATCGATTTTAAATAAAAAAATGTTTGTACAAAAAAGGTTTTCTTTATCATCTTAAGCAGTATACCTGTATAGTAAATGCTGATATTTCTTTTTAAGACAACGAAGTTTCAACAACATAATAAACATTTGTATATAAAGGGAGTGAATTATTTGTTTTGTGTAAGAACTTATTAAGTAGCTATTTTCCTGTAAATGTTATTTTACGGCAAAAAACATTTGTTGATTTTTGGTAATATTTTAAAAAAAAACAATTTTTTTCATTTTACAGTTAGAAATCCCAAAAGGCCTTTTCAGGAAAATTCCAAAAAAAATTATTTCAAACAAAAATCAAAATCATTTTTTAAAATACATAGGAATACTGATTTCATTTTGGGGATATTTAAATTTTAGAATACATTGACACAAAATATAACAGCAGAAGAAATCGGATTTCCGTTCCCTTTCAGTTAAACCAATATTAATATGATTTTTCGAAATAATATTTTAAACACAATCTAAAAGCTTTGGTATTTCTTTTAAAGGTGCATTTTACAAATAACTTATACACTGGTTATCAAAAATTATGGAAAATCAAAAAAATGACGATACCTCAAAAGTTGTGACGGCTCTTATCCCGATCTTTCTTCTAATACTCCTCTTGGGAATATTTGATCTTTAAAAATTATTTTATTTTAAAGCTTCTTCCCGAAGAAGAAAACGTGAGCATGCAAATTAAGTCTAGTATATAAAGTCTAAGTTTTCAAGTTAGGAGGAGAGAGATAGTGTATACTGCTAGCGGAGCAGTGATTAATCAATTTGAAGTGAGGCGCAGATATTTAGTAATTGATTATTTTATATGTAAGTTGACGATCTGTCACTTAAGATTTAATCTAGATTGGTAGCTAAGAAGTCAGAGCGATTGAATTGACGTAAGTATTCCAAGTAATTAAAGTCTCATATCTCGTGTACCTAGTTAATTGCTCTTCATATTTAATAATTGTGTTCATCTCTTAACTTTGGTAGATTGAATTTGTGTTGTGGTTTGTGCTGTGAATAAATTGAGTGATTTTGGATATGGCTTGTCTTCCTTCCCTTTCTCCCACACCCTTTAGGCGCCAAGGCAAGACCTTTACAAAGTTATGCGTAGTATTTAATGAAACTTATACACATTATACAACAAATAGGAAAGTATAAAACAACATAAAAAGAAGTCACCTGGCAATTATAATGTTATGGAAATTAGCATATATTGTGACGGGGCTTTATCGAGTCTTTTAACTAATCCTCTTGGGGAATCTTTCGGGCTATCAATTGAGTTATTTCACAGCCAACCCTCTCAAGAAGAAACCTTGATATTCAGATTAGTTAGTAGATATATAGTGGAGGTTTAGTAATCGAGCAGAAAAAAGAGAAAGAGAAAAGGAAGATGAGATGCTGAATGCCGTGAGCTTATGGTAAGGATCTGAACATAGAAGCGTAATAATAGAACGGGCTTTAGTGATTCAAAGAAATTAAGGAAGATTGAGATTCATAGGATAACTTTACTTAAAGTTAAGCGGTTAGGATTCCAGGCGCTTATTCACATAGGATTTAGGGTTACGATATATCACTCCTAATTTCCTTCCTAGAGTAAGACTGTCTTTAATTATTATAATTGATAATAATAAATTTTGTTTTTATTACGGCTAACTTCAGTAATCAATCATTACCTTCCATAAATCTAGATCGAGTAGATGAAAAGATGGTTTCCCCAGGTAGGGGGTTATCACAATACATACAATGAACAAATCGGATGTGTCAGTTTAGTATAGGAAAAGTACTTTTAATATGGGGTATGATTCCCCCATCCCCAGTGGATACAGAACATGCAGCGATGTATGATGTTTTCAATTATGTGGTCTTTTAATGCAGCAGAAAGTGCGAGACATTGATGATATAAAAAAAGATGTAAAAAAATTAAATATTAAAAATAAAAATCCTAAAATGTTCAAGGACAATAATGGATGATAAAATGTTTTTAATCTGCATATAGAATAAAAGCGACTCACTCACTCATCTCGATATCTGCGGAAATCTTAGTCTTAGACTTGAAATTTGACAGTGATGTTTCTCAGATTGAGTGGAGATCCGCTAAGAACGGATTTGCAAAAATAGACTTCCAAGAAGTGTCGCAAGGTTGTCATAGACAAAAATTGCAAACTGTCAGAATGAAAGATTTCAAATTTGGAAGACTTGTTTCTTTTATTGAGTAGAGATCCGCTAAGAACGGATTATGCGAAAATCAACTCCCAAGAGTTTGTGGAGGTTTTACAGACCAAAAAATTCCACTTTTGAACTATTAAACTCGCAGGCTTTCAAGTTGAAAAGCATGTCTCTTTTGTTAAATAGCGATCCGCTTATGAACGGATGTTGAGAAGATTAACTGCCAAGGGGAAGAGGTTACAGAATGTGAAGCATAAATATATTTCCATTATAGAAGACAGTGAGTGAGAGAATATTAACGTCGGAATATTCAGATACTCAAGGGCTTTTAGGGGACGAACCTCGTAATTGTAAACATAGTCAAGTGACGAGGACGACACCTGAGCTTGCACCTCCTCCCCTAACTTCCACACCATGCTAATGGGAGGACGTTTGACCCTCGAAATATTTAACATACACCGGCTTCCTCTGCACGGCGAGTCTTCAGCGGCATAAGGCTCCAACTTATGATACACCGGTAACGAATCCGTTTCCTTGACCGTTAGGCTGCTGCGGCCACATTTGTGTTATAGAAATTCAAGTCTTCCTTTCTAAATCAAGAGACAAAGACTATAAGAATGTTTTTGAATAAAATCGAAAACTTATTTCTAGGATTTAGATATCAATAACTTTAAACAATATATAGCCATACAACATCATGAAATGCTCAGTGAGGCTAGCGGGTAACATAAATTAAATTATAAATTTACTTATAAATTAAACTATTTTCAAGGAAACTTAAAATGAAAATTCACGCACTAAATCTTTTTAGTTTCAAAAGGAGGAGGAAAAAGGTTATTGAAACATTTTTTAAACTTGAAATATGTACTTTTTTTATAATCTCACAGCTCTCTGACTTATGTTCAAAACGTAATCAAAACACCATTTATAAGTTAACTTGTCAGTCTCTATAATTTTTCATCTGAGGATTCTCGAATTCATTTGAATATCAAATGTGGTCCTTCCACAAAATAATAAATGATACGTAAGATTTTGCTTGGTTAGAGTAGCAATTTTTTTTAACATTTTTGTATGAAACTAAAATATATTTGGGAATCAAAATATACCTAATGAGATTTTTATTCATATTTTTATAAATTCCATTGCGTAGAGTACACATTCGGTACATTAATAGTTGCATGGGGGCCGAGTGGTTAAATGCGCTTAGTCATGGTTTTAATCCGGGTAATTACTGCACTTTAAATCTGAAATTTATAGAGGCTTAGAAATATAACAATGGGGTGGTAGAGAAGTAAAAAATGGACGTCAACTCGAGTTGTCAATCATGTCACTTGAGCTGTGACGTGACGAAACAGACCGAACTATAATAAGATTGTTGATCACTGTACACACACCGGCCACTGAATTGGAAACTATTAATATTTGCTATGCTAAGATTTTCGTGCTATGGATGAAGTTTACAATTTTTTTTGTATGAAATGGGTTACACGGGGTTAGAATATTAGTATAAGTAAGGTTGTAACGGGGGTTTTATTCGGATTCCTCTGCTAATCCTCTTGTAGAAATTAGTTTTTAACTGTGATTTTATTTTAAAAACGCATTCCGAAGAGAAGACTTGATTTGATGCAAATGTAAATATAGTTTAAACCGTGACATTGGGTATGTGAGATTTATGGTTAATCGTTGATTGTGCATCATGAAATCCAAGTATCAGTAAAGGTTAACTGCGACTATGAGGTGCGCGTCTTGAGATTAAAAATCGTCGTAGAATCCACCAGGAGTTTTGGAAATAAATAACCTTGGAGCTCACGAGGTTTCGGAGTTCGAGAAGAGTCGTCACAATGAGCTCCGACTGAAGCTAAGTGATTTTCAATAATTTTATGTGTCAGATTAAGTTTTAGGATTTCAAAAGCTTCCAGAGTTAAGCAATATAGTTGTATATTTTCATAAGGTCTTAAAGATAGAATAAAAGTAGCTGTTTTTAAGATCATCTCTGCTTCTTCCCCGAACCCTCTTACACCCGCAACTTCTGACAGAGACAAGGTGTAAGAATTCTTTTCAAGATGAATGAAGTAAAACGGGAAAAACATATCTTTCACTTTTTGAAAAAGGGGTTATTATTAGTGCCCATTTAGCAGAGGCCTCGATTTCGAAGACAGTAAATCTCACTGAAATCATAAAAGCAGCAATCAAAGGCTTTCAAAACCTAGAATCAGAACCCATAGTCCTTCTCTAGAAGACGTGTGGTTCAAGAATAGTTCTTCAAGAGCGTGATCGGTGTAATCTCTGACGAACTGTACGGAAAAACACGAATTCTACTGACACAAAACGTCAACCAAGGCTTTCCCTAACAGGTTTCAACTCGAACCATGTGCAACATAGTGGAGTGCCTGTGAGGAAACTACTCATTTCCACCCGAAAATACTAAAATTCGTTCGCCATGGTGTCGGGAAGAAGACACTGGACCTCTGAGGACTGAAAACGAGTAATGTGGTAGGATGAGTCATGCTACATCTTATTTTTCACTGATGGAAGACGTCGAACTTAGTGAGAGTCCCACAACGCCATGCATCCATCTTGCCTTATTCGCAATGTGCAAGGGTCTGGTAGGAGTATCATGATGTGTGGTATGTTTTCTGGCATGGAAGTGGTGCCCTGGAGTTTCTTGAGCGTAAAAGCAGCCATGAGATTCCTAGATATATTGGCAGATCACGTGCATCCTGCAATGCTGTATTTTTTCCCTTGATGGCAACGGATATTTCATGGATGATAATGCAACTATACATCGTGCCTAGAAGTGTTCAAAGTTGGATCTCTGAGCGTCAGTCTGATTTTCATCACCTTCTCTGGCCAGAGCATAACCGGAATCTTAACCTATAACAGGAATATGTGGAACCTTGGGGAAAGAAAACCCGATAAGAATTTTTTTTTCTCCAAAAATCCAAAATATAAATCTTACCGGCCTTTTTGGAAAAAGCACGAGGGGTTTTTATAGGTATCGGACCGGTGGCTTAAAACCCCTTTGTCACGATTTTTCGAGCCCAATACTAAAAAAACGCAAATTACCAAAAACAAACGTTACCGTCGATACAAATTATGCACGGGAAATCAAGGGCTTGAGAGCTGGACCTGGACACTCCCTTGGGTGTGCGCCATGCAGTTAAGCTAAGGGGAACAGCTTAGGTGCCCGCCCCACGTCATTAAAACCATGGTTCGTACTTAAATTTAAAATGGGTCCGTCGCCAAAGAATTCATCAGTAGCTATACAGGGGGCGCGTTAAATTAATTAAATTCAAGCATAATTGAGACCGCTTAAAATATGTGGAATAGTAAAACAACTAACCCCCCATATAATTTACAAGATTCAAAAAGCTGCATTACCAATGCATGGTATTCTCTGGATATAATTATACTCCAGAAGCATATAAACTCGATGCCAAAACGAATCAGAGTACTTATCCCGGCAAAGGGGGTCAAATAAAATATGGATCCCGAATTTCTAAGTCATTGACCAGTGTGTGTATATGCTACCGCCAAATACCAAAATCGACCATTTCACGAATTGGCTGGCCAATTCGCGTTGTGGCCAACGTTGCTGTAAACGTACCGGCCGATGTCTGATCTTTTCTAGATTTCAGGCTTTGGATCAGCCAATTCAAGAAGTGGCTTGGGGCGATCGTCCAAAGTAGGAAGAAAGAAATCAAGAGCAGATTGTTTTACACACTGTTAAAAATGAAATATTTTGAAAATGATTACTTCTGCATATTGTTTTTTTTTTAAATACAATTGTTTCAGAAATGAATTCAAATATAAGTGACACCTCTGAGTTAAAAAAAAGAGTTTGTAATATATTAAAATATGATCTTGGGTAATTCTGTCCTCATATTAAAGCCATAATAGAAATTATTCAGTTAACATATATACTGTAGAACATATATATTGTAACAACGTGATAACGAGAAGATTAGATTTCTGTCCTGCAAAATGACTACCAGTCAATCTACCATTATCACATCGGACTTTGACCATGGATTCCTAGCCACTTTACGAAATGGCCAGCCAAAGTAGAATATACAATATTAATTGCAAGTACTTTGAACTTTGTCCAAAACACGAATTGACAATCCAATTCGCAAACTGACTGAACTTCGGGCTTTAGCCATAACATATATATTACTGTAGCGGTATCTTCTTAAGCCACTAACAGCCTCCGGACAGAGGAGATCTCTTATGTCTAGGGATCATGTTACTCGGCTACGAATTCATAGATTCCGGTTTCTGTCCTCCAATTAAACATCACTTCAACTAATTAGGGAAGTGAGTGAGTATTTTAAAGCTACACGAAGGGTATTGGTGACGTACTGGTAATTTGAACCGTGGCTAAGTAACAAGACGAAACCTCAGCCATCACCTCTTTCTCCTAACTTCCTCATTTCGCCAATGGAAGATCAGATTTAGCATCGGCCTCTCAACACGCCAGGTCTTCGGTGGAATCAAGACTCGACATTGCCTGTCACGACTTCGTGACTAGGCTACCATAGCCACTGGGATATATATAAGCTTTTCAATAATATTATTAATATTTTGAATATGGATTTCTTATAAACAATAATTCGTATAGATATATATTACATATACTACCTGAGTCAAGAGCTTCTTGAATGGTCACCTACATTCGCACAGTTGTACATTGGAAGGAAAATATCTCTTTTGGAGGTTGACAGCACTAATAAGGAAAATACACAGCCATCTGGGATTCATTTCCTGTACTATTGGCATTAACTGCAGATTATTTCTAAAAGAGCGAATTTTCCATTTGTTGGATTTTGAAATTTCCTTTTTGAAGCAATGTGCAAACATCGAATTCTGCATTTTCCTCGAGAAATTACCTTCTGAGACACTCGAGACGCTGAAGTAAGCATACGGAAGCGATGCAACGAAAAAAAAAGGTTGTGTACGAGTGGAATTAGCGTTTTAATGAACGTCGCACAAGCATCGAAGATGGCCAACATGTCGACTGGGCATTCCTCTTCTTCTACCACAGACGAGAATGTTAAAAATGTTCCAGAAATCGTGTGTGCAGGCAGACAACTAACCACCCTGAGCATGGAATTTCAAATGGCAGTATTAAAATCATTCTTCATGATGATTTGAAAATGAACAACATCGTGTTTGCACATGGTTCCAAAAATTTCATCCCCTGAATAAAAAGAAATGAGAGCAAACATGTCCAGGAATTTGATTGACATGACTAAAAGCCGAGGGAAAATGCGACGAAATAACTGAAGGAGCTCTCAAAAAATGGAGGAAGAGGAGTGTTTTAAACAATTATACAAACACTGGAACACAATTATGTGGATACAGGAGGACAGTACTTTGAAGTATAATAAGATTAAAATTATCGTTCTAATTTTTAATAATTTGTAATTGACCCATTTCGGGAACTTTTTGAACCTACCATGTATATGTAAACATCTGCAAAAGTATATCTCACTTACCATCATGTCTTTTGCATACACTTACAAACAAAATATTTTCTGATCTTTGTAAGTAACATTCTTCCCTGTTCGCTGACTCAGTTTTAAATTAAATCTTAAAATTTTCTTCCCGACAGATAATGTAGTCAACTAGATTAAAAAGGTTTTATTCCAGAACTCCATGTAAAATCCTTGTTCGGGCATTTTGTTTCTTGATTCTCTTAGCAAGAGTATAAAGTTTCGAATGCATGAAGCGGAAAATCTATCACTGTTGTTCTAGAAGGGTTCTCTGTATTTGTACATACAGAATTTCACAAATGCTTGCAAAACATGGAAACGAATATTCAAAAATATGCGCAAAGTAAAATGCTTCTAGAAGTTATTCACTTCCGTTTCCAAGAGTAATGCAGCCTCAAGATATGTATTTTAATAAAACTTTCGTATGAAATGTTTTATATTATTCATAAAACAATAGAGAGTTTTCTTTTCCTGCTTAGTTTGTCCAGACTGTGTGTCTGTATTTGCACATACAACATTTCACAAACGTTATAAATTAAATATTAAAAAGTTGGCACGTATATTTATTATTGTTTTTTCTATAAACAAATGTATTTTTATCACAAGGAAAATAAATGTTTGTAATAGTAGAATGTGTGAGAACACAGTAAAAATTTTAAATTATTCTTATAATTACAAAATGTTCTTATAAATTTAAAAAGAGTCCTTGAAAATATCTGCTGAAACCCAATTTAATTTGAAAGATGACTTCGATTATAAATTTAGACTGTTATAACTGATAAAAGAACTAATCTAATAAATTTAAGGTAATTTATATGTAATTACGAAATAAAAAATTAATTCAAGCATTTAAATAATTAACGATATTGTAGCTTTTCCTCCTCATGTTGGCTGAGTTGGAAGTTACGCTCATTAACCAGATACATGAGGGGCCCGAAACCAGTGGTGATTGAGACGGCATTAAATCGGACACAAATTTATGACCAATATATATTCACAATAATTCATTTTTATGAATCTACCGTTAAACCAGAATACGCGGTATGTAGACAAGGCAGTAAATTAGTAAGAAATAATGGGTACTTATCTTTAATTAGATGCAACCTCAGACACCTGCCTCAGACACCCAAATCTTCTAATAACTTCTAATAGTGACTGTAATTACGGCAGTACTGTAGCAGCTTATTCATGAAAAACTATATCTCTCTGACTATTTATATACCATTTAATAGTTAGACGTTCGTTTGCGGAATAAAATTGTTCCTTCTCAAAGTACCTATTTGGCCGAATGTGAGAAAACCGAGTCAGAGAGGATAGACCTCATGTATAGCCTATTGTTACTATATATCAATCTGATTTCTTACTGTGCACAGTTTTTCTTACTAAATAGCTTCAAATAGCGCTCCACTACATTTCGTTTTTGTTATTGGAAAGGGATAGTTCAGAAGTAATCAAGAATTAAAAAGAAATATTCGAACGCATCATAATGTGATATTTGTGCAATACTTATTTAAAACAAAAGACCCAGTGCCAAAAATATTTAATTGTAATCTTACAATATAATTAACTGTGATTAGCATATAAATGTGAGAACTTTTTTTATTTCATGGTTTTTTGAAATATTTCTAAGCACTGGCCAAAATGCATTATTTAATTTTGTATCATAAAAACTTTTAGCTAAACGATGTTGACTTTGAGAAAATTACACAGTTATTAAAATCAAGTTCATGACGCAAGAGAAAGATCTCAGATAAATCTGCAGCAAACGTCATAAAAATAAAAGCAAGACCACCTCATGAGAGTAAAATAAATTTTATGTTCTTGGTTATTTTTCGATTAAGTAAATTGCTTCGCGAATATTATTATTTATTGTTATTGATAATTTGATTGAGAAGAAATAAAGTTATTTTAGTGCTTTTATAGTGTATCTGAATACCTTCGCTCTTATGACTTCTAAGATATCTATTCTATCACAGTATAATAATAAAATATGGGGGAAGATATATTATAAAAAACATGATTAAAAAACATGCATTCAGACTTAGTTCACTTATATTCGAATTCATATGCTCAAATTTTCGCTTAACTCACCTCTAAGGTGCCTTGACGGCGTCAGTGACACACACAAGGGATGGTCCACAAATCTAGACCGCTTTCCCATTCATCGCCCTTGATTATGTATACGGTATGTAAAATTTGATTATTAATTTGATATTAATAATTGATTTTACTAATTAATGCTAATTATTTATTCAATAATTTATTTTTGTTTCTGACAATTGCAAAATCAAAAGAATATGGCGTCATATTAAGGTATGATACGAGAATGATAGACTTTCAACCCTCAACCCCCTTTGAAAAATTCTTGTGTGTACCATTGCACGTTGTCTTTGAGTCTTGGTTGGTTGATTGATTGAATATTAACGTCGCACTGTTCAGCTACACGAGGGCTTTTGGGACGGACCACGTAATTTTGAACCATGGTCAAGTGACGTGGACGACACCTGATCTGGCACCCCTCTCCTACTAACCACACCACACCAACGGGAGGACGTTTCAGTCTCGACAGATTTAACGTGCATCGCTGCCCTACACGGCGGGTCTTTAGTGGTACTGGGCTCGAACTCGTGACAAGGCAAGCCACGATCCGATACTCTATACCACTCGGCTAGCAATGGTCCCTGGAAGCAACATCAAAAAATCGAAGTCGAACATGCAGGGTCACCACTGACAGCCATGCCTTACTTGTGAAGCATCATATGCACTGGCATGAATGTATAAGCTTTGCATGGCCATGGAAGCAACTACAAGAAATAGGTCTGAAACCATTGTTCGGAATAACAGCTCAAAACCAGACGCCTATCATTACCGTAGCTCCTCACTGACATTTGCGTTCAGTGATGACACTGAGCTGAAACCAATGGTTAGAAAGTCAGAACCGAGCCCTATGTGAACATTGCCCAGATCACTAACTTGCGACCAGTGATGACGCTGGTGTGAGTGCTGGTAATGGCACTGTGTATTTCTGTGAAAGCTGTCTGTAATGCCTTTGATACAGAACGTGCTAAGATTACTGGAATCTGGCCAGGAGTAGTCGAGAACTTTCTTTGATAGCAGGAGCACTTTCGTGGTTCCACATGCCTTGGCACCGAGCTTGTAAGTTAGTCTGGTGATACAAACTGTTGTATTGAAATTCATGAAACATTATTCAAGGGATGTTTTTCAACAGGATAATGTGCCCTCATACCGTTGTTGTAACCCAACATGTTCTACAGAGTTTCGACGTGTTGCTTTGGCTCGCTTGATCACCTCTTCTTCTCAATCGAGTATAAACAGGACACTCATTGAACGGCAACTCCAGCGTAATCCAACCACAATTAAACATATTTATTGACCAAACAAGTGCAACAAGCATGTAATACCATGCAACAAAATGATGCCAAGTACCTGTACGACAAAATGCATGCACGTTTGTATGTATGCATTCAAAATTCTGGCGCTTACACCGGTTATTAATATACAAATATTTCGCATTTGAAATGGCTCCTCTTAACTGGAATCTTCAAACTTTAATCAATTAAATATGTTGCCTAGACCAATGCATAGTCTAAAAATTGTTCTTTATGTTTGGATTTTTTTTCCACCAGTGCAGATAAAAAACAGATGAGAACAGAACAGTTGTACACATAAATCCAAGAGTTTTACATTTAGCATCTTTTTCCATTTCCATTTAAATGTAAGTACTGTTTTGAAATTTTCTTAAACTATATTCAATGGAATTTTTTAATAACTACAGCAGAAAGTATTGCACGATTAAAGAAAAAGAGCTCCAACACTTCTTTAACAATGCATTCTTTCATTAGTTAACTATACGTAATATGTGCTAACGTCATTTAACAAAAGAACGGGGAAAGAATATTTTCATTTTGTTAATAGTTTGATCAAAAAGATGATAAATTTATGACATTAATCTTAGGAAAAAACTTTTTTCTTACGTTCTGAGATATTTTCAAAAATAAAAGGCAGTTTTGATAGTTATAAAATTATATTCCACTCTTGCATATTTAACGTACCTTAGAAATTTTTCCAACCATAAAATTAATGCAATTTTGTGCATTAGCATTCATTATGCTAATGTAATTCATTTTCACCCAAAAGTTAAAGATTCTATTTTTTAAAAAAACATACCACTTTATCCCATTAAAACTAATTTTCTTATACTATAAGAACTCATAGCTACTTTAATATTTTTCACATCATTAATGAGGATTAAAAATAGGTTTTTTGATGTCAGGATCAAAATTGTGGAGATTTAATATAAAAATTGTACATAATTTACTTTATTATAAAGTCATTTCAGGTTTAGTTTTTTTTCTTGGTTAATGAGAAGCGCATAGTTACAAAAAGTATGGAAATGAAAAAAAAATAATTATGCAACTAACCTTGTAGCCAAACTATGGCTACAAGGTTGCCGACCCCTGGGCTAAAAGATAGTTTTATGCGATTATTGGTGGAAGAGTCCCTACAAAATGGAGCTTGACTTAAGGGTGTGCGAGCCCTTTTTTTAAAACTGATTTGGTACTGATTTAAGGTATCCGACTACGTTCGGAACCGCGATTTTGCAAAAGCACATAAACGGATAATTTTTATGACATTTAGTGTCACTTAGATTAGAATACATGTATAAAATTGTTTTAAGGACATTTTGACAAAACAAAATTATTTAAATACACCATTTGGGCTAAAAATTAACTTAGAATAATCTTTTTTCAAAATTTTCTCCTTTTGTGAAAAATGCTTCTATTATAATAATATTTTTCCTGTATATAGCTCAGACCTCTCTATAGAGGCTGCACTAGAATTTTTGAAATATATAACTTAGAAGTGGGTTTA
Organism: Trichonephila inaurata madagascariensis; assembly: GCA_019973955.1. Classification (NCBI taxonomy): domain Eukaryota; kingdom Metazoa; phylum Arthropoda; class Arachnida; order Araneae; family Nephilidae; genus Trichonephila; species Trichonephila inaurata. Next base: position 1,981 of record BMAV01002089.1, on the reverse strand, counting down.
TCCATATTTTACGACAACAGATGGGAGCAATTTTAAGAAAAAAACAGAAAATAATGGGAATTTTTCAAAAATTCTAGTTGAGCCTCTGTAGAGGGGTTTCTGAGCTATATACAGGCAAAATATTATTATAAAAGAAACATTTTTCACAAAAGGAGAACATTTTGAAGAAAGATTATTCTAGGTTAATTTTTTGCCAAAATATTGTATTTAAATAATTTTTTTTGTCAAAATGTGTCCTTAAAATAATTTTATGCATGTAGTCTAATCTGAGTGACACTAAATATCATGAAAATTATCCATTTATGCGCTTTCTTAAAATCACGGTTCCGAACGTAGTCGGATACCTTAATAAGGGAAAGAGAGAAAGTTCGAGAAATAAATGTTCGTGACTGATAGAGTATAGCACCCTTAAATCTTTGACAAATGTTTATACAAAATCATAAAATGATCAATATCAATAATTGCTCAAAAGTTTTCAAATATAACAACTAATTTAAGATAGAGGGAGTAATAAATTTTGATTAATATATTGTTATAGATCCCACAAATGTACAGGGCGCTCTGAAAGCGAGCTTATGTGTGTAAGGGTGTAGTGGTGTTTATGCCCATACACTGTGAACGAAGGTATATATGTGGCCTGTTGCGAGTTTACCATATTATTGAGTACTTTGATTGGCGTATAATAATAGAATATTTTAAAAATATGTAATAAAGAAGAGTGTGGAATTGAATAATTTTCAGTAGTGGCTGAGTTACTCCATCCTGACCAAAACGTGAAATCACTGCGTATGAATACAGAGTTCGAGTGAATCTACAACAATATTTAAACCCTTAGTTTTATGATAGCATTCCCCATACTTTTTGATCACGTGGTTTTTTTCTTTGACTTAATTAAATTACTTCCAAAAATCTTTTTTCCATACGTACGTCATTATCTTTTAATAGGTAATCATAATGTTTTTAATGACTTTTGAAAGGTTCTTCCAAATCGTTTGTACATGGAGTGTACCTTTCAATAACCTAAGACATATTTGCCAAAAGCAATTAGACCCATTAGATACCTATCAGAAAACTAATGTTTTAAGTTGACGTTACTCTTCTCCACTTCCAAGGACACTTCAAATAATTTTATCTTTCGAATAAATTCTGGGTTTCAAAAAATGAAACAATGATTGAGGCTTGGAGAATTATGAAACATATACACATTGAAAAGGATTTCTCAGGCAAATGAGAAACTATTGTTACGTTAATTGTGTTAAGTAAAGCAGTAATGCTCAATTTTGGTTAAAACAATGTTTGAATATCGTTGATTTTCGTAAATAACAGTATTTTTCTGACATAAATCTGTTTCAAAACTAGAATTTCCAATTAAATTCATTAAAACTATTTCTCGAAGCCTAAGGGGCAAGCAAAGAAATATTAGTTCTGATTTCAGTAATTAATAAATTCTTTTTCTTGTCACTCTTAGAATGAATATATATTTGCAATATATTTGCCCGCGAAAAATTTACATTTTGATTAGAATTGATTCAGCGGTCGTGGCTGAAAAATTGAAAAGGCTTAATCATGATCACATCATTTATTCGAGTATACTTCTCGTGCAGTGCCAAAATATGAAAGAGAGGGAATCATTTAAATATCTAGTTTTTATATACAGGGAAAAATACATTATAAAAATACAGTCACGTGTTTAGGCGAAGGGAATAAATAGTTATTTATGGAAATGACATCATTGTTTAGGGAACATTAATCCTGCTTTAGTAAGGCGCATGAAAACAATTAATGATTTTGTATTTCTTGGAATCGACAGTAAATCTATCAAAAAATTCAAGGACTGAAGAATCAGTAATATACCAACATAACGTTTTTATTGCTTCAAAAGAAGATAAATTAAGACGCGTTTCTGAATAGGGTATTAGAATTTATGAATTATATGTTATAAATAAAGGAGTTTCAATTAGAGTTTAATGTAGTTTTTATA
>BMAV01002087.1:0-42996 GCA_019973955.1 Trichonephila inaurata madagascariensis | reverse complement strand
TGAAATTTTGGAAGGGGAAAAATTCCTATTGATGTTTGTTAAGTATTTTTGAGCCATCTGTTGCTATAGGATGCTGTTTTTAAGCTTGACTGGATGTAATCGATAAACATATTTTGCACTATGACATCTGGGAGATCCCTGTTTTGAAAAGGCAGTTCATGAGTATAGATGTTTATTTTGTGATTTTCGTAGATCGGTGGAGGAGGGATCCACTGAAGAATATCCACTTTAGAGATACATAGCTCTTGGAGCAGGTTGATTGTCTTTTGAAAAATACTGATCTCTTTTTCTCTATATCTATAAAAAATATTAATATCCCAAAATAACCTTGCATTCGGTGACCAGTCTTTTAATGCTATTTGTTTAGTTATAAATTTTTGGCAAAGGAAATTATGGCGATTATTAATACTGCTATTCATAGACTCTGCTCTTAATAAATCTATCGGGGTGTTTCTTGGGAGACCTAGGGCTAATCGTAAGGCAGCATTGTAAACCGGATCTAGTTTCTGTCTGTTGCTACTGCTAGAAAAGGAAAATAGGACTTCCAAGGTCAAAGATAGAACGGATTGTGGCATTAATAATATTTAAAAGTTGATCAGATCTTGTTCCTATTTTAGGAGACGATAAGGCTTTAATTGCATTTAAGTATTTAAATCCTTTCTGCCGAAGGTAATTAATATGATTTTTCCAAGTGATATTGGGGTCGAAGATTATACCCAGGATTTTAAGATTCTTCACTTTGGGAATAGGTTTGTCGCATATTTTAAGTAATGGAGGTTGTGCTTCTTTTTCTGGAAAAGTTGATTAGATCACTTTTTTCTGGAGAGGTAGACTATTTCCATTTTTTACACCAGGCTGAAATATTATTTAAAGGTTCTTGTAATTTGCCTATTGTTTTATTCCAATTTGTACCGCTTATTATATAAGAATATATCGTCTGTGTATACCAGAAGATGGCTGTCGTGTTGAATTTCAAATATGTCTGCCATATAAATCATAAATAGGAAAGGACTTAAATACAACCCTGAGGAACACCATAATTATTTTTCATGATTTTCGAAAAATTGTTCCTCCATTTAATTTGAATTGTTCTCTGATGTAAGAAGTTTTGAATCCATCGTAGCAAACTACCAGAGTATCCAACTTTTTTAAATTTAGAAATTAGACCACTTGGCCACACTGAGTCATATGCTGCTTTAATATCTAATGCTACCAAAATAAAATATTCTTTGCGTTCTCTAGCCAGTATAATATCATGTTGTAATGAAGTAACGTATTAATGCTGCTTCTGTGAGGGTAAAAACCATGATGATTAACATGAAAAATTTTGTTGCGAAAACTGAAATCTAACATTCTATGCAGGATCATTCTTTCTAATATAATTTGGTAATTACTGAAGTAAGAGATATTGGACGGTATGACGCTACTTCCTTGGGATTTTTGTGAGGTTTTATGAAAGGTAAAATAATTGCGTGAGTCCAATCTTTTTGGATTTGACTTGAAGACCAACTGTTATTAAAGGATTTCAGGAGAAGATTTATTGTTTTGATGGGGAGATGGTTGATTATTTGGAGAGAAATTTTATCATGCCCTGGACTACTGTTTTTTTGATGAGATATTGCTATTTCTAATTCTTTTAAAGAAAAAGATTTATTAATATCTTGACTATTGTCCGGAATAGAGATATTTTGAATACTATCGTTGTTTAGTTTTACGTAATATTGTAAGAAACAATTTGCTTGGGATTGTTCGTTTGTTAGTACGGTTCCGTTATTCTCAATAATATTAAATAAAGAATAGTTGGTATTTGTTCTATTTTTGTGATTTTGCGAATTATTTTAAAAAGATCTTTGGGAGAAGTAATTTTTTCGCATGTCCTGTGCCAATACCTTTCTTTACAAGCTTTAATTGTTCGCTTAAGTTTTGCGCTTATTTCTTCGCATTTTATCCAATCTTTCTCTTTAAAATTTTTCTTTGCTTTATTAAGTAGTTGTCTTTTTTTCGCTCTTAAATGCCCGCATGCTGCTGTCCACCATGAAGCTCTTGAACTGATTTGTTTTGATTCTAATTGCTGAGATGAGTTTTGGGCTTTTTTAATTTCTTCTATAATATCTATATTTACATTTTCCTTTGAGCTTAACTTTTGTTGAAGAAGATTGGTAAATTTGTTTTTTGTCTGAAAGAATTTGGTACTAAATTGTATGATCTTTTGTATTTAATGATTATAGGGAAGTGTGGTCACTTCCAAAGTTATATATATCAGTATTTGTGGACCAAGATAAATCATTATTTAAATTTATTGATGATAATGAAAGATCTATAGCTGTAAATATTCCCGATGAATGGAAATAGGCTGGACTTTTATCGTTTAGCAGCATTAGGTCATTTTCAAGAATCCAATCAAAAACTTTTTTACAGGAGCATTGGAATTTTTTGATCCCCATATCTCATGAGATGTATTGAAATCTCCTAATATCAAATTATGATTATCAATATATGATGCTATTTTCAATAACTTGACGTTATTAAAGTTTCCCGGTGGAATGTAGATACTGAAAATTGTAAGAGGAACTGAATTTATCTGAGCTCTGACTATTAAAATTTCTGTCTTCACTAATTTCAGAGAATATTTTTATGGCGCTAATTTCTTTATTTAAAGCTATCATTAATCCTCCCCCTTTTCTGATTTCTCTATCAATTCGGAAAATATTCTTATCAGGAATAGTGAAAATATCATTTGGATGTAACCATGTTTCAAGAGTTATTAAAATGCTTGCTTTTTTTTTGAAAAATTGGCTCGAAAAGAATATCTGACCTCTTGTTTTTAACTCCACGAGCATTCCATTGGATTATTTTCATGATTTAAAGGGGGAAAAGGTGCAATATTACGAATCAGTTTAAATGTCCAAAAAAAGAAAGCAGTTTAATATTGATTTTTTTGCGAAAAAATAAGAAAATTTGTATATTTATCTATATTTTTTTATTTTGTTCTACTACACTTTCTAATATACTTATTTGTTCTCTGTTCTGATAGTTTCTTTAGTCTTTTTGTTTTTTCATTTAGTTTTCTATTTATTGGGTAGTCGTCATCTTTTGAAATTGTTATATTGGATGCAACTTTTTTTTAAAGTAGATTCCATTGTGTTCATCAAGAAGAAAATCTCAAATTTATTTGATTTACCACCGTATTCAGTTCTGTCGTAAAACGCTGTACTATTTGTTCTAATTTCTTTTCAAATATATTATTGTTTTCTTCAAACTTCTGTTCTAAGTTTTAAATATTTTTTCCAGATTTTCTATTTTTACTGATTAATTGTTGTATGTTTTGGCTGAGTATGAGTTTTTTTTTTAAATTTTGAAAATTTTCGTCTGCTTTATTTCTCGAGAGATTTGTTGCTCTACTTTAATTTTTAAGATTTCGACTTCTCGATATTTTTTGCAAATTTTAGAGTTGACATCATGCGCTTCTCCACAAGAGCTACATTTTTTAATTTCGGTTTCTTTACACTCATTTTCAGGGTGGTTTAATGAACATATTTGGCATTTTATTGAGCTTCGGCAGAATTTTTGAAAGTGTCCGAATTTCCAACAGTTTGTGCATTGTTTAGGTTTTTCAAAGTATAAATTAGTTTTAAACATTTCGAACCCTATTGGGACTCTTTCGGGGATCGTGTATCCAATTTGGGTAACTTTAATTGTTTTGATAGGTTTGAATCCTGATTCTGTTTTTTTGGTGAAACGTTGAATGTCCAAAATTGCATAATTGTTGTTTTCTAGTTTCGATTTTATGTTTCTATTGTATATTCCGTGTATATTCCTTGCAAAATGTAACTACTGGTTAGGCCAATAAAGGACAATCTTGTACTGATTTTTTTTCATTTTTCTTTTAATCTTTAATTCTTCTTTGGCGGTCTCGCAACTATTTTTGTTTTGATTATAATCTCGCGGTTTCTTGTTTTGCTTCTAAGAATACTTTTTTTAATTGTGAACGCTTTCATTATTATTTCTTTTAATTTAAATGGATTATCACTCTGAAAGTTATTTTCTGATTTTAAGAAAATTGTAATATTCGGACTCGTATTTAAATTTTGTCTTTCCTCAAACTTGGCTAATAATTCCATATCTGTTAAATTACATCTATATTTATTTAATGAAAAATTAGTATTTGTACTTTCCCCCTCCATTTTATTTTCTGGGTGAGGGTAATCACCCATTTTTCTTCGCTACTCCAACACTCTATTTTGTATTAATACACTACCTTGTGTAAATACACTGCTGGCCACCGTAAATGCAACACCCTGAAGGAAGCATGCAAATAACATGAAATTTACAACATGCATTAGCGAAGGTGAGATATGCAAATGATTAGAATTTCAGCGCAGACACACATCACGCACGCCTGTGGCGCCACCTCAAAGCGCTATTTAAGGCTTGGAGATTTCGACGATTTCAAGTTCGGCAATTGTGTTTTTCTTGTGGTTTTTCCAAAAAACGATCAGTTATGTCTTGCAGAAAACAGTGATCAGCTTTTGATCAAGTATTCGAGTTCGACAGAGGAAGGATGGTGGCCTACCGAGATTGTGGATTATCTTTCAGGAAAATCGGTAGTCGTGTTGGACGAAACCAAACAACTGTAAAGCGGATATGTGACCGTTGGATGCAGGAAGGTACGACGGACCAACGTGTCGATCGCATCCACCTCAGTGCACCACTTCACATGAGGACAGGCAAATTGTGCGCATGGCAGTGACGGATCGCTCAGTCACATCACGAACCGTAGCACAGCTCATTGAGTCTGTAATGCATCATTTAGTGTCTGCGCGTACCATTCGACGCCGTTTACAGCAGAGTGGTCTGTTCGCAAGACTTCCATTAATTGGTCTACCCTTGACACAGAACCACAGACGTCTCCGCTGCCAATGGTGCGATGAAAGAAGGATGTGGGCGGCAGAATAGAATGAAGTTGTCTTTACTGACGAGTCACGCATCTGTCTGCAACACCACGATGGTCGGATTCGAGTCTGGAGACACCGTGGAGAGAGGATGCTGAACAGCTGTGTTATGTACCACCACATTGGTCCTGCACCGGGTATTATGGAATGGGGCGGTATTGGATATTACTCACGCACTCTTCTAGAACGCATTGCCGGTACTTTCAACAGCCGCTACATCTCCGATGTGTTGGAGCCAGTTGTCCTTCCTTACCTTCAGGGCTTGGCCACAGCCATATTTCAACAGGGTAATGTGCGACCACACGTGGCACGCATTGTCCAAAGGTTCTTCGTCAATCACCGGATTGAATTGCTTCCCTGGCCGGCTCGCTCTCCGGATCTTTCACCGATAGAAAACATGCGGTCCATGGTTGCTCAACGATTGACCCAGATTATACCCCCAGCTGCCACACCAGATCAACTTTGGCAACGTGTGGAAGCTGCTTGGTCTGCGGTACCCCAAGAACACATCCAAAGTCTCTTTGAATCAATGCCGAGGCGTGTGGCAGCGGTGATCTCCAACAATGGCGGCTACTCTGGCTACTGATTCTGGCAGGAACCACACTTCACAGAAGTCTATAAATTTACTCATTTGATACTTGGTCAAAACATGTTATCTACAAAATAAATTTCGTTGTGATATTTCTTGTCTTTCTTGGTGTTGCATTTACGTTGGCACAGAAGTGTACTAAAATTAAAAGGTTCTTATCCGAAGATAGAAGAAAAGTGTTATACTAAATAAATTTCAAGGGAAAAAAAAGCTTAATCAAAACGATCTCACCACTTGAAATGTTTGCTACCGGCAACAACCTTTCAGCATCTATATCAATTCCAAAAGTCAGGATTAGTGTGGCAAAGAGTTCAGAAAACTTGTGGGGAATAACAATTATTTGTTGACAAAAAGGTATCCTCAAAGCAGAATCGTAGTTACAGTTTTAGTACTGTCATTCGTGCGATCAATTTTTAACTTTCAAACAAGCTTTTGTGTATGTTCTAGCTCTATAGAGGAGCATTATTTATGAAATTTAACATTAATGCTGAGTTATCACACAAAATCTTAAAAATATATATTCTAATACAGTAAGACCCCGCTTAACGCGGGGTATACGTTCCATCAAAGTAGAGCGTAATATGAAACAGTGTTAAACGAGGTTATCTTATTATGTAAATAATGGGGTTAAGGGAATATGGGTAGAAAATTGGCCAGGTATTTTAGCATCAAACTTATTAATGTTTTTTTATAACAATAAAACAAAAATTTATTTCTTACAAATATAGAAACATAATAAACGAATATGCATATAAAAATAAATAAAATTCTAAGTCAGTATGTTTACATTTCAGATCATTCAGTCTCTTCTGTATTTCCAATTTTCTGCCATTTTATCAAGAAGATAGATTAGCTTAATGGCATTTAGCGTTCAATTTCATTGCCAAGCCATATAGAAAGACGTTTTTCCATTTCCTTTATTGTATTATTTCTATGACAGTAATTCTAGTTGCAAAGCTTGTTGTAGTTGTAGTAACCGATGACAGTATTTTTTTTTTATTCTTAAGAATGGTCCTTATTGTTGAAGTTGCCAAATGCAATGCAGCACCAATTTGAGATTGACGTTCACCAGTATCTGATCTTCTAATCACTTGCATTTTAGTTTCTAGTGAAATGCTTTTTTTTATGCTTTATTTTCGTGTTTTTTTTTATTATCACCCATGATAAAACTAAAAATCATAACATTTGTCACTATACAATCGTTATATTATATAAATTTATACTTACAATAACGTCAACAAATGTTTGAAACGATAAAAATACTTTCATAAAATATCGCCAGAAGAAACACAGATAAACTGCTTCGGATATCGGGAAGCCTAACGCTGCGTGCTATTTCGGGGAATTCCACAATTCAAATAAAAGAGCGTTAAACCGAAACAACGCTAAACGAAACAGCGTTAAGCGGGGTCTTACTGTATTTAGAGTGAGTGAGTGAATATTAACGTCGCATTGTTCAGCAACACAAAGGTTTTGGGCGATGGACCCCGTAATTTTGAACCATGGTCAAGTGACGTAAACAACACCTGAGCTGGCACCCCCTCTCCTAACTACCACACCACACCAACGGGTCTAATATTTAGAACTTCTGGGAATATTTTAATTTTTGGATAATTCCTATACTTATTTTATGAAATTACTTAAATTTGGATACGAGTGTACAACACGTTTCATCTTATTGCAAACACAAGTTACATAGTTGTAATAAGATACAAATAAATACGTATTATGCATTCTAAAACATATAAAAAATTTGATGTTCAAGAAGTTATCTGAATGACACGAAAATCAATAGATGCCTTTTGTAAAATATAAGATTAAAATTTCAGATGACTGATTGTTTTATTCAGGAAACTACATAGTGAATTTATCACTTTTACATTAGCCTATCTAAGGGTCTTTTGATAATTAACAACTATGCAAAATATTGCCATCAGGCTTCATATAGATGCATCTCACCAGAATCTTTGTTTATAACCCAAGTAGAGTTCACATAAGCAATCGTTTAGCAAAAAACTACAAATGTATTCTTTTAAGAAGATACTTATAATAATTTGTACTTGCAGCTGTTTATTCCTTGGTTGAAGACATTTCATTACTTAGATATGGATTTCATTAGATTATTTTATCTTAGTACATAGTTTTCTATATTGGCTTCAACTAATAAATTTATTTGAAATTCGTTGATATTTGCACAAATCAAAATTTTAACAATTCTGTTAAGTTTGCAAAATCCCTTGTAGATTCTAACAATTTTCATTTGTGTTAAACACACTATTAGAAAACACAAATAAGGTCAAATTTAGATTTGATATGCACTATATTTCCTGAAAATTTTGAATGATTGTACTTTTTTTTTGCATTATAACAATCTATAAGTTGTTTTGATATTAAATTAGCAATATTTTACAATGCATATCTCCATCCATTAAATCTTCAACTGCATATAACACATTTTAATGACTGCAATAGCATTATTTTCATGTCATCAGCATATACAGTTTCAAGAATTATTTCAACATATATAATTTTTGAATAAGGCAGTGGTAGCATATCGCACTTCCACACCACAGGTCCGGATTCTATTCAAGGCAAGGTCAACTCAGCCTTTCATCCTTACTGCAGTGGGTCGATAAATGAGTACCAAGCTTGCTTGGGGACTTAAACACTGGTGGTCTCGCTTCAGACAGACCACCTGATCATGCACCTCAGAGCTCAATGGTCATGTATACTGGGATGGGCACAGAAAGCCCTCATGGCTGTTGTGCCACTGAGTTCGAGTTTAATTTTAGAATCAAAAAAATAAAACAATTAAAACCTCGAATGAAAATTATGAATATTCATTTCTTTCCTCTCAACCACTACTTCATATCAATTTTTAATTTCATTTACATAAAATAAACAGGAGGAGATAAACACTCATTGCCAAACCCAGATAACTTGGACTGAAAGTCAAAGTAACTAAGTCTTGCTCTTAGACCAATAGAGCACACATCCATTACCCTACAAACTACAATTACGTACCAAAAGTATTAGATTTTTTGTTTATCAATGTCTGAATTACATTTTAAATTACTTTTGAATAACAACTGCATTTACATCAGTAAATTCCAAATGTATAATTTTCATTGCTGCATTTGTAGTTGAGAATTTTGACGTTTTTTCACTTTCATTAGTTATACTAATATAATAACATGCACCACGAATTATTAAAAAATTTACAACAAAAAATAGCTAAACATAACCATGAATTCCCTCATAAGATTGTTCCTTTTAAAAGCAATTCAATTAACACTAGAATGTCCATCAGTGTTAATTTGAAATCGGAGCGAGTTCTCTTTCCCGTATTTTTGCAGGGAAGTTGAAAATTTTTTGCGACTTTTAATTTTTTTCCATGGTAATTACACAGTAAAAGTTTTGTGGTTCTAGGTTATTTAGGTGAAATTTTACAACTAAAAATACTTAGAACATGCATTGGTGTCATTCCGACACCAAGGCAATTTATCATAAATAGCTGTCGTCATCATCACTATTAGTAAAACTTCCCAAAGTACTATCAAACATTTATTTTACCTTGAATGCAGTGTTATTGGGTTAACAGCGAAAACTAATCTTATTTTTCTAAAACTGTTATGTTCAAGTGTTTCATTACCAAGCATTTGGTTATCTGCTCATTCATTCGATTTTCGAACCCTGTGCAGAGCAGACATCGTGAAACGATGCCTTGTAGAAAAGATCCAAGCCCTGATGAAATTGCTAATTTATTGCGAGATTTCTGAGAGAATTCATCAGCTCCAATTTAGGTTCCGATGAAGACATAAGATTGAGTGAAAGTTATTGAATGCAATATTAATGAACTTTGATGCTAAAGCTACAACACGACTTTAAATATTACAAAAAACTGCGTATATTATCAATGTATATATTATATTTTGTGTATGACAAGCCCATTGAAGTCACTAGTAATTATTAAACTTATGTATCAATACTAAATTAAAAACATTTTTTGAAGCAATGATGCATTTATAAGTATCTTACATCAGTGTGAATATGTATTTTATTTTGCTTCCTTTCGGTAAATTAATAATTATTTTAAATCTTTTATTTTGGACTTAACAATGTGTTTGCATCCCCTCACACACACAGTTTGAAAAATGCTGGGTTTACACGTATTTTTCCTTTCACCAGTCTTTTTTATTTCCATTATCAGAAAATTGTTTATATTATGGTAAGAAATGTATGACTGATGCAATCGTTTTCGCTATAATAGGGTTATAACAATCTTTTAGTCGCCAAATCTGGAAATGATATATGCAATTAGTCACCAAATCTGGAAATGATACAATGAATTAGTCACCAAATCTCAAAATCCTTATTCCTGATGAGGACAATGAAACAAAATTATGAAATTGTTGTTTTGTCATCGGTCCTTGACAAGTGTGTAAAATTTCGAATTAATCTGACCGTTTAAAGTGGGTAAAAATTGAGTTCAAAGATTCCATTACATACAAGTAAAACATAAAAGAGTGTTAAAAAAGCACAGAAATCAAATAAAGAGAAACTGGCATTTACATTTTGTAAACATTTATTCACATCAAATTGAAAAATTACAGTGTTCTAATAGAAGAAAAAAAAATCAGAATTGCAAAGCTCTACTTTAAAGCTCTTGGATAAGCATATCTTTTGGAATTAATATTGTACATAAATCAATTTGCAGCAGATATTTCTTAGCATAGCAAAGGTAGGTGCTCAAATGCACTACATATGAACACATTAAAATACTTAACATTGTGAAATTTATTAAACTGTAACATTTTGGCACAGCTATTTTGAAATGCAAATAAAAAAAGGTTAAAATGTTTAATTACAAAATTATTCACTTGGCCTAAAATATAAAATTTTTTAAAAAGATGAATGGAATGTTAATTTGATAGAAACACCTTTAATGTATTAAAAGTTGCTGCTGTATACAAGTTTTTTTTATAGGACAAGAGTAAATGCTACAAGATATTTCAATACATCAGCAAACATAAAAATGGTGAGATCTTTAAAAAAAATCCCATTTGTTTCACCATATATACAAATAAAGCATTAGTATCAGAAAGTTGTTTCTGCTATTAATCTTTACTGCCAATCCTTTTGACTTTTTAATAAATTAAACTTATAAAATTTATATTAGGAAATTACATAAGAATTCAATGATTCAAAATTTAATGTAGAAAATTTACTGTTCAATATGTTTAACAAGTTACATATTTTTTTTAAATACATGTCATTTAAATGTATGAAATTGATTAATATTGATGACAAATATTTCAATTTAAAATTTGATTCTAGGGCATAATTTCTAAGATATGAAGGTAATACATAAAATCATTAATTGAATTATATAAAAGGATGACAAAATTTAAATATTTAAGATATCACAAAGCATGCATTACTTATGCAAGTTCAAAAGATATAGTGTAAAACACAATATATATATATATATATATAAAAACTGAAATTAAAGTACATAAATGAATTCAATGAACATGATTACACACATTTAATATGAAATTTAACAATTTGCAGAACAAGTGGAACTAATAGTTCAATATATGGAAGGTACATTAAGTTACCAACCTTATTTATGATTTGAATATTTTTAATGAACTGATGAGATTCGAAAAATGTGCCGATACTAAAATTAATTGATTTCCACAAATTTTAATCACAAAGGTGTCATATCAACTACCAACACAACCTTACAGTCTCTTTTAATGGAATTAGCTGATTTCTCAAGATGTACAGAAAACATTCCATGTATACTTTCTCAAATTCTATAAATAAGGCACATTATGGCAACAGGGTAAATATTGCCATTAAAAAAATATAAATGTGCATAATTAAAAATTAAGTACTTATATTTACAGAAAATACAATTGGAACTATCAAATAGGATGAATGAACAGGAACATGTACACAAATAATGCCGCAAAACTTATTTATAACTAGGATTTTCAGGAGGCTGGTAGGCATAATTATAACTTGGACTGGCTGATGGATAATACGGTGGAGGATTTGAAAATTGACTAGGAGGAGGACCAACTACTTGATAGGTAGAAGAGAGAGGTGGATAGGTGGTAGAATATGGTGTAACAACAGGACCTAAAAATATATTAAAATACATTACTTAACACATTTTATTGATTATTCAATAATAGAAAACTAGTTGGGAATTTAAAAAAATAAACAATGGCAACAAGGCTATAATATTCATTTCCACACCGTGATAAAGATATGTACATAAAAATAATGTTTATTCCAATTAAATTTTTACACATCTCGGCAACACCTGAAAATATGTAAATTTTTATAATAAATTTTTTGGATTCAAATTTAGACAAGTATTATACCCTAAGAAAATAACTAACCAGTATGTAGATTGTAATTAAAGCATAAAATATTTTATTTTTAAAACATTAGAAAAAGCTCTGATACTTATTTAAATAAGACTTGCATAAAAGAAAGGCAAAGTTTCAAACTCAAAACTATCTGGTGAAAATAGTTAATCCTTCAGAAATACCATTGACTATTAGAACAGATAAATTCAGGCTAGACAGTTTTTAAAAAAGAAACTAAATGCAACACTAAAAAAACTTTTAACTATATTATGATAATAGAAGGTATTTATTTAGATAGGTACTTTTATAGTGTTTACAAAAAACACTTAAAATAAAATTTAAAAAATTTTGATTAAAAAGTAATTTTAAAAACACTACAAAAGTCCTACTTGGCAAACATATGTACAGTGCATATACATAATATTTTAAAAATACTGGTGCAAAAACATTAATTCTGTTGAATTTACACATGCATGTAACTGTATATTGTAACAGCATTTAAAAATATAACACTGTAAACACAGTTAATAACAAATCAGTAAAAGCTAGCAAAATGATTCTACACATAAAATACCATATACAGTTGAACCTCATATAACAAGCCTCAAAAGTGTGAATTTTTCTATGTAGCAACTTTTTCCTGGAACCTTGAACATTTCACGATTTTCTTCGTAAAATAACCTCTCTATAGCGAAGTGCATTTTCTATATAACAAAATTTTTCTTTTGTGATTCAATTTTTTTTTCTCCCTCTTTTTTAAAGTATTTCTGAAAAAATTTCAAGTTATTCTTTCTTTTACACATTTTATGGGGGGTCATAAATCTTGAACGGTTTTTATTAGATCCTAACTCCCCAAGAGCAATAGAGTTCTGGACGTTTCATCCAAGAAGTGCAGCCTTTAACCCCCATTGCCCAGTTCACTAGAAACATCTTCAATATCCTCTTTCACCCTCAGTGGAGTTGTCTCGTGTCCCTGCATTCTAGTTATAAAATAACGTATGTTTAGTATTACTCTTGATGCTTTAAATTATAAAATGTTCTTAAAATTCATTAATTTCAGTATAAAATTATTTTCTCAATATTGAAACTACAGTAATTTAAAAATTTTTTTCTTACATTTTTCGATGGGTAAGATATACAAAATAAACATATATTAATCTAAAAAAAGGTGTGTATAATTACTTTTTTAACATATAGTGTTCATGAATTTAAAATTTGTTTTATGTGGTTTATAAAGTATATTAAAAGATGAACCTCTATATAACAAACTTTTTTCCGGGATTTAGTGACTTCTTTATACAGAGGTTTGACTGTATTTCTAAATAAAAGCAAATTTGCATATAAGCTGAGTGCTCTTCCCCCTCCAAAAGTTTAATTAAAACTCAAAACCTGTACATAAGCAGAATTGGGAAGGGGAGGATAAAATCAAATTCAGTATTTAACTATGTCTCAATATTGAAACTACAGTAATTTTAAATTTTTTTTTTCTTACATTTTTTCGATGGGTAAGATATACAAAATAAACAAATATTAATCTAAAAAAAGGTGTGTATAATTACTTTTTTAACATATAGTGTTCATGAATTTAAAATTTGTTTTATGTGGTTTATAAAGTATATTAAAAGATGAACCTCTATATAACAAACTTTTTTCCGGGATTTAGTGACTTCTTTATACAGAGGTTTGACTGTATTTCTAAATAAAAGCAGATTTGCATATAAGCTGAGTGCTCTTCCCCCTCCAAAAGTTTAATTAAAACTCAAAACCTGTACATAAGCAGAATTGGGAAGGGAGGGGGGAGGATAAAAAAACAAATTCCAGTAATTTTAACTTGTCATTATAAGGGCAAAAATGTTGCTAAATGGGTAAAAAAGGCAAATATTTTCCATTAAAATAATGTTAAGTAAGATGTAAATGACAAGTTTCATTATTGGTAATCCAAATTGAAGCTATCACATTTTCCCCATTCATTATCTTGTACCTTTGCAAGTTTTACTTTTTGTGCCCTTTTTGTTTGTAAAGTGAGAAGGGTGATAAGTTTGCATAAGGAAAAACTTACTCATATTATGAACCTATGCATTCAGACATCCAAATGAACAAATGTGAATTTTAAGAACTGTTAGGAAACTGATTCTGACAATAACTTTAAAGGATTTATGTGATTTTTTCCTCTTAAAATAAAAATGCCATAAAGTTATATTTGTGCAGGAATTGTTAAAAAAAAGTAACTCAGCAAAAATGTCAAAGAAAAATTACGCATTTCTTCAACTGTGTTTAACTTAATAAGTTGAGAATCTTCTAATAAAAATAAAAACGTTAGATTCTTAAAAATACACAGAAATATATATTCAATAATGAGCAAAGTTTTGTTACAACCAATATATTAAATGTTGCAAAACAAAAAATACCCAACATAAATACCTAATTAACAATTATACTCTACAGACCCAAATTCTACAACTGCCAGAAAATTTATACTCCATCCAATTTACTAAATTCTGAATGATAAGTTCCAAAGGACAATTACAAGAGTATTTAATTCCTTTGTTATATAAAAGTTACATTAAATAGTAATGCAAAATCCTTAGCAAAAAAGATGCAATTAAATCAATTTTAAATCAGTATAGTTTCTTATTACTATTAAATTAGATGCAAGTTCAATAAAATATATATTTGTCAAGAAATTAAAGAGAAGTTGTAGTATCTTAAATACACATATTGAAAAATATTAAGTTTACACCTATTTTATTTTGCATATAATTACACATTCTAAATGATTTATGATCGATATACTTTTTAAGTTTAATATTTTAGATAACATTCTGATGACTTCAAATTTTTTTTAATTACATTTTAAATTAAATTACAGCCAATTAATAAAAATCTATATTTTTTATAAACTTAAAATTAACAAGATTTAATTTATGTATTTATTAATATATAGTTTATATCAATCAAAATTCATTACAAATACTTGATGTAGAAATTTAACCATAATCACATCCTACAATAACATTGTACTTAAAATATTTTTAAAAAATCACAACCTTAGCTATACATATACATTTTACACACATATTTAAAAGGTGACTGACAAAATATTTGTGCAAAATAGATAATTAGTCATTCAGTATAGTAAAAGAATTTGCTTCTTCATAACAGTTTAGATCTGCATATACAAAATATATGTTAAGAGTACAAATTTGAAAATTCAAAAATTGATGTTTTTGATTAATGGATTGTAGAGAAATTCAAAAACATTTTATGTCAAAACATAAGAAAAAAAAAATTTCTCACTCCCCAAATCTCACCCTTACAATTTTATAATATTTAATGACATTTGTGGACATGCATTCAATACCCTTTAAGTTCATTATGGAGAGGAATTGAAAAAGAACTAACTAAATTTCTTACCAATATCTATAATTATTATAGCATAAAAATTAAATTTTACATAGAGTCCGATTCTACACTATTTCTATAATTTCACATAATTGTATACATGTCAACTTTTAAAAATAAACAAGCATACAATAACAAGTGAACTAATTCAAATTTTAATTAGTATTTATTAAAAAAACACTGTGTGATAACAGAAGCTAACAACTAAATTAGAAAATTTGACTTCAACATTATGAACAAGCTACAACCATAGAATACACAAATGCTTTAAAGATAGAATATATCTAAAAACAGTTATTTTTTTCTTTCTTGAAATACGTAACAACTTTATTTCCTCCCTTGCATTGCTGCAGCATAATCTATTATATGAAACTAAATACTCAAGGAGTATTTCCAATTTATAAATTCATCCATATATAAGATTAAATATTTTCTCTTATGGAATTCCGAATCAAATTTGAAAATACAAAAAAGATCACCTTGAATTAGACATTCTGTAGAATCTAAGTGACCACAAAGGGATATTTGCCTTGTTTTATATATTGAACCATACGTGTTTTCTAATTAAAAGCTAATTCACTAATCACAGCTGATGTTTTAATCCTAGTCTATCTGTATTGCTCGACAATATCAGACTTTAGAAATATTTTCAAAAAGAGGACTAGCATGAGCCAATTGCAGTCGTAAGTACCTTATGTTCACCAAGAAAAGATTATCCAAAGTACTTCCAACTCTTATCACATTCAACTAACATTGTCTTTGCAAAAACGAATCAATTTTAAACAAATTACTTCAATTAATAGTGCCATGCTTTGGAGTTTTTACATATTTTGCAATATATCAGTGACAGTGAGAAAGGCATAAGTGAGTATGACATGTCACAAAATAAACAATTCCCCTTTTATGGAATGCAGTAATACTATTGAATTCCTTTTAATGTAAAAGTTTGTACTCCAGAAAAGTGTATATATATGCCATGTCAATTATTGCACTGGCTAAGTGATATGTATATGCCTGGAGCAGTTAAGGAGTTAATAGATAAATAACAAGTACAATCAGACATCTATTTAATGAAGTCGCTAAATCCTAAAAAAGTTCATTATGTGGAAAATTCTTTAAACAGAGGTTCATCTTTCTATATATTTTTCATTCTTGGTTCCAGAAAAAAAGTTCGTAAAATAGAGGAATTTGATAAGAGGTTCGGCTGTATTTTTCTTTTAGATTCGCCTAATTGGACACACAGATTACATAATAAATTCTGTACCAAAACTTTCAGTCATGTTAAAAAGTACAGAGCATAAAAATGATGTAGATTTTGAAAAGCACAAAACCACTACTCTATAAATATATATCAATACAATTACTACATTTAAAATATTATATTTTTACAATCACAAGAACATTAAAAACAAACATTTTTGTTTCTTGAATGAAATTAACAATAATAAAAAGTAATCATGCTAATGAGAATTACTATTTCATGAACCATTTCCTAAATATGTATGAAGATTGCTAGGACATTTTATAAACATGCAAAAGATTTAAAAAATTAAATGAATTCATAGAACGTACAAAATAATGCAGATGTAAAATTAGTATGTTAAAATATAAAAGTAAATAAATTTAAGATATGAGTAAACATGAGCTTACACTTATAGAGCTATGTATAATCCCATCTTTTTACATATGATCAAGAAAACTAACCATAAACTGTTCCACGATTAAGCCTTCGTTGGGCAAGACAGCAACAACTACAGAAGCAACAGCAACAAAGAATAATCAAGAGTAAAATGACCAAAGCACCCACTGCAATACCAATGACTATTCCAGTACTGTAAGAAAAGAATGTATGATAAGAAAATATATAAGTACCTAAACACATATCAGTAATTAAAACTTTTTTGATCACATACATGTTAGAAAAATATAAATTTACTTAATTTTAAGCTTTTATAATGATAGTAAATTTTTAATATTCATAAAGAGAAATTAAATTTCAAGTCAATAAAATTTCAACAACAATTGCTCTTGGATGTGGTATCAATTTAAATGACCAAAAATATATATAACTTAACACCAAAGAAACAAAGAAACTACATAAAAATTTTTATACGAATATTGGATCAATGTTTTAAAAATGCTTAAGTATTTTTAAAAAGAACAATGAAATGCAAAATAAAGCTTCCCGAGTTTTAAATCTAAATGATCAAGAAAAGTACAGAAATTGAGGATCTATATACATGAAAGAATACCCAATTCTACATATAAAACATTCGAGATTGACAAATTGCCATTTCATAAGCCATATCTCCTAATCTAAGTTAAAAAACTTGCAAATGTATTTATCACTATAAGAGCTGGAAATTCATTAATGGAACACTAATTTAGTACAAGGAATGCAAAATAACACTTTGCATTGAACACTGCTTTGAAATTTACCATACTATGCATAATTTCTAACATTTACCTAAAAAATTTCTATTGATTTAAATATATTTGTCTTTTGTAAAACAAATAGGCATAAAACTAATTTAATTTCAGAGAATTTTATCATATTATTACACATAAAATTTATTATTTTAAACATCCAGTCTTATCTAAATCAATATTTAAAGTAATCTTTTTATTAAAATATGCTACATCTTTAAAATTTCTAAATAAATGTAGTTAAATATGCAAATTTAATGCAGTTTTGTAAAGAAATTAACAGTTAGAGAATTAACAGATTGTGTGCAGGATGAAATATACTTTGAAGAGCTTGATTATTAGGAAAAAAAGAAACTTTCCAATTCAATTCGATAAATTTCAGTACCTAAATTTTTATTCCGACTTAAATCTACAGAGTTTTCATCAAAAAGTTCAATTTTTACATCAAGTAAAACCACAGTTGTACACCAGCAAAAACTTTTTTTACTTCATATACTGTCATGATAACTGTAACTGTGAATGAGTACTTGTGTTAGCTGTGTATTGTAACTATATATCATTGCTTGTGTTGTTGCTGTTGTGAGATGACGTTGTCATCTCATGCTTAATAAAATAATTTAACGTAGCTTCTGATGAAAATGTTCTGAAGAACATTCTGAAATTAACAAACATAACATGGTGTCAGGAGTTTTAGCGATTATATCGGATTGAAAAGATATCCATGTGCGCTATGAAAGCCTTCCGACCCCCTGCTTCACTGCAATTTTCGCTGGGAAATGTGAAAGAAAAATGGCGAAAATGGAGAATTATCTGCTGGCAACAGAAAAAGACGATCGAACAGATAAAGTAAAAATAGCAATCCTGTTGAACTTATTGGGCAGTGAAGGACTTGAAATATACAATACCTTCAAGTTAGCGGCAATTTTTGGAAGTTCTTCTTTTGAAGAATTCCCAAAAATTTTTTTATAAATTAAAATTTTTTCATGTTCAACTGGAGGCCAAGCAATTGAAAATTTGCCTCAGAAAAAGCTTTGCATTTGCAGTTTGCGACAAAAAAACGTTGTAAACCCCGCTTGGGAATTTAAAAGACAGTGGGTTACAAAAAACGACCCTAGAAAAATAACCCAGTTTTTTAAAAAGTTTTGAAATGCCCCGGCGCTGAAGCGAGGGGGGGGAAAAAACCCAAATATGAAGCATGATACGAATTAAACTTGGAAGGAAAATAGAGCAAGCCAAAAACCCAGTACAACTGCAAAAGTGTGGAAAAAAAACACAAGCCTGAGTGTCAGTTTTGGAAAATTTGTCCGTCGAAAAAAAACCATTTTGTAAATGTTTCCGAATACAAGAACATTATGAAATAAACTTCCGAAAATGAATTTTTATATTGATTCTGTGAATGAAAATGAAACTAAATGTGCAAAAAAAAATTTTAAGCTTAATTTTAAGTTAAAAGGGGAAAAGGAAATTTATTGGTAAAAATTTTTTCATTAGATGAAAAAATAAGTTTTTTTTGATGTAAATTCAAACTGGATACGGAGTAAAGTAAATTTTTTGCCATTATGTTTTAGTATGTTTAAAAGTTAATAAAAACTTAGAAAAAATAATATATCTCTAACCATATGGTAATTTAATTTAAACCCAAATGGTTCCCTTATAATTGTCTACTGATAAACTAAAAAAATTTTCCCTTTTTCCCTTTTTCTATGAAAAGTAAATGTAAAATCAAACCAAAAAATTGGGGTTAAGAGGTTGAAAGGAATTAAAACTTTTGAAAAATTGATGCAGGGGAATGTAGTAAAGTAAAATGAGTTAATTAAAAATAAAAGATTATTTACTGGGGGGGGGGAATTTCCAAAAAAAACCTTAATTTTTAAAAGAAATGCTGTACCGAATTCACCCCCAAGGGCGGTTCCTCGGTTTTGCAGCCAAAAAAAAAACCCAGATAGATTAAAAAAAGAAGGAATAGTGTAAAAAGGGTTAATAACCCAAACTGATTGGGTGAAAAAGTTTAGTCATTGTAAAAAAACCCAATTTTAAATTTAAGATTATGTTTAGACCCAGAATCTTAAAAAAGTAAAAAGAAACATTATCAAATTCCTTGTACGATTATTTTGTAGATTAGCAAGAAAATTTTTTTTTCGTTGTAGATTTGAAAGAGGGTTTTTTGGCATGTCCCTTTTAGATGAAGTTGCTCTGAAATTTGTACATTTAATACCCCTTTTTGGAAGGTAAAAACAACAAAATCCATTTTTATAGTTTCTGCCTGAAGTATTTCAGAAGAGAAAAAAAGTTTTGGAATATTGAGGGGTAGAGATTTTTTTTAATTATTTTGAAATTATGGGGTTACATGATGCAATTATGTCTAGATCTTAAAAAACCAAAATTGTTAAATAAAAAGTTTAATTTCAGATAAACTAAATATAGGGTGTCTGGGGGAAAAATAAGGTCAAATATCTAAAAAATTAAAAAACCTGATCCAGACCCAATGCAATTGTTGAGATCCAACCCAAAACTAAAGTTAGAGATTTTGGGCATGATGAATTTTCTTCAAAATTTATACCCAATGTAAAAAAGTTACTGCCCCATTAGAAAATTTCGGGGAAAATTAGAATTTAATTGGGGGAAAAGAAGAATTTTCCTTTGTAAACATTAAAAAAATTTTTAGCTAAAGCCCATTTAAAAGTTTTTTTGTGTTAATGATGAAATAGTAATACAATGTGATGTTCAAAAAAATGGGCTGGATCCCGTTTTAAAAAGGTAACCGTATCATTTGTCTCCGCGTTTAACAAACAGTGAGAAAAATTATACGTTAGAAAGGGTTTTTTGGCAAATTTTTTTTCATTTGAAATACCATAATTTTGTTATGGACAAAAATTGTTGTACAGAGTGACCCTAAGCCCTTTAAAGCAAGTTGAAACCTATGCAAAAATATCTTTTAAATCAAAAAAATGATTTTTTAAAATTTTTAAAGATGATTTTGAAATAAATTAGACCAGGTAATCAAATGTTTCGCTGATACTTTTTTCCGGAGCATTTTTTAATGAAACTGGGGATGATCCTGAAATGCTAAATAGTGCATATATTTCAAAACATTTTCCCCTGGTGAAAAAAAAACATTTACAATTTAAAAAAAATGAAAGATCCAGAATTACAAATAGTTGTTAAATATATCAAAGGGGTTTGGCCCAAAAAACTTCAAAAATGAACAAAGGGAAAAAAATAAAAATTAAAATAACATTTATATTCAAGAAGGGTTGTTATTTTAATGAAAATAAACCTTATAGTTTTTGAAAAGATATCTACAACTAATTATGGGGTCACTTTGGGATAGAGAAATGCAAGAAAAAAGCTAGAGAAATAATTATTGGCAGGGTTTCTGACATGAAACATTAGTACACAATGTGTTATGTGAAAAATTTAAAAAAACTAATAGTAAAGACCTTAAAATCTACATTCCTATGACCCCCTTTTAAAAAAATGGGTAGAAAAAGGTTTGGGTAATACAATTATCAGTTGTAATGACTATTTTTCAAAATGGTTAATTCTGACCCTTTAAAAAAGAGTGCAGATGAGGGAATAATTAAACAAAACAATTTTTTCTAGATTTGGTGTTCCAAATATTGAGTATCAATAAATACCATTTAAATTTAAATTTATAAAAAATTTGCAAATGATTGGGATTTTAATTTGCATTCATTAGTCCTATTAAATAAATAATGGAATGGGAAAACATGGGGAAATTTTTTAAAAGCATTTTTTGAAAAGGAAAGGGGGAAAATAGAAAAAATTATTTAGTAGGTTTAATGGGTATAAAACCACCCCCAAATCGGTCTTGACCTATCCCAGCTCAAATGATGGAAAAGGGAGATTAAAACAAAATTACCAATCTCTAAAATTTTTAATGCTGAATTTTTTTAATAACAATGGAAAAATTAATAAAAAGGGAAAATGTTCAAAAAATACATTATGATAAAACTGCTCATCTATTACCTGAACTTGAGCCAGAAGATAATGTCAGAATACAAATTTTAAAAAAAAAACTTGGGAACCCAAAAAATAGTTTCAAAGCATAAATTACATCCTAGGTCATATTTAGTTAAAAATCAGTCTGGCAATATTTTAAGACGTAATAGAAAACATATCCTATTGACATAAGTACTTTCAATTCTGATTCAGAAGTAATTGTAAATCCTCAAAAGAGTCAGATTGTAATGTACAAAGAAGTAACCATGTTTGTAAACCACCATCTTATTTCAATGACTATGTTATGTGATTAATAACTTAAAGGGGGATGTCATGATAACTGTAACTGTGTACTTGTGTTAACTGTGTATTGTAACTATATATCATTGCTTGTGTTGTTGCTGTTGTGAGATGACGTTGTCATCTCATGCTTAATAAGATAATTTAATCGAAGCTTCTGATGAAAATGTTCTGAACATTCTGAAATTAACAAACATAACATATACATCCCACTCATACTTCTAAATTTATCCCTAGAATTCGAAAGCACTTTACAGACATATGGTTGATGATCTAAAGTTCCATTAAAGTAACTATAATGGATATGAAGTTCAATTTAGTAATGTAAAACATCCTAATTTCATATACATGAATGAAAATGATGTACCCATCAAGTAGATTAATCTGAGCATCAATTCATCAATACATTATCCTAAAGCTAATGACTTTTGGTACTGATGCATGTATCACATCCACCTTCAAAAGATTTGTTCAGCAGCATATCATTATCAAAAGGTTAATAAATTGTTTGATTGTCAGTTGTTTCAATATGAAAAAAAAAAAAAGGGGCGTCAAATGTTAGCATTTAAAATTGTATTTGCATTTAACCACATAACTGAAGACATACAAACTTATTTAACATTAATGATTCCAGGTAATGTTTTTTAACCCTAAAAGAACCACAAGAATTCAGAGAGTAAATATTAATGTGTAACTGCTTATTTTAGTTTTTTTTAAGACATAAAAAAGAATACATAACAATGTACAGTTTTATTGGAACTATGTGTCAATTCAATTTCAATCAACATGTAATTTTAGAAAGCATTTGTTCAACTATACTTTATCATTGCACAAAATTATACTTACTGAATAACAAAAACATGCACAGTAACATATTATAAAAAGCAATTAACTGAATTAAGCAATAAGCCCTTCAATTTTTTTGTCATTGTGGCACCACACGTAATTGATTTAACAATCCCCCTCTTAATTTTCCATTTACAAAATTGTGTTCAGCATACATTCTATTTTGACATTCTGTATAAAAAATACAGCTAACAGTTTATAATTAAATACAATAATTACCAATTTTTAAATGTGAGAATATATTTCTTGTTGTTGTGAAAGGGTTAAAAATAGATAGAACTGTTTGAAAAGTTGCGTTATAATAGTGAGGGAGGAAAGCCAGAGATTTAGAATGATAAGGTTGGAAGAAGCATGTTTTTGTAGCAGAGGGTTATATAACAAAAATTGTTAAAAAATGCTAATGTGGGTTTTTAAAAAAAGGTAACAAGAGCATATTCATGGTGTCAGAATAAAGTGGGATAAATAAGATTTTTAGTTCATGCTGAATAAGCCAAGATGTTTGAGATAAGTCTTATTCTCTTAATCTGTAGTGATGCTCCTTTACAAAATGATAACATGGAGGAAATTGAAAAGTGTAGAATTAAATGTTATTAGAAAAACAAAGGATTACTTAACTAACATAGTGGCATTGCTAAACTAATAAACATCATAAGGTTATTTTATTGATGAATTGAGAAAATAACGATTTTCAATCGAAAGAACATACTTGAAAAGTTTAAAAAGGAAATTAAGAAATTAAATTTCATAATAAGTCAAATTAACAATACTAAAAGAAATTATCAGAATTACTCTTTAGAAACCAAACTAGTTGACAACTGAAAAACACACTAAAAAAAGTTAGAATTTAGAAATTTATTCTAATTTAATAAGCTCTATGATCATTATTTAACTTCAAAATTAAGCATTAGTAAATTTTATGATGACCTTCCCAAATTGGTTCGAGTTCTTTCAGTCAATTTTAAAGTAATACACAACAATATCCTCAAAACACAGATAAATTTAATTACATGAAATATAATTTAGAGGAACAGAGACAAATTGCATTAGTAGATTTCCATCGCAAAAAATTATACAGTAGCTCTAGGATTACTAAAGAATAAGATTGGGAATAAAAATATTTTAATCTAAATTTATCTGAATTATTAAAATTACATGTGTTACAGTAGAACGTTGTTTATCCAGAGCGTCGAATATCCGGATCAGTTCTTTTTGTCAACTACACGTACTGTATATGAATACGTTTTCAAACAGTGGTTTCACGTGAGGCCAAAAGTGACGGGAAAACCCCAAATTCAGGGATATTTGGCAAGTTTCAGTTGTGGGATTTGATAAACATCTGCGCAGAATATGTCAGTTTGTTTCCTAGTGAGTGTGTATATGTTCTCTTTTGTTGAGTTGTGAACTGCTACGGCTTCAAATTTAAAACAGAAGCGAATCGTCTTGAACGTAGAGACAAAACTTGAAATATTGAGCCATCTAGCGAAGGGAGAAAGTGGAGTGTCTATCACAATTTTATAATGTTGGAAAGTCAACAGTTTCTGACATAAAAAGGGGTTCATCAAATACTGATGCATTTTCTGTATTAGAGACAGCTATGAAGTAGTACAAAAATCGGAGTGCTGTCCTATCAACTACTGCTGCTCAAGAGAATCAGAGACCTGCAGCAAAAGAACGAAGGTGTACAATGGTACAACGAAAAATAAGTGATTATTTTCTACAATAAAGGTAAAATTGCAACATTTTGCACCTATTTTGCTTTTTCTTCAAGCACGTTTCACGCATGTGATGATTTTCAATATTCGTATAGTGTCCAATTTAATATACTGCCTGGATTGCATTGGGTTTTCGGTTATCCGAACAATCGCGTATTCAAAAGCTGTCCGGTCACAATTGATTTGGATAAATGACATTCTACTGTATTAGAAATACGAATGATTTGGGTAGATAACCAAAAATTTAATAGAGAAGACTCGGGTCAGAAGCTTTAGTCAATAAAGTTGAAACAGAAACTTCAAAATAGCAATTTTGAGCAATAGCAATACTTTGAAGAGAATAAATTCACCCTTTTAAAAATAGAAAATTAATGACTTGCCGAGTTTTTGAATACACATGGCAGGGTAGTAAAAATAAAATTTTACACGAGCCATTTCAACTAATTTAAAAGTAGGTTTAAAAAGTTATTAAGGGATTCAGAATTATTAGGAATATACAATGACAAAAAAAGTTATCTGATACAGATAAAACTTTAAATTTAGAAATAATTTCAAATCGTATAAAAATAGGATATATAAAACTTGTTTATTATGGAAAGATGTATCCATTAAATTAATAACTAATTTCAGAATAGTAAAAAACAACCATAAATGTCTTTACAGTGGTTTAGAACTGATACTTTCAAAATAATATATACATATACAACTATTTCACAGACATAAAACAGTGTCCTCACAGAACTGACAAACCTTCCAGCACGGAAAGTGAATCTCAGAGTTGAATCTTACCCAAATCACAAATTTACTTTGTTGCATCTTTTTAAATGCCCAGGAAGAGTAAAGTTATGGGAGCATTAAAAATGTCTATTTTCAAGGGTTTCAGAACTTCATCTGGAATTGGACAATTTGATTGTAAACTGTATTATCAATTTTAAATGTTTCATTGCAAGGAGAAGTAACCTGATAAACCCTACATTGACTGCAAAATTAATTTTATTAGTTACTATAGAAAGTTTTATTTGTAAAATTAAACTTAATGTGCTAAATTGATAGATAAAACAGAAGTTGATCCTCTTGCTCCTTCACTTCTAAAGGAAAGTTTTTTTATACCTAGGATAATCATTGATTTATTATTTTAAATATCATAACTCAATCATATGGTATTGAAATATTACAAAAGTTATGTTTCAATAATGGTTTTCTAAAAAAAAATCTGAGAGTTATGCAAGTTATAAAACTGCATTTAAAAATTCACTTTCCACAAACAATTTGTGTATTGATTTATAAAATGTTTTATAAATGTTTCCCCCTTTATATTTTATCTACTGTTTTTACATTAAAGCTATGATTTACTAAAGGTTGGTTAAACAGTATGTTTAAGATAGACGGCACTGGTTGAAAACTATACAGTAGATTTGTATCTAGAGTAAATTTTGGAATGGTGGTAAATTGGAGAGATTATATTTGTTGTAATAACTGTAAAATAAGTGTTGAGGTGAATTTTATTATAGTTAACAAGAACAGCATAGTAAATACAGCTATTATTGCATAAGTTCGTGCATTCTCAAAGTACGATTTAAAAAAAAAACAGCTCAAAGGGAATGTTTCTGCTTAATCATAGATTAATTGTTGATCCTAACAATAAATGAAAGAAAAATAATGTTTAAATAAAAATACTAGAAAATATTTGCCACAAGACTTTAAATTTTTGGGATAGTGCACGATGTTCCTTATGTTACATGGAGATCCACTTTAAAAAAAAGGGGGGGTGGTGCAGAAATCCACTTAGGGGTAGGGGATTACGAGAGTTTAAAAGATCATTCTACTTTAATTTTAGAAATTACAGTCATTTTTAAATCAAGAGGTGAGAGTTATATAAGAATTTTTCAATACGTTTGAACAGGTAAACAGTATATATTCATACATCATGAAATACACAGCAAAGCTGGTGGGTAATTGCTAGTGTTTTATAAAATAAATATTAATATTACAGATTTTTTTTCTAAATGGTCGAAGTACCATTATCACTTTATATACCACATACTAGGGTCAAAAATTTTAGGGAACAAGCATTAATTCCCCATAAAAAACTATAGAAATGAAAAAAACATTTATTGGTTTTTTTGCTGTGTTGCAAAAGAAAATTTCCACTAAAAACTAATATTTAAAAAGATAAAAAGCTCCCCAAAAAAATTTTCCTAATTGTGTTGAAATTTGTATAAATGTATAAAATTGGCAGGATGAACTAAGAAATCATAATGTTATGGCTATGAAACATCTGACAAAATTGGGGGGGGCTTCTTCCAAAACCGATTACAGACTCAATGAAAGCATATCTCAACGAGAATGTAAAAAAAGCAATGAAGTCCGCATCTGCAAAAAATGCAATAACACTAGGACCGAGAAAGAAATTATAGCCTTTAGATGTCAGAATTAACAGATAATTTAAATTGAAAATTATGGGAACAATGGATGTCTGATAGCAAAAAGAATTTTACAAAAACAGAAAAATTGAAGCATACATTGTATAAAAATCTCTTCAACTGTGTTATAAAATGCGTGGAATAATGTCTCAGAAACTACGAAAAAAATGCAATTAGAAAATATTGATGATGAAGATCACCAACAATGAAGACTCATGATTGGTGGCACAAGGGCTAGGGTTGACCCCCAATCCCATGATTTTTTCCCTGATTGATCATAATTCTAAGTATATAGTAGGTAAAATTTAATATTTGCTATTAATGATTAATTTTATTAATTAATGCTAATTATTTATTCAATAATTAGTTTTTTGCCCCTGAAAATCGACAAAATCAAAAGGAGCATGATACAAGAATGGTGGACTTTTAGGATGCCTTGAAAACTTCCTGTGTACACTACTGTTGTGATCTAGTGACTCAGTTAAGTGAACATGCAATAAATTTAGTGTAAATTCATGGTAGAATTTTCTTTCTTTTTTAATTTGATAGATGAAATGTTTTTTATAATAAAAATGGTTTTTATTCTGTGTAATTACTTATTTTTTTAATCACATAGAGTGTTTTTCATTTTAAATGACACTACATTATCATTGGCAGTATATATTTTGTGATTATTTACTGCAAAAATTACAGCGGATTATGCTATATTCTATTTTTTACCCTCCCCCAAAAAAGGTGTTGCGGATTTAATACGCCACTGCAGATTATATACAGGAAAATATGATATCTAATAATAGCAAAATAGAATATACATGAAAAAACAGCCTCTTTAATACCAAAAAAGACTGGATATAAAATTTTAGGAGTAATCATTATATATTTACACAAGATAGGTTTAAAAATGCCCTTTTTATACATGAAACTTTTTCTGAAAAGTACATACATTTAATTTAGGAATTTTAATATTGCTGAGCTATTTAAACAAGATTAGAAAATAGAATACATGTCTTTTAAGGGTAGAAAGTTAGCTTTTAAATAAAAATACTATCAGCATGAGAAGTTAGCTCATAAAACAAAAAGAAACAAACTTTTCTCTCAAGAAATCTCCTGCATCACAGCAAACTTCAACACCACCAATATTTTCATTCACTTTGCAACAGAACATTTTGCTTTTGTCATCCATAAATGTAGGACATGAATACATAACTCCCCCAATGTTACAATTCATGGCAGATACTAGAAGTAAAAATATATTAATTACAAAATGACTTCATGAAAATACTAATAACATTGTCTTGGTTATAAAAAAGAATAGATGCAAACATTTTAATTACTTGAACATTTGTATTCTCAATAGATATAGTCAAAATTAAACCATAGATATTTATTTCCTTGCAAATAAAAAATAGCTTGATTGGTAAGAATAGACGAGGCAAAATTATAGATAACAGATTTTGCAGATGTATTTACTTATTTTTATTTTATTTATTTGATGACAAATCCAAGCTTTATATCGTGAAAGGGGACTAATATTGCCAAAACTTTTGCTTTTAAACTGCTGTTTGGCTTCTTAAAAGAATTTCTAAAGAAATAAAGTTTTTAATTCTACTGGTGATAAGAAAGTTAGCATAGAACTATTAAGAAACACACCAGAATAGTTTACATAGAACTCTAGTCTTGTTCAGTAATCCTGTGTGTTACTGCTAAGCTTAATATATCATTTTTAATCCTTTGAAAGATTTTAAGTTTATAGAAATGCATCTTGTTAAATGAATTGAAATTACTTTCATTATCTATTTCAAATGAGATACAAATTTAATTTTAATGAAGAAATGACTGTTTCACAAATCTTTTATGCACCATCTCGTAATGTGCAATAATTCAATCGGTCAGAGAACGAAAGTATGCATTATCTGTTGCCTTAATTTAAAAATTTAGTCTCTTCATAAAAAAAACCAAATAATTTTCAAATAATACTCGATAACCTACAGCTAATCCACTTAAATGATTTGTTTCATGATGAAAACTGCCAGTGGGAAAAAATGCAAAATAAGAATATCTACTAAAATTTAACTTTGTTTTACTTAAATACAAAGATCAGCTGAAATACTGATAGGATTAAAAAAGAAGATAATTACAACTGTTGTAACAAGTACACTTACCTTCATACGAAAATTTCATAAGCAATGCTCCAAATAAAAGGAAACGTGGACTCAACATTTTAATGCCCTTAAAAATTCAATGCATCAAAAATTATAATTTTTCATTATACATTCTCAAATAATTACAATGTCTAACTTTAATTTACATAATAATTGAAAACAATTTAAGGTACTTAAGTATTATCGCAGCCTAAATTGGCACATATGAAACAAAGCATGCGATTGGCAACACATGTGAAATTGGGGTTGTCAACTTGGCGAGTTATCTTCAATGATGGCGATTGTAGCGATAATACGCAAGTACTCAATTTAAAAATACACTACATTTAATTCAAAGCATCAAATTTATTATTTTATACGTCAAACTTATAAAGGTATAATATTGATCGATAAGCATACTTTAAAGCTATTGCAAGCCAAAGAAAAAAAATAACATTAATTTAAATTTTTAGGAATGTTAAATCCATTTTAAAAACAGTGATAACAAGTAAGCCACTGAATTATGAGATGTAATTAAAATTAATGATTAAAAAATGTTCTGTTATTTATAAATAACTAAAAATTTCTAAAATTAAAACTATTAAATTTTCATTAAAATTTTACTAAATGTACTGATTAGTCAATACTAACTAATCAGTAAATTTATGTTTGCATAACAGATTAATAATGATAAATTTGCACAAAATTTAATTGGATAAATATGGAACTTTTGAATATATTATTTCTAACATAAGTAATGAATTAACCTGTATAACTGCAAAATAGAACACAAGAAAAATATATTTTAACACTAGATTGTCAGCTGGTGTAAATTTGGGACTTGCAGCCTTTTTTTAGTTTGTTCCCCTTTTTCCATTTTTTTGAAAAAAATTTTTTAATATTTTTGGTGGTTTTTAATTTTTTCCCATTGTGATTCACAGAAAAGGTTTCCTGGTTTAAATTTAGGAGTTTTTTATTTTTTGGTTTAAATTTTTGAGCCCAAAAGCAATTTATGATTATCAAATTTAAGTTAGAAAAAGATAGTTCACTAAGAAAGATACCTTTTTTTTGGAAAACAAACTTTTTGGAAGAAATATAAATTTATTTGATCTTGAATGCAATGTTATTGGGTTTCAAAGGGAAAAGAGTCCCGTTTTAAATACAATGAGTGTCCAACTGTTTTCTTAAAAGTTCCCTTTTGCTTCTCTGCTCATGAAAAAAATTTCATTCGATTTTTGAACTTTGTGCAAAGCAGACACCCAGAAATGATGACTCACAGAAAAGGTCTAAAATTGATAACTTGTTACAAGGGCTTTCCAAGAATGAATCTAATGGTAGTGAGCTATTTTGTTCTAATTTAGATTCCGATTAAGCCATAAGTGAAAGTGACTGCAAAGAATTTTAAGAAATAAATGAAATTACTAATATTCCAGTAAATCCTGATATGTATGTCATTAGGGATGTCACAGAAATGGTACCGCATAATAATAATGTTCCTGGCGGATTTACGACTTGAAATGTTTTGTGACAAAGCAGTGGTCCAGCAAGCTTCGAAAAACAATGTCAATGTTTTTATGATATAAAGAATCATAATATATGATAATTACATGATATAATATTAAAAAGTCTCATAACTGAACTGTAGTCCTGAATTATTTAGTAATTACAATTACTTTTATATTTTATAATCGCGGTGTCAAAACAACAACAGTGGATGTTTAAGAATAATTGAAATCCTGGACGTTCTAGTGTCAAAGGTATAATCAATTCAAAATAATTCATTTACGCATTAAGGAATCAAAATTTTTTTTTTTTCATGCAGATATATACATACATTTATATATATAAATAAAAAACAAAATTTTTTTAAAAAAAAAAAAAAAAAAAAAAAAAAAATTGTACATGCAAATTAAAAAAACAAAGTATTGATTTAGAGGGATTTATTATACGATGAAAGTAATCATTATGAATTTAAATAAATATTCATAGTTTTAAAAAGCTATTAAAAATGTTCACTTATGAAAGTTTTTTTTAAAAACCAAAATTATTTTTTTATGAAACATTAAATATGTAACTTCAAAAAAAAAAAGATTACAACCAAAAGTATTTTTATTAATTTAAGAAAATTGGGTACAATTGGCCAAGTAAAAATATTTCTACCACATTAGTAACAAATAAGATATTTAATAACACTCATGATCTGGGGTTTTAACTACACCAACACCTCATCCCTTCCCCTCTTTTTTTCCATCAATTTTTAAATGTTATTTGTTTACTTTCCATGGAGAATTTTCTGTCACAATTCATCCAAAGCAATATTTTTTCCTTCAAAGTTCGAATTCAGAACTTATTTAATTACCAACAGAAATTTCATTAATTTGAATAGAATAATATAAGGGGATTTCCCTTTCTAAGGGAAACCGCTATTTTGTTAAACTATATTCAGGAATCTTATTAAACTCTTTCCCCATAATAAAAATGACAAAAATAATCCCTTTTAAATATTTAAAATTCTTTATTTAATGTTACAAGCAATCGAATAATTTAATACATCAATCTGAGTAGTTAATTCTTTTAAAAACAGATAAACGGTGTCTACTTTAACAATATTGCTATAAAAAATTGATCACAAGTTAATATTCAAAAGTTATTTAACCTCACATTTAAAAAAAACAAAAAACAACTGAAAATGTTATTTAAAAACTTCATGCGCATTGCCTAGATCAGTCGTCGTTACCGATTCCTGTTGTAATCAGTTTCTCGGAATCTGTGCAAGATTGCACTATCGATGATTCATAACTTAAAAATGTAATTAAATCAGCATATGACTTGAAAGAATGGCGCTTGCGTAGGAAAAATTCTTACAGCACAGTGAAATTTGGCAATTTCCGAAAATATAAATATTCATTTACAGCATATCCTAACGAATGTTTTAGACGGGGAAAAGTTTCGATTTAGATCAGGACAAGTAAAACATTTTAACACATGATAGCCAATAAATACTTTAAGTGCCTGAAAATTTCAAAATAAAATTTAAACTCATTTCAATGCCCTTTAAGTTTCATAATGGATATTACTTCAAAAAATTTCTATTCAAAGCTAACGCCCATTAAATCGAAACTATCTACATCACATAAATTAATCTACTTTCAATAAAAACAGGAAAAAAAATCTACTTTTCCTTGATATAAAATCAAAATATATATATAACTCACCTAAAATTTAAATCAACACAGCAAATTTCAAAAGGTACCCAAATGTCAAGTATATGAGAAAACAATCCAGCAACGCTTCGTCAATATCTTAGCTCGAACAATGAACAGCAGCAAGTAGTTTCAATTTTCTAAAAGCGCCATCTACGAAGTAATTATTACTTATTAACTGAAGCATTTTATGATATAAAAGCATTGATTCAATTAAATTTATTTTTTCCGAGTTTTTTTAGTTACAATATAATTAAGAAGATAAATGTGGAAATTTAATAACAATAGCAGATAATAATTTTAAGCAAGTGTAGTTTTTATTACTGGAACGCTTCTCATGAAAGTTGAAAGGCTAACTGTGAAAAAATATTAAAACTCAAATCTCATAGAATTTTATTAAGTTAATTTCATATGAATTAATCAATATGAATTGTCCTGATTTTTCCACAAAATTTCTATGAAGAAATGGATATACTGTTATCAAATAATTCATAGGTTTCACTATTTTTGAATCTCTCAACTCTACTTATACTTTTACTTACACCCATCCATTTACTTCGTTTTAAATTTCACTGTCGCACCGAGTAAAATAGAGTTAATTTAAGTTATAAAGCTGTTGCTTATTTAAGTCTTGCTATGAATAACGGAGTAGAAATTGCACCATTGAGAAGTCTGTCTGACTTTTTATTGGAGTCAGCAAGATTTCAAATTCCAAATGTCAAAGATTTGGATAAATGGTCGAATAGAGTTTGCAGCAATTTATTGTACTATCAAACTAATTACTTTTTTATGGCTGTGGTTGTTTTTTTGATTGTTGGGTGAGTGAGATAATAACGATTATTTATTCTGGTTCTTGTGTGTGCATTGCTATAAAACAATTTTTCAAATGGTGGTACATTGAAGAATTTGAAATCATTATTTATTTCACCATAATATTTTGTAAAGTTTGAATACAAGGAAATCTTTTTTTTTTGCACTTGTCATTATTTTTCATTTTATCGGCTGAAATTGATTTGCTAGTTTATATAAAATCAGTGTATTTAATCCCGTCATTTAATATGTGTATATAATTTTCAGACTATCATTAATTTTACTAATTTTCTGGTTGCTAAGTCACTATTTTATATACATTTGGTTTTTAATAAAGTTATTGATTGCATTAATTTAAAATATTTTTAAAGTGGTAATTTCTTACAAATCTTGAATTTTTTATTTATTGTGATAGTTATCTGTAAGTGGGCCATAAACTGTCTTTTTATCTGAACAGCTTAATGTTAAAGAAATAAAAAAAAAAAAGATCCTGTAGTACTTGCATCAACAATACTTGTGTTCAAGACATCTCGCCTAGTTGGCAGCCCCAATTTCGTATGTGTTGAATTGGCCGTGTTTATTTCATATGTCACCATGGGTTGAAAAAACAAAATACCACCTTTTTTTTAGTGACTTTTTGAAAAACTTTTAAAAATTTTAATTTTTCTTCTACATATTATTAAATATCAAAAAAAATTAAAGAGATGTATTAAGTAAAGATAATTATGAATAAATTTAATAAAAAAATTCAAAATGCATGTAATAAAATGAAGTAAAATATCGCCAAATACAGAAAAGTAAAATATAATTCGCCTGACGGTATTGATTACATGAAGAATTGTGAAATACAAGTTTTCCAAAAATTCGCATCCTGTAATTGAACCTTCTGATTGGGAAAATATTTTGCACTGCCAACAGGGAAGAAATTACATCTTAAAACAGGACTTAATTATAGTCACAAACTTATGTCTGGAATGTTATAGGTTTGAATCCTGTTATCATTGAAGACCCACCATGTAAAGAGGGTCAATGCATATTAAATATGTTGAGACTTAATGTCCTCCCATTGGTGTGGTAGTTAGTAGAGAGAAATACCAGCTTGGGTTTCGTCCTTGTCACTTGACCATGTTTTAAAACTACGAGGTCTGTCGCCATTAGCCCTTATGTTGCTTTATATATAGTGCAAATTGATATAACTCTCACTCTTCCTGGCAGTGGTAAGTTTTAACCCAATGGTTGATTTAAAAGGTTAGTTCGATAAAGGTACCAGTTTTCCTAGAATGGTCTAGAAAATTGTGAGGATTTTTCCTCTTTCAATGAAAAGAGAATGCGATTTGAAAGCATCTTCTAAAGGGAGGATAGTCAGAATTTTGTAAAATACAACTCCTAAATATAAATTGTCATTGAATTGCAAAATAAAAATACTAAAGAAATATAGTTATATGTTGAAATTCTATAAATATCAAGTTTCCTTTCAATTTGAAAAAAAGCATTTTAAAAACATTATTTTGTTTAAAATAGACTATATATGAATAGAAAACATCAGTAGAACTTAAGAATAAAAGGTACTAGAGCATGTATACTACTGAACAATTTCTTCAAATCAAAAGATGTTATTAAATGCACTGAAACACAGTCAATAGTTGGATTACTGTTCTTGCACATGTTTAGCAACATCTTTTGATTTGAGGAATTTGATTGATGGTATAGTATGTGTTAGCTTTCATTATCTTAATAATGAGAAAAAAACATTAAAAACAAATAAATTTAAAAGATTGCATTTGGTGAAATTGGAGGGTAGTATAATTCATAAGTACTGAATAAATTCAATATATTGAAATTTGTGGGGTAGATCTTTACTGGACCTGATGTTTGTTTAATTTGAATTCAAAATGTAAATGAAAGTAGACAATTAGAGCAAACTAGTTCTGATGAGCACATTCCTTGATTTTCATGCATCATTTAATTATATATCTATGCTATTATTTAATATTCTTGCAATAAGAACATGTATTTAAAGAGTTTGTTCAGATTATATTGATTTTGCCTGTGAATAAAAATATTTATGTTAATGTAAAAAGTTTATTTTTATTTGTAAAGATTTCACACATTTTTTTTGAAAAAAGTAATATATGTGAGTCGGTAGCACACACACAAATTTTTCAAGGGGGCTGGGGGTCAGGTTCAAAAGTTCACCATTCTCGTATCATGCTCCAATACGCTGCCCTTTCTTTTTTAAATTTTGCAATTTTTAGAAAAAAACTAAAAATTAGTTATTGAATAAATATTTAGATAAAATTTTAAAAAAAATTTAAATTTCTAATATTTAATTAAATTTTTTATTTTTATATACAATTTTTATAATCAAAAAAAATTCAAGGGCAATGGGAGGTCCAAACCTGAGGATTTCTCCTTTGTGTCCACTGATTAAAATTTAAAAACTTAAAACTTAAAATTACATGGGATTGAAAAAAAAATTTTTTTTGTATATATTAAATTTATATTTAAATATTAAAAGGATTCTGCGATTGAAATATTAAAAAAATCCTTTTAAGTTATAGAATATGTATAAATTTATGCATAGTTTCTGTTATATTAAATTTTAATATATGCAATTTATTAGAGAGTAAACTAATTTTATTTTGTTATAGGATGGCAAGTTATGAATTCAAGTTGAATCAATGGCATCCAATTAATATATATGAATCAAAAGTTCGGAACTTTTCTCATATTATTGCACTGTATAGCAACTTGATTATTCTTTGTCACTGGGCTTTGAATAAATATTCTAAGGTCTATTGACAGTAGCATACTGTCGTGGTTTTCAATCCAAAGTCTATAGAACATTGATACTCAATTAAGCCACTTTAACCTCAAATTGCAATACATAATTAAAAATTGTTGCTGAAGAACTTTCACTCAAACTTGTATTCTAAGTGTACCACTATAAAAATGTCAGTTTTTTGTTTTAGACTTAAAAAAAATTTCAAACCAAGGATTTATAATACTCAATAATTCTATTATAATGTTATTCATTATATTAACCGGTTTAATTGTGTTGGAACTTTTAAAACGCTTTTCATTTTTTTACAACTTCTTCTTTTTTTTAAGAAATAAGTATCTTTCTGTTCTTCAAATGTGTGAACAATGTTACTCTTTTTAATTTCAGAAATCATTGCTTTTAAAATTGTTAGCTAAAATTAGATTTGGAACAAGTTTTAAAATCTTGCATAAGTGTTCCGTGTAGAAATAACATTCTTACTAAAACTTTGTAAATACGAGTTTTGTAATTTCGGGTACAAGAGTGGAAGAAAGATGCTTATAGTTTTTATACTGAGATGCTTAAATCAGTACTTGCATGTT
The DNA here is from genome assembly GCA_019973955.1 of Trichonephila inaurata madagascariensis. NCBI lineage: Eukaryota > Metazoa > Arthropoda > Arachnida > Araneae > Nephilidae > Trichonephila > Trichonephila inaurata. The sequence continues at coordinate 6,479 of BMAV01002087.1, read as the reverse complement.
AACTCTTGTGGCCATAGCAGCTGAGTGTTCACAGTTGTAAACTTGTGGCTGTTATTGCTTCTGTCAAGTCATGGGTTTGAATCTCAATGCGACTGAAGACCTGCCATGTAGAGGGGCTAGTGCATGTTAAAAGTGTCGTGGGTGAAAGTCCTCAGATTTGTGTGGCATGGAATTTGAATAGTAAAATGTGTGTTCTAGTTCATGTCATCTTCATTCAATCAAGGTTCAAAATTACGAAGTCCATCACTGATTGGCCTTGTGTTGTTTTATAGTACAATGTTAATTAACTATGAATATGTATAAACCCCATACCATTGGCAACTTTTGGTGAATTTCAACAAATTATTTTTGCCAGAAAATGTTTAGAATTATTTTTTGCTAGTATCAAATAGGCTGTGAAAAATTATGAAAAAGCTTAGGGGTTTAATCTCATGTATTCAGTTAATCTTTGCCAATAAGACATATACCATTGACAATTTTGCCAAATCAAAAGACATCTTAAAATGCTATCATTGTGCATTTGATCAAGATTATGCTTGTACATGCACAGTTTTCCACTATTGGCTACATATCATGGCATTTGTTGATATCTTTTCATTTGAGAAATGGATTGACGTAATAATATGAAAGTACCAAAAATTTACATCCATGGTTTGATATGCATTTGTTAATATCCTTGGTATATTATTAGTAAGCCAAATCTTACCTTGTGTTTCTTAAAAGCATTTGTTCATTTAATTTTCTGAGTTGTATCCTTGAAATGAAATTCTAATTTAAAAATAGATTTTATCCTTAATTTTAATTTCAAAATTGATTTTATCCTTTTTAAGTACTTGAATGCTATAGGAGATTTTTGTAATTGTGTTCTACAGAGGTGCCAAACTCGTGGCCCACAACAACATTTTTTGCGGCTTGGACAATATGTCAGATCACAATAATGTATAATAAAATTTTAAAAAATTTACCTGAAATAGAAAAGATAGCAGCAGAGAAAAGAAGTGTCAGAAGATAAACATTACATTTTTCTTGTTCTTTTATATATGTTCATTATAATGTATTATTCAAAATAAAGCATTATTTTCTATGAATGTTGACTTTTTTTTTTGTGGCTAAAGTTAAACCTTGTTTGTTTGGCCAAAGTTAGCCTTCAGTTTGACACATTTGGTGTACTAGAATGATTTTTGATACTAATATTTGCTTAATCTCATGTAGCAACATAACCCTCTCGCTGTGTAGTTATTTTATTACGATATTTCAAATCTGCATATTAAATCTACATTTTAGAGTTAAAAAATAAAAATTGGTTAGATTTTATTTTAAAAATATAGACTTAGATCATAAAAATCTGAACATAAAAACAGGAACGGCACGGGATGCACAGCTAAATAGTCGGGAAAAAGGTATACCCGTGGGATGTGTAGCGAGAGGGCTAAAGCACTTTGGAATTGTAAAGTTATTGCCATTTATTAAAGAATTGTAAGCTTTTTTATTTTATTAGCTATTGAGAAACAATTAAACTACATAGGCTACGTTATTACTGTTTGATTAGCCTGGCACAGATAATAAATTGCTAAATTTTGCTATCAACTTTAGACTAAATATTGTCAACTGAAATCATTTCTCATTCTCCATGTAGTTTTAAATAATAACTTAGTAAAAATTAGTAACTAATGGTAAATTGCTTTTGTGTTTAATTTGTATGTTGTAGCCAAGTGTCCACTTGACAAATTGTATGTCTTAAACCAGAAAATATTTTTTTGGTACTTGCATATTAGCATCACTGCAGCCAAAATTGTGCCACAAGAGTAATTTTTCTTCAAGTAAAGTATGTAAAAATCTTTGTTTTGATATCATGGCGGGATTCACATGGTATAAATTTTGCTGCGGTCGCACTAATACGCGAGTACTATTTTTTTAAAGGAGAGGGTGTTTAGTTATGTTCTGATTTACTAATTAGTGTTATATTAATTTTATCAAAATTATTATAGAATTCTTGTTAACAGATTCAAAATATTAATTTAGTTTTAATGTTTCTTTTTAGTATCTTCACAATAAGTCTTTTTTAACAATTACAGGTTGATTCATCCTATAAAGATGATTTGTGGTATCCTTGCTGTTGGAGCGTTTTTATCTTTTTTTTTAAATTACCAACCAAAAGACTTTAAAATTAAAGGGGGATCTCCTTTTTAACCCTTTCTAGTCATTTTTTCTGGTATTTTTTTAAAACCATTTTAGTTAATTCCTTAATAATAATTTTAAAAGTCAGTTTGGTTATAAGGTTTTCTTTCCTTTTTTTTTCTTTTTTTAATTAATGTGTATTAAATTGTGTTAAATATCATTTGTTTACCAATTTTATTAGTGGTTGTGTTAGCCAAATGATTATGGCCAAGAACTTGTGGTTGGTATCATTCTGTTGAGTTGTTCATATTCTCTTGCCACTAAAGATCTGTCATGTGGAGAATTTGATATATTTGTTGAGGCTCAAATTGGCATGGTATGAAAGCTTAGAGAGTGAGGTACTGGCTCGGGTGTTGTCTTCATCATTTGACCTTGGTTCAAATTTAAGAAGTCTGTTGCCAATAGTTGTTTTGTTGTTGTCAAACCCTTGGTCAGTGTGGCATCTCATGCATTCAGTGTTTGTAGGCCGCACTATTGGCATTGTATTTCATGTACCAAAGAAAAATTTTTTTTGCTTGAAAAGGAATTTGTTGCTGCTTACGCCTGTTTAAATTCTGATTTTTTTTTCTTTGGTATTTCTGAATATTTCTATGAGATGGTATATTTTTTCATAATTTTTACTGTGAAATGCCTGCTTTTTGAATCAAAATCATTTTGTATTTTCTGTAATTTTACTTTCATTAGTGTTATTTTTGCATGTCAAAATAGTTTTATAATGATTCAGAGTTTTTCTAAGGGTAATTTTACTCTCATTTGGGATGAGGCCAATTTATTTTTAAGTGTTAATTTTTTTTTTCAGGCTTAGAAAAAGAAAACTAGGATATTTTGGAAAAAAAAATAGTGCCCTTTTTAAAATTTTTAAAAATTTTAATTTTTTATGTAGGTTTTAAATTTTTATTTACAAACAGTAACACTAATGTATATAGTATTAGAGTGTATATTTTTAAAACTTTGGGTCATTGCGGGGGAAAATGGAGATCAGTGGATAGGCATTACTTATTTGACCACTTGTTGATGAAATAAAAAACTGCTTATACTGAAAAATATATTTTGTATTTTCAAATATATATTAACTTTGAGCGGCAAAAAAAGAAATAAAAAAAGGGCTTTTTTTCGGGTTATAAATTTATTAAATCTAAAGATATCAATTTTTTTAAAAAAAATTCAGGTGTTCTTTGGTATTAAATGTATTTTTTTAAATCATTTTCTTATATTAATTATATTTATACTGATTTTTTTAATTGGTTATTTATGTAATTTATACATTATACTTGGTGAACACACATTAAGTTGGTTTGTTTGTGTTTTGTTTTTTATATCTTAACATCACTTTGAATGGGTATTTTTTTAATTCATTTTCTAGTTTTATGTAGGAATTAGAATTTAAAATAAAATAGTCTAAAAAATTTTTGGGTTTTGGGAAATTTAATATTACTTCTGTTGTAACATTTTTTTAGGACAATTCCTCATTTTTCAAAAGAATAATGTTCTGTGAACTATTTATTAACCCGCAGGACTTTTACCACATAAACGCTTTTTCCTCCAAAAGGGCCCCCCCGCGTGGCTAAAGTAACCCGCCGAGAGATATGTTATTTGGGGGTTTTTTAAAATTTTTTTAAAAAACGGGTTGGGGCCCAAAACCTGACTTTGCAGGGGGTGCCCAAACATTTTCCAAGCACTGGCCCATGGGATCATGTGATTGCCCCCTTTCCCCGTTTGAGGCTCCCTGATCACACTAGTGTGATTTGAGTTTTTGGACCTTTTTTTATTAATTTTACAAAGCACTAGAGGCAAAATTAAAAGTCCAGTTTTTTAATTAGGTTGGGAAAATTTTGAATGAATCAGCCGCAAGTTTTAACTTTTGGGGAAAATTGGGGTTTAAAAAAGGGTTTCCCGATTTATTGCACTCTGTTTCGTTTTTATTTTATGTTAAAGTTATTTTTTATTGGGATCAGATACGAAAAATTTTTTCAGTATTAAAAAACAATTTTTTTCTCAAAACTTTAAAAAAAAAAAGTCTATTTTAAAAAAATTTTTCTTTTTTTATAATTTTTTTTAATTTAAAGAAAAATTTTTTTCCGTTCTATCACCAAAATTTTATCCAAAGGGAAAAAAAAATATAAATAAAAAAAAAATTTTAAAAAAAAATTTTTTTTTTTTTTTTTTAAATTTCCCAAAAATTTTATGTGAAGTAAATTTATGTTATGAGCCAAGTAGGTTTTTTGTAAACTTTTCCCATTTTATTGTAATCATCAGGAAAATATTTTTTTAAAAAAAAAAAAAATTTAAATACTAAAAAATTTTTTACTGTATATTCGATATTATCAATGAAGTAAATTTAAATTTTAGGGGATTTGATTGCAAAAGATGTTATATGAATTTTTAAATGAAATAAGGGGTTAAAAAGGGAAAATTCCCCTTTTTAGGTGCGTATAGTCTTGGAACATGCAGGCCTGAAGAAACATTTCTTCTTTTGCCGGTCCTGAAGGGGTTATAAAATAGAAAATTTTTTAAAAGGTCTTTCATTATTAAAAATTTTTTTTCCTTCAAAATTTTATTTTTCATTTTTGATAAATTTACTTGCATTTAAAGTTCTATAAAAATTTATTAAGAGGTTAACCCTCATTAAACTCTGTCTTTAAAACATTGTTTCTCATTTATTAACAGCTAATGCATTCTTGTTTAACTTAGGGTGACATGATACCCCAAAAAACCCATCAGGATATCGATTTTTTTTATTGGCTCATATGATACCTCGAATCATTATTAACATGCCTGCAAAACTTCAAAGCTTTACCTGCATTTTTTATTAAGTTATAGAACAATTTTTGATGTTGGACAGTAGACTGAACAAAACTGCCTTGCCCACTTTGTCAGATCATTTGTTAGAAAAGTGAATGATAAAAAAAGAATTAGTTATTTTTCTACCACACACACAAATGAGACTAACATATGTAGAATAACAGATGCAGTAACAAATAATTTTAAGAAGGAATTGTACAATTCATTCAAAACTTCTAGTTTATGTATTATTTATGAAAGGCAAATGGATTTGGTCAAGATTTAAAGCTGTGAATGACTTTTATGGCATTATTATGAGTTAAATTAAAACTTCAACATGAATTCCCAAAGCACAAATACTAAATCTCATTTTGATAACTCTGATAATTAAAAATCTAATTTGCAAGAATAGAAAACTATCCACATTTTTTATATTTGTTTTCAGTTATACATATATATGCCATGTATATATGAAATACAACACAGTTATTAAAATATTTTAAGATATTTATTTAAACAAGTGAAAAGATACAATCCTTGATTTTGATATGATTTACCCATAAATTATTTGAAATAATGAAAGTTTTACATTTGAAGGGTTTGTTGGATTTTGCATTCATTTGTGTACAATATTTAACATGTGAAGGCTTTTGAAACAATAGAAATAAAAAAAATAAAGGCATAAACATCTTTTGTACATGTTGTGTCTTATTTAAGTTGTAAAACGGATCTCTAAAGTGTATTTATTTTTTCATAATTATTAAGGTAAAGTTTTAATGAAATATTGATCTCTTAATTTTTTTCTATATTTATTATACCAGTTTACAGTTTAATTGTTCTACATTTTTACAATTGCTTATGGTAAGCAGTTTTAAATAAGCTAATTAACATTTCATAAAAGTTTCAGACTATTCGATGAATATTATAGCATGCTATTCATGGAATGAAAACTTCAAACTGATATTTCTCCATGTCAAATTTTTGATCATTACTATTATTCAAAACTCTAAGGCTTTTTGATAATTAGAGTTGGGATGGGAAACTTTTATAAATGTTCTGAAACATATATTTCGTAAAACTGTGTGGTAGTAGCTCTAAGATGTAAAGTAACTTTTTAAAAAATTTCAAAGTCAAAATTAATGCTTTTTGGAGAATTTTTGTATGTTTCACAATGAAAAAATTAATGTAAAATTGATGAGCAGCAGTATCCAAAATCCCATACAGTTTTATGTAGTATATTATAAGGTTCTTCAAAAAAAATTGAAATAAAATATGCATATTTGAAAAAGCCTTAGGGATTTAAAAAAAAAAACTAAAAATTTAATTTAACAAAAAAACATTTTTCCACATGAAATTTTTACTTAATAATGACCTTTATAAAAGGATGATCAGAAAAAAAGGTTACAAGCCTCAGCATTTGAAATCTACATATTGTGGAGAAATTTTGTTTCCCCTGAGTGGAGATAAATAATGCTACTTTTTCCGTTTGGTTTGGGTGGTAGTGAAAGTTCCCAGATGGT
>BMAV01002086.1:0-14990 GCA_019973955.1 Trichonephila inaurata madagascariensis | reverse complement strand
AATTCCCTGTAACTTTTTTTAAAAAATGAAACACCTTAAAAAAACGAGCTATTTGGCTTGAAAGCCAACTTACCACCGATTTTAAAAATGGGCAATTCTCCCCAAAACTTATTTTTTCTTCCCGGAATTCAACGCTGATCACGAATATTTTTGGCTTGTCGAAATTGTAATTCGTTCAAAAGGTTTGTCCAACTTTTTTTTGAAATTCGTCTGTTTCAGTGACATGCCCACCACTATTTTTTATCCTGAACTTACCGGGGGCCCATTTCACTCGAAATTTGGGACCGGGAATCTAAATCTGGTCTCCGTTTCACAAAATTCCTGTAACTTTTTAAAAATGAAACCCCTTGAAAACACCTTTTGGCAAAAGCCAACTTACGGACGGTTTTTTAAAACCGGCTTTTACCTTATTTTTTCTTAAGAATTAACGTGATCACGAATACGTATTGCCGTCGAAATTCCAATTTTTAAAAGTTATGTCCAACTGTTTCTTTGAAATTCGTCTGTTTCGTGACATCCCACCACTTTTTTTTTATCCTAGAAACTTACCAAAGTGACCCATTTCCCCTTTTTTACCGGGAATCTAAATCTGGTCTCCGTTTCACGAAATTCCTGTAACATTTTTTTAAAATGGAACACCCTTAAAAAACACCTATTTCAAAGCAACCCCATCGTTTTTAAAAAACGGGCCAAATTTCACCAAACTTATTTTTTTCTTTCACAGAATTCAACGCTGAACACGAATATGTATTGCGCTTGTAAAAATTGTAATTCGTTCAAAAGGTTTGTCCAACGTTTCTTTGAAATTGCTTTTTTTATTGACATCCCCACCATATTTTTATCCTAGAAACTTACCAAAGTGACCCATTTCACTCGAAATTTGGGCCCGGAATCTAAATCTGGTTTTCGTTTCACGAAATTCCTGTAACTTATTTTAAAATAAAACGCCTTTTTAAAAAAACCGATCTTTTTGGGTTGAAAACAGACTTCCCGACCGATTTTAAAAACAGGCCATTTCTAACCAAACAGTTTTTTCACGGAATTCAACGTTTATCACAAATTTATGTATTGCGCTTGTCGAAATTGAAATTTTGTTAAAAAGGTTTGTCCAACTGTTTTTTTGAAATTGTCTTTTTCTGGCGCCCACCACTATTTTTTTTTTATCCAGAAAATTACCAAATTGACCCATTTTACTCGAAATTTGGGACCAGGAATCAAAATTTGGGTCTACTTTTCCCGAAATTCCTGTAACTTTTTAAAAATGAAACAACTTAAAAAACCGGACATTTTTTTCTTAAAACCCAACTTACGGCCGTTTTTAAAAAAAACCGGCCAATTCCCTTATTTTTTCTTGCACAGAATTCAACGCTGATCACGAATACGTATTGCGCTTGTCGAAATTAAAATTTTTTAAAAATTTTGTCCAACGGTTTCTTTGAATTTCGTCTTTTTCAGTGTCATGCCCACCATTTTTTTTATCCTAAAAACTTCCCAAAGTGACCCATTTCACCGAAATTGGACCGGGAATTAAATCTGGTTTTGTTTCACAAAATTTCCCTGTATTTTTTTTTTTAAAAATGAAACACCTTCTTAAAAAAAACTGCCCCATTTTTTTTAAAAAACCAACTTACCGACCGATTTTAAAAACAGGCCAATTCTCCCCCTTTTTATTTTTTCTTTTAACGGAATTCAACGCTTATAACGAATTGGGGGTATTGCGCTTGTCGAAATTCGTTATTCGTTTCAAAAGGTTTGCCCAAACCCTTTTTTGTTTGAAATTCGTCTGTTTCGTGACATGCCCCCCAATTTTTTATCCTAAAAAAATTACAAAATTGACACATTTTACTCGAAATTGGACCAGGAATCTAAATTTTCCCGTTTAAAGGAAATTCCTGTAACTTTTTTAAAAAAATGAAACACCTTAAAAACCCAAATATTTGGTTTTAAAAAGCCAACTTACCGACCGATTTTAAAAAAAGGCCAATTTCACCAAACCTTATTTTTTTCTTGCAGGGACCCAACGCTGATCACGAATATGTATTGCGCTTGTCGAAATTGTAATTCGTTAAAAAGGTTTGTCCAACTGTTTCTTTGAAATTCGTTTTCTTTTCCCAGTGACATGCCCACCACTTTTTTATCCTAAAAACCCTTCCCAAAAAGTGACCCATTTTCCCCGGGGAAATTGGGACCGGGAATCTAAATCTGGTCTCCGTTTCACAAAATTTCCCTGTAATTTTTTTTAAAAAATAAAAACACCTTGAAAACTGGACCTTTTTTGGCTTGAAAGCCAACTTACGGACGGTTTTTTAAAACCCGGGCCCCCCTCCCCAAAAACTTAATTTTTTTTTTGGAAAGAATTCAACGCTGAACACGAAAAAGGTATTGCGCTTGTCGAAATTCAATTGTTCAAAAGGTTTGTCCAACTGTTTCTTTTGAAATTCGTCTGTTTCAGGGACATGCCCACCTTTTTTTTTTATCCTAGAAACCTTCCCAAAAAAGTGCCCCCTTTCACCCCGAAATTGGACCGGGAATCAAATTCCTGGTCTCCGTTTCACAAAATTTCCCTGTAACATTTTTTAAAAAATGGAACACCTTCTTAAAAACCCGACCATTTGGCTTGAAAGCTAATTTACCGACTTTTTAAAAAACCGGGCCCAAACCCCCCAAACCTTAGTTTTTTTGCACGGAATTCAACGCTGAACCCCAATATGTATTGCGCTTTTTTGTTGAAATTCGTCTGGGTTTTCCAACTGTTTCTTTGAAATTCGTCTTTTTAAAAGGACATGCCCACCACTTTTTTTTTTTTTACCCCGGGAAATTTACCAAAGTACCCATTTCATTTCAAAATTTGGGACCGGGAATCAAAATTTCCCCCCCTTCGTTTAAAACCCTGAAATTTTTTTAAAAAATAAAACACCTTTTTAAAAACCCGACCTATTTGGTTAAAAAACCAACTTCCCGGGGCCCGTTTTTTAAAAAAAAAAGGGCCAATTTTCCCCAAAAACTTGTTTTTTTTTGCAGGGAAATTCAACGTTTATTCCCGAATTTTTTGGCTTGTCAAAATTTGAATTCGTTAAAAAAGGTTTGTCCAACTGTTTTTTTTGAAATTCGTCTGTTTGGGGGACATGCCCACCACTATTTTTATCCTAGAAACTCACCAAAGTGACCCATTTCCCCCTTGAAATTGACCGGGAATCTAAATCTGGTCTCCGTTTCTCGAAATTCTTATTACTTTTTTTAAAAATGAAACACCTTGAAAACGGACATATTTTTTTGAAAGCCAATTTTACGGACGGTTTTTAAAAACCGGCTTACTTCTGACCTTACTTTTCTTGCAAAAGAATTCAACCCCACCACAAATACGTATTGCGCTTGTCAAAATTTCCCAAACCGTTTAAAAGTTATGTCCAACTGTTTTTTTTGAAATTCGTCTTTTTCCCAGTGACATGCCCACCACTTTTTTTTTATCCTAGAAACTTACCAAAGTGACCCATTTCATTTCCGAAATTGACCGGGAATTAAATCTGGTCCCCCTTTCACGAAATTCCTGTAATTTTTTTTTAAAAAGGGGAAATCTTCTTAAAAACCCGGACCTATTTGGTTTTGAAAGAAAATTTACTGATCGTTTAAAAAAAACCGGGCCAAATTTTCTCACCAAACTTAACTTTTCTTGCACAGAATTCAACGCTGAACACGAATATGTATTGCGTTTTGTCGAAATTGCAATTGTTAAAAAGGGTTTTGGGTCCAACTGTTTTGAAATTCGTCTGTTTCAGTGACATGCCCACCACTTTTTTTTTTCCTAGAAAATTAAAAAATTCCCCTTTTTTAATTTGAAATTCCCCGGAATCTAAACCCGGTCTCCGTTTCACGAAATTCCTGTAATTTTTTTTAAAAAATGAAACAACTTAAAAAGAAATATTTGGTTTAAAACCCAACCTTTTAAAACCCGATTTTAAAAAACCCCTATTCTTACCTTTTAGTTTTTTTTTTTGGGAAGAATTCAACGCTGATCACGAATACGTATTGCGCTTGTCGAAATTCCAATTCTTTAAAAGTTATGTCCAACTGTTTCAAAATTCCTGTTTCAGTTCCATGCCCACCACTATTTTTATCCTAGAAACTTCCCAAAAAGTGACCCATTTCACCCCAAAATTTGGGACCAGGAATCAAATTCCTGGTCTCCGTTTCACGAAATTCTGTAAAATTTTTTTAAAATGGAACACCTTTTTTAAAAAACCGACCTTTTTGGGTTTGAAAGCTAACTTACCGATCGTTTTTTAAAAACCGGCCAATTTCGCCAAATTTAAATTTTTTTCTTTTCACAGAATTAAAACGCGAACACGAAAAAGGGGTATTGCGCTTGTAAAATTTTTAATTGTTTTAAAAAGGTTTGCCCAAAACGTTTCTTTTGAAATTGCCTTTTCAGTAAATGCCCACCCCCCTTTTTTTATCCTGAAACTTACCAAAGTGCCCCTTTTCCCACTCCAAAATTTGGGACCGGGAAAACCCAATTTTTGGTCTCCTTTTAAAGAAAGTCCTGTAACATTTTTAAAAAAGGGGAACACCTTCTTGAAAAACTGACCTATTTGGCTTGAAAGCTAACTTCCCGATCGTTTTTAAAACCGGCCAATTTCGCCAAACGGTTTTTTTTTTGCACGGAATTAACCCCAAAAACACGAATATGTATTGCGCTTGTCAAAATTGTAATTCGTTCAAAAGGTTTGTCCAACTTTTTTTTGAAATTCGTCTTTTTTGGGGACATGCCCACCACTTTTTTTTTTTCCCCTAAAAACTTACCAAAGTGACCCATTTCACTGGAAATTTGGGCCCAAAGGAATCTAAATCTGGTCTTCGTTTCACAAAATTTCCCCTGAATTTTTTTAAAAAATAAAACACCTTTTTAAAAAACCGACCTTTTTGGGTTAAAAACCCAAATTTTTCCCGGGACCGATTTTAAAAAAACGGGCCCTTTCCTCACCAAAACTTAGTTTTTTTTCTTGCACGGAACCAACGCTTATCACGAATATGTTTTTGGCTTCGGGAAATTGCAATTCGTTAAAAAAGGTTTTTGTCCAACTGTTTCTTTGAAATTCGTCTGTTTCAGTGACATGCCCACCACTTTTTTTTTTTCCTTTGAAACTTCCCAAAGTGACCCATTTCACTCCAAAATTGGGACCGGGAATCTAAATCGGGGTTCCGTTTCACGAAATTTTATTATTTTTTTAAAAAAAATGAAACCCCTTTTAAAAAATCATATTTGGCTTAAAAGCCAAAACTTTGGACGGATTTTAAAACACCGGTCTTTTCCCACCTTATTTTTTCTTGCACAGACCAACGCTGATCACGAAATAGTATTGCGCTTGTAAAAAAATTAAAACCCTTTTAAAAAAGTTATGCCCAAAATTGTTTTTTGAAATTGTCTGTTTGTGACATGCCCCCCAAATTTTTTTTTATCCTAAAAAACCCCAAAGGGACCTTTTTCCCACTGAAATTGACCGGGAATCTAAATCTGGTCTCCTTTTCCCGAAATTTTATTATTTTTTTAAAAATGAAACCCCTTTAAAAACCGAATATTTGGCTTGAAAGCCAACACACGGATTTAAAACCTCATTTCGACCTTCTTTTTTTTGCACAAAAATCAACGTGATCACGAATAGTATTGCGTTTGTCGTTCCCAAACGTTTAAAAGTTATGTCCAACTTTTTTTTGAAATTCCCCCGTTTCGTGACATGCCCACCACTATTTTTTATCCAGAAACTTCCCCAAAAGTGACCCATTTCACTAAAATTTGGGCCCGGAATCTAAATCTGGTCTCCGTTTCACAAATTCTGTAACTTTTTTTAAAATGAAACATCTTCTTAAAAACCCCACCTATTTTTTTGAAAGTAACTTACCGATCGATTTTAAAAACCGGCCAATTTCACCAAACTTAACTTTTCTTGACGAATTCAACGCTGAACACAATATGTTTTGCCTTGTCGAAATTGCAATTCGTTCAAAAGGTTTGTCCAACTGTTTTTTTTGAAATTGTCGTTTGGACATGCCCACCACTTTTTTTTTATCCTAAAAAAATTAACAAAGCCCCTTTTTTACTCGAAATTGGACCGGGAATCTAAATCTTTCCGTTTCACGAAATTCTGTAATTTTTTTTTAAAAAATGAAACAATTTAAAAAACGACATTTTTGGCTTGAAAGAACTTACGGACCGATTTTATAAAACCGGCCTATTCTTACCTTATTTTTTCTTGCACAAAACAACGCTGATCACGAATACGTATTGCGCTTGTCGAAATTCCAATTTTTTAAAAAAGTTATGTCCAACTGTTTCTTTGAAATTGCCCTTTTCCCAGTGTCATGCCCACCATTTTTTTTTATCCTAGAAACTTACCAAAGTGACCCATTTCACTCGAAATTGACCAGGAATCTAATTCTGGTCCCGTTTCACAAATTCCTGTAAATTCTTTAAAAATGGAACACCTTCTTGAAAACCGACCTATTTGGCTTGAAAGCTAACTTACGATCGTTTTTAAAAACCCGGGCCCAAATTTCCCCAAACCTAATTTTTTTTTTTCAAAATTCAACGCTGAACAGAATATGTATTGCGCTTGTAAAATTTGTAATTCGTTCAAAAGGTTTGTCCAACTGTTTTTTGAAATTGCGTTTCAGTGACATGCCCACCACTTTTTTTTTTATCCTAGAAACTTCCCAAAAGTACAATTTCCTCGAAATTGACCAGAATCTAAATCTGGTCTTCTTTTCCCGTTGTAACTGTTTTAAAATGAAACACATTTTTAAAAAACGACCTATTTGGTTGAAAACCCCAACCGATTTTAAAAACAGGCCAAACTCACCAAATTTTTATTTTTTCTTGAACAAAATTTCCCGCTGAACACGAATATGCATTGCGCTTGTCGAAATTGAAATTTGCCCGGGTCCAACTTTTTTTTGAAATTCGTCTTTTTTGTGATATGCCCACCCTTTTTTTTTTACCCCAGAAATTTACCAAAGTGACCCATTTCCTCGAAATTTGGACCGGGAATCTAAATCTGGCTTGTTTCAAAAATTTCCCTTAATTTTTTTTAAAATAAAACACCTTCTTAAAAAACCGACCTATTTGGTTGAAAACCAACTTACCGACCGATTTTAAAAAACAGGCCAATTCTCACCAAACTTAGTTTTTCTTGCACGGAATTCAACGCTTATCACGAATATGTATTGCGCTTGTCGAAATTGAATTGTTCAAAAGGTTTGTCCAACTTTTTTTTTGAAATTCGTTTTTTTTCAGTGACATGCCCACCACTATTTTTTTTATCCTAGAAACTACCAAAGTGACCCATTTCCCCTCGAAATTGACCGGGAATCTAAATCTGGTCTCCGTTTCAGAAATTCTTATTATTTTTTTTAAAAAATGAAAACCTTAAAAACCGACATATTTGGTTGAAAGCCAACTTCAGGATTTAAAACACCGGTCTTTTTACCTTACTTTTCTTGACGAATTTAAACGCTGACAAATAGTTTGCGCTTGTAAAAATTTCCCCCCTTTTAAAAAGTTATGTCCAACTGTTTCTTTTGAAATTGTCTGTTTCAGTGACATGCCCCCACTATTTTTATCCTAGAAACTCCCCAAAAGTGACCCATTTCCCCCAAAATTTGGGACCGGGAATCTAAATCTGGCCCCCTTTTCCCGAAATTTTATTATTTTTTTTAAAAATGAAACACCTTAAAAAGACATATTTGGCTTGAAAGCCAACTTACGGACGGTTTTTAAAAGGTCATTTCTGCCCCCATTTTTCTTTTAAAAATTAAACGCTGATCACGAATACGTATTGCGTTGTCAAACCAAATTTTTTTAAAAGTTATGTCCAACGTTTTTTTGAAATTGCTTTTTCCCAGGACATGCCCACCACTATTTTTACCCAAAACCCAAAGGACCCATTTCACTCGAAATTGGACCAGAATCTAAATCTGGTCTCCGTTTCACAAATTCTGTAACTGTTTTAAAATGAAACATCTTCTTGAAAACCGCCCTATTTGGCTTGAAAGCTAATTTTACCGATCGATTTTAAAACCCCCAAACCACCAAACTTAACTTTTTTTGCACAAAACAACGCTGAACACGAATATGTATTGCGTTTGTGAAATTGAACGTTAAAAAATTTTTTTTGTCCAACTGTTTCTTTGAAATTGCGTTTCAGTGACATGCCCACCACTTTTTTTTTATCCAAAAATTAAAAAATTCCCATTTACTCGAAATTGGCCCAGGAATCTAAATCTGGTCTCCGTTTCACGAAATTCTGTAACTTTTTAAAATGAAACAATTGAAAACGGACATATTTGGTTTGGGGAAAACTTCGACCTTTTTTAAAAAACCGGCCTATTCTTACCTTAGTTTTTTTTTGCACAGAATTCAACGCGATCACGAATACGTATTGGTTTGTCAAAATTTCCCAAATTGTTTAAAAAGTTATGTCCAACTGTTTCGTTCCTGTTTCAGTGTCATGCCCACCCCCCCTTTTTTTTCCTAAAAAACTTACCAAAGGCCCCATTTCACTCGAAATTGACCGGGAATCTAATTCTGGCCCCCGTTTCACGAAATTCTGTAACATTTTTTTTAAAAAGGGAAAACCCTTCTTAAAAAAAACGACCATTTGGCTTGAAAGCAACTTACCGATGGATTTTAAAAACCCAATTCTCGCCAAACTTAATTTTTCTTTCAAGAATTCAACGCTGAACACAATATGTATTGCGTTTTTAAAATTGTAATTCGTTCAAAAGGTTTGTCCAACTGTTTCTTTAAAATTGCGTTTCAGTGAAGCCCACCACTTTTTTTTTTATCCTGAAACTTCCCAAAGTGACACATTTCATCGAAATTACCAGGAATCAAATTGGTCTTCGTTTCCCCAAAACGGTAACTGTTTTTAAAATGAAACACATTTTTAAAAACCGACCTATTTGGTTAAAAACCAATTTACCACCGATTTTAAAAACGGGCCCAAATTTCACCAAACTTATTTTTTTGAACAGAATTCAACGCTGAACACAATATGCATTGGC
The DNA here is from genome assembly GCA_019973955.1 of Trichonephila inaurata madagascariensis. Classification (NCBI taxonomy): domain Eukaryota; kingdom Metazoa; phylum Arthropoda; class Arachnida; order Araneae; family Nephilidae; genus Trichonephila; species Trichonephila inaurata. Next base: position 5,933 of record BMAV01002086.1, on the reverse strand, counting down.
TTTCGAAATTGTAATTCGTTAAAAAGGTTTGTCCAACTTTTTTTTGAAATTCGTCTGTTTGGTTTGCCCACCATTTTTTTTTTTATCCAAAAATTTACCAAAGTAACCCATTTCACTAAAATTTAAGAATCTAAATCGGTCTTGCACGAAATTCCTGTAATTTTTTTAAAAATAAAACACCTTTTTAAAACGACCTTTTTGGGTTGAAAACCAACTTACCGACCATTTTAAAAACGGGCCCAAACCAAAATTTTTAGTTTTTCTTGCAGGGAACAACGCTTATCACGAATATGTATTGCGCTTGTCGAAATTGAATTGTTAAAAAGGTTTTCCAACTTTTTTTTTGAAATTGTCTGTTTGTGACACCCCACCACTATTTTTATCCGAAACTTACCAAAGTGACCCATTTCATCGAAAACCAGCAATCAAATTGGTCTCCGTTTCACAAAATTTTTTTAATTTTTTAAAAATAAACACCTTGAAAACACATATTTGGCTTGAAAGCCAACTTACGGACGGTTTTTTAAAACCGGTCATTTCACCATTTTTTTTGCACAGAATTCAACGCTGATCACGAAACGTATTGCGTTTTGAAATTCCATTTTTAAAAAGTTATGTCCAACTGTTTCTTTTAAACGTCTGTTTCAGTGACATGCCCACCACTATTTTTATCCTGAAATACCAAAGGACCCATTTCCCCGAAATTACCAGGAATCTAAATTGGTCCCGTTTCACAAAATTTCCCCTGAACTTTTTTTTAAAAATTAAACATCTTTTTTGAAAACCGACCATTTGGCTTGAAAGCAACTTACCGATCGATTTTAAAACCGGCCAATTTCACCAAACTTAATTTTTTCGACGAACAACGCTGAACACGAATATGTATTGGCTTGTCGAAATTGTAATTGTTCAAAAGGTTTGTCCAACTTTTTTTTGAAATTGCTTTTTTTGGGGACATGCCCCCCCTTTTTTTTTTATCCAGAAACTTCCCAAAGTGACCAATTTCACTCAAAATTTGGGCCCGAAATCAAACTGGTCTCCGTTTAAAGAAATTCAATTTTTTTAAAATAAAACACCTTTTTAAAAACGACCTTTTTGGTTAAAAACCAACTTACGACCGTTTTTAAAAACGGGCCAATTTCCCAAATTTAGTTTTTTTGACAGAATTCAACGCTGAACACAAAATGATTGCGCTTGTTGAAATTGAATTGTTAAAAAAGGTTTGTCCAACTGTTTTTTGAAATTCGTCTGTTTGGACATCCCCAAACATATTTTTTTATCCTAAAAAATTTAAAAAAATTGGGACCCATTTTCCCGAAATTGGAAAATCAAATTGGTTCCGTTTCACAAAATTTCCCTGTAATTTTTTTAAAAAAAATAAACAATTAAAAAACTAATATTTTGGCTTGAAAGAATTTTAACCGTTTTTTATAAAACCGGCCTATTCTCCCTTTTTATTTTTTTCTTTTGCAAAAATTCGACGGATCACGAATACGTATTGCGCTTGTCGAAATTCCTTTTTTAAAAAAGTTATGTCCAACTTTTTTTGAAATTCGTCGTTTCGTGTCATGCCCACCACTATTTTTTATCCAGAAATTTACCAAAGTGACCCATTTATCAAAATTTGGGACCAGGAATCTAAACTTTTTGTTTCAAAAATTTCCCTGAACTTTTAAAAATGAAACACCTTCAAAAAAACCGACCTATTTGGTTTGAAAGTAACTTCCCGATCGTTTTAAAAAAACCGGGCCCAAATTTCTACCCAACTTAATTTTCTTGCAGGGAAACAACCGAACACGAATTTTATTGCGCTTGTCGAAAAATTCGTTCAAAAGGTTTGTCCAACTGTTTCTTTGAAATTCGCTGTTTCGGGAATGCCCATCACTATTTTTATCCTAAAAAACTTACCAAAGGCCCCATTTCACCCAAATTCCCGGAATCTAAATTGGTCTTGTTTAAAAAATTTCCCTAAATTTTTAAAAATGAAACACCTTCTTAAAACCGACCTATTTGGTTTAAAACCAACTTCCACCATTTTAAAAACGGGCCAAATTCTTCCAAAAGTTTTTTTTTGCACAAAATTCAACGCTTATCACGAATTTTTTGGCTTGTCGAAATTATAATTGTTCAAAAGGTTTGTCCAACTGTTTCTTTAAAATTTCGTCTTTTTCGGACATGCCCACCACTTTTTTTTTTATCCAAAAAATTTCCCAAATTTGCCCCTTTTTACTCAAAATTCCCGGAATCTAAATCTGGTCCCCTTTTTCACAAATTCCGTAATTTTTTTTTAAAATGCACCTTGAAAACTGACCTTTTTGGGCTTGAAACCCAACTTACCGAGATTTTAAAAAAACGGGCCAATTTCCCCAAAACTTAGTTTTTCTTGCAGGAATTCAACCCCAATCACGAATATGTATTGCGCTTGTCAAAATTTAAAATTTTCAAAAGGTTTGTCCAACGTTTCTTTAAAATTTGCTGTTTGGACATGCCACCACTATTTTTTTATCCTAGAAACTTACCAAAGTGACCCTTTTCACTAAAAATTGGACCAAAAATTTGGCCCGTTTCACGAAATTCCTGTAACATTTTTTTAAAAGGGAACACCTTTTTAAAAACTACATATTTGGTTTAAAAGTAACTTAGGGGACCGATTTTAAAACCGCCAATTCTCATTTTTAGTTTTTTTTACAGTTTTAACGCTGATCAGAATAGTATTGCGCTTGTCGAAATTCCACCTTTTTAAAAAAAGTTATGTCCAACTGTTTTTTTTGAATTTCGCGTTTCATGACATGCCCACCCCCTTTTTTTTATCCTAGAAACTTAAAAAAGTGCCCCATTTCACTGAAATTGGACCAGAATTAAATTGTCTCCGTTTCACAAAATTTCCCTGTAACATTTTTTTTAAAATAAAAACACCCTTAAAAACCGACCATTTAGCTTGAGAACTTCCCGACGTTTTTAAAAAAAACCGGCCCAAATTTTCCCACCAAACTTTTTTTTTTTAACGAATTCAACGCTGAACACAATATGTATTGGCTTGTCGAAATTGTATTTCGTTCAAAAGGTTTGTCCAACTGTTTTTTTTGAAATTCGCTGTTTCAGCCCTGCCCACCACTTTTTTTTTTATCCAGAAAATTACCAAAGTGACCCATTTACCAAAATTTGGGACCAGGAATCTTAATCTGGTCTCCGTTTCACGAAATTCCCCGTAACTGTTTTTAAAATTTTAAACACCTTAAAAAAACGACCTATAGGTTGAAAGCCAACTTCCCGACCGTTTTTAAAAAAACAGGCCAATTTCAAAACTTATTTTTTCTTGCAGGGAATTCAACGCTGATCACGAATATGTATTGCGCTTGTAAAATTATGAATTACGTTCAAGAGTTTGTCCAACTGTTTCTTTATTCGTCTGTTTCGGTAACATGCCACCACTTTCATTTTATCCTAGAAACTTGCCAAAAGTGACATTTCACTCGAAGTGGATAGGAATCAAATCTGGTCTTCGTTTCTACGCAGAAATTCGTGTAACTGTTTTTAAAAATAAAACACCAGCTATCCAAAAGCAAAACCTGTTGGTTGAAACTTAACTTACCGACCGATTTAAAAACAGGCCAATTCTCACCAAACTTAGTTTTCTTGCAAATTCAACGCTGAACACGGAATATGTATTGCGCTTGTCAGAAATTGTAATTCGTTCAAAGGTTTGTCAACTGTTTCTTTGAAGTCGTCTGTTTCAGTGACAGCCTTACCATTTTTTTTTATCCTGAAACTTACCAAAGTGACCCATTTCACTCAAAAGAATTGAGCAGGAATCTAATTCTGGTCTCCGTTTCGCGAAATTCACCAGCATTCTTTTAAAAATGGAACAACTTCTTGAAAAACAAACCTGTTGGCGAAAGCCAACACACCGATCGATTTTTAAAAAACCGGCCAATTCTCGCCAAACTTAATTTTTTCTTTTCACGAAATTCAACGCTGAACACGAATATGTATTGCACTTGTAAAGTGTAATTCGTTCAAAAGGTTTGTCAACTGTTTCTTTGAAATTCGTCTGTGTCAGTGACATGCCACCTATTATTTTTTATCACAAGAAACTGCAAAAGTGACACATTTCACTCGAAATTGAGCCAGAATCTAAATCTGGTCTTCGTTTCCTGAAATTCGTGTAACTGTTTTTGAAAAATGAAGCTGCAATAGCCAAAACGGCTGGCCCAGTTTGAAAACTCCAACTTACCGACCGATTTTTTAAAAACAGGCCAATTATCGCAAACTTAGTTTTCTTGCACAGAATTAACTTCAGGTACCTGAATATGCATTGCGCTTGTCAGAAATTGTAATTCGTTCAAAAGGATTTAATCCAACTGTTTCTTTGAAATTCGTCTGTTTCAGTGACAGGCTTACACCACTATTTTTTTATCCTAGAAACTTACCGAAGTGACCCATTTCACATCGAAATTGGACCAGGAATCTAAATCTGGTCTCCGTTTCACGAAAATTCTTATTACTTTTTTTAAAAATGAAACACCTTCAAAAACTGACATGTTGAAGCTGGCTAACTTACGGACGGATTTTTAAAAAACCGGTCATTTCTCATATACTTTTTCTTTGCCACAGAATTCAACGCTAATCACGAATACGTATTGCGCTTCGAAATTCAATTCGTTTAAAAGTTATGTCCAACTGTTTCTTTAAAATTCGTCTGTTTCAGTGACATCCCCCCAAATTTTTTTATCCTGAAACTTACCAAATGACCTTTTCCCTCGAAATTACCAAATCAAATCTGGTCTCCGTTTCCAAACCTGTAACTTTTTTAAAATAAAACACCTTTTTAAAAACCGATTTTGGGTTAAACAATTTCCCGACGATTTTAAAAACCCGGCCAATTTCACCAAATTTAAATTTTTTGACAGAATTCAACGCTGAACGAATATGATTGCGCTTTCGAAATTGTAATTCGTTCAAAAGGGTTTTGTCCAACTGTTTCTTTGAAATTCCCCCGTTTCGTAATGCCCACCTTTTTTTTTATCCTAGAAAACCAAAGTGAATTTTCCTAAATTGGACCGAATCTAAATCTGGTCTCCGTTTCACGAAATTCCTGTAACTTTTTTAAAAATGAAACACCTTCAAAAACCGACCTTTTGGGTTAAAAACCAACTTACCGACCATTTTAAAAACGGCCAATTTCCCAAACTTATTTTTCTTGCACAAAACAACGCAAAACACGAATTTTATTGGTTTGCGAAATTAAAACCCGTTCAAGGTTTTGTCCAATGTTTCTTTGAAATTCGTCTGTTTCAGTACACCCCACCACTTTTTTTTTACCCCAGAAATTACCAAATGACCTTTTACCGAAATTCCCGGGGAATCAAATTGGTCTCCGTTTCACAAAATTTCCCTTAACTTTTTAAAAAAAATAAACATTGAAAACCGATTTTTGGTTTGAAAAACTTACGGACATTTAAAAACCCGGCCTTTTCCCTTTTTTCTTGCCGAATTCCGCTGATCACGAATAGTATTGCTTTTCGAAATTAAATTTTTAAAAAGTTTGTCCAACTTTTTTTTAAAATTGTCTGTTTGTGCATCCCACCATTTTTTTTTATCCTGGAAACTTACCAAAGTGACCCATTTACCCGAAAGGGACCAGGAATCTAAATTGTCCCGTTTCACAAAATTTCCCTTAACTTTTTTTTAAAAAATAAACACCTTCTTGAAAACCGCCCTTTTTGGTTTGAAAGCTAACTTACCGATCGATTTTAAAACCGGCCAATTTACCAAACTTAATTTTCTTGCACAAATTCAACCTGAACACGAATATGTATTGGCTTGTCGAAATTTTAATTCGTTTAAAAAGGTTTGTCCAACTGTTTTTTTTGAAATTGCTTTTTTGTACATGCCACCCTTTTTTTTTACCCTAGAAACTTACCAAAGTGACC
>BMAV01002085.1:0-41723 GCA_019973955.1 Trichonephila inaurata madagascariensis | reverse complement strand
GTACTTCTTTTATTGTAATTAAATGTTAAAAAGAATTGCGTGATATTGTCTTGTAATTTATTTTAATTATTGCGTAATATGAGCATCAAAGTAAAAAAATATGATAATATTTTGATTTTGTATGCATTTTAGGTCAAATTTAAATCTGAATAAATAAATTGAACATATAAAATGAACATATAGTGTGAACATTAATTTTTTAGAATCAAAAGTAAAATTGGTGCATTTAATTAGTACATGCATTGGATTCATATGAGCTATGTATTAAATTTACCAAATATTACTTGTGTGCGTAACGTAAAATATAAAATAAATTATAAATATATAGAAATTTATAGTGAACTGAGTAAAATGTTTACTTTTCGTGTATTTTTTTCGATCTCAATATAAAAAAATTGAAAATATATACATATTTTTTAAATGATTTTACGGAATTGCATACTTTAAAAAATATTTTCATTGTTTTAAATACTAATAGATTTAATAGCAAACTAGATTTCTGATTTTAATACATCAATTTAAAAAAGAAAAAAGAATTTGTCAATTTTTATTAAAAATTATTTATAGCAAATTTTGAAATTTTAAATTTGTTTAAAAGATCAAAATTTAAAGAGTTATCTTTGTAAAGCATATTATTTAACTCTCTAGAAATTGAAATATTTTTATATTATCCGTATGGAATCACTGAATGAAATAATGTATTTCAAAAAGTACATGATTATTTATTCAAACCTCATTTTATTTTCAAATGTTCTGTCATTTTTTCTTAAACATATTTTCATCTAACTGAAACATTCTTGATAAAAGTTTTTCACAAATTTGAATGTCACGTAGGGCCTGATGCCCTTAAAACTCTGCAGAAGCTCAGTCTTTATTAGTACGGTGTGGAAGGTTGGAAAGCAGTTCAGATGTCTTCCTAGGTTCAAAATTATGGAGAACATCATCCATTAGCCCTAGTGTTGTTTCGATACAATGTGATTGACAATTGTTATATAAAATTTGTTGAAAATCGCCAAACATCGCCAAGGTATGGTCTTAATATACATAGTTTCATTATTTATACTAACACGCTCTATCTTATCATAGAGCAGTCTATGAAAGTATTAATGTTCTACTGTGAAGCTACAATAAGACTATTGGTGGAGGAGGGATTTCTTCATTTTAAACCACTATCAAGTGGACTACACCTGAGCTAGCAGCCTATATACCACGCTAACGAGAGAACTTTGATTTTCAATAAATTTAACGTTTTCCGCCACACAGCTGTGAATTGGCTTCTTTTGTGGATATTGTAACGTCGTGAGTAGGTAACAAATAAAAAATTGTCACAGCCTAATTTTAAAATTAAAGAATTATTTATTTGCTTCTCGGGTTTCTATAAATGAAGCAATAAAGTCCGTTATACGCCAAGCCGGTGCAGTCAGTCTATATCACGGGAGTTCAATCCTTTTTCCCGAAGGGTACTCGCTCATCTCTTTAATCTATTCATTCCAATTCTCCAACGCCACCGGCGTTCGTCGTCTCTCCTTCTCCAACGCCACCGGCGTTCAGGGTCTCTCCTCTCTTTCGGCTCCAATCTCTATACTCCACCATCCAAGTCTCTTTTTTTCAGGGCCCTTGTCAAGTTCTCTCCATCCAGGTCTCTTCTCTCGTCTCCTAAACAAAACCCGTTTTAAACACCAGGGGCGAGTCCACAACACGCCCCTCGTCTCTTCTCATTGGTGGACCACAAAAGTCCACACACAAATACACTCCTGGTCAGTCTGGAATGTAAGGGCGCCAGTAGTCTCGTGAAACATCTGAACACTTTATTCCTCCCCCACATTGGTTTCATAAACTCATTCTCTCGACTCCTGTCATGGTGACCTTGTTCTTCTCATACAGGCTTCACCTATTGTCAATGGGTGCCGGCTCTCTTTTGATCATTATGACTACCAGTCTGGATGTTGGCGCTTGCCCGAGGTCAAACAATAACCAATGACCTCATGGCACGTCCACTTGTCAATTAACATCTGGTCGGAGCCATAAAACTTAGCTTGAATAGAAGGGTGGGGTTCACCCCAATCGAAGACGTCACAATATGATCACCACAAGTGCAATGACGTCTGCACCCTTAAAATATTGGGGTCTTATTTGGCACCCTATCGACACCCGAGGAACCCTTTTTACTCCACCCACAAACCCAAAAGAAATTCCCGAGGCTAAAGACGCCGACTCCTGGCATTCCCTAGACCAGTGATTCCCAAAGTGGTCTATATTAACCCTCAGGGGTCCCCTGCAAGGGATCCAAGCCAACGAAAAAATGGGAGTCTATGAGATGTAAATGGGGGTCTCCTTTTAAAAACCAGATCATGTTTTAAAAATTTTTTAAAAAAAAAAAAAATTTGGGCATTAAAATCGATTTTACCAATTTTTAACCCTTATTTATTTACTAAATCTAGTGACGTTTATTTGCAGTTACTGGGTGACAACATAAATTTTATTAAGACAATCATCATTTCAGTATTATTTTCCAGAATTAAGCTAAAAAAGTATGACATTGAACTTGGCAAATTTTCTCAATTTGTCACAGACAATCTACGTATAACATTCTGCATTTAAATGCCTTTTATTCAGATTTTAAAACTAGGTTTAAGATTGTTTTTTTAAAAAGAAAATACTAGTAAAAAATAAATTTCTATAGTAAATTGAAAAAAATGTCATATTAGTAACTGATCAGGGGGGAGGGAGAAAAAAACTAGACACTTACTAACAAAGAAGATATAGGGTTAAACCTGACTATATTGATATTAAATGTTGAAAATTTGTTATTGAAGTGCCAGATTCATCCCTCTCCTTAAAAGTATTTGTTTGTTGTTTAGTTATTTCATGTATTAATTTAATCCCTACAGTAAGAAATTTAGTTCTTTTAAAGTAGTAGTACCAGCTATAAAAAAACCCATTTAAGTTGATAAATTTGCTAAAATTCAATATTAGGTAAGCAGGGGTCTACCCGAAAGCGCAAAATATGACAAGGGGTCTATGAGACAAAAAAGTTTGAGAACCTCTGCCCTAGCCCCTAGAGAGGGATGTGAAAGAACGGATAATGGTCTGAAAACTTCGCTGAGAACGGACGCAAACTCCTCCCTCACACAAACAACATCATTTGAACACTAATAATACCAACTATAAGTTTAATAACTTCAATGTATTTTCTGTAATTAATAGCTGTGACGTAAATAAACTAAATATTTAAATTAATCAATATCACGCTACCTATATTATCTCAAACGTCCCAACGGTTGAGTTTGAAACTTCAACGACTTGATAAATAACCTCCTCCACGAGGTAGCGACACTTTGACAGTTAGTACCATAGCCATCGTGTTGTTTTGAAGGGCGATACTAATAAATAATCAATCACGATTTTGATTTGTTTAAAAAGTAAGGCTTCAAAATCCGCTAAAAAAGATACATAAGTTGTGGTAAGAAAGTTTCATTTGTGCAATATCGTATGCTTTAGTTTCCCATTACGAGAAATAAAATTGCCTAATATATTCCTATGGGTAATTAATTCAATCAAAAAAAAAAAGAAAAAAAGATGGAACTATTTTCATAAGAAACAATTTTTGTAAGCAAATGTATAGTAAAATCTTAGAAAAAGGAAAAAGGAATAAAGAAATGGAAAAAAAACCATTCAGGGTTATTAGAAATGATGGAAAATTCAAATTTAATAATTCCCAGATGAATAAACAGAAAAAAATTATCATTAATATATCATTGTAAAGATAAAGTATGAAATTTTTGGTTTGTAACATTGCTTTTATCAAATAGGTAGCAGCAATGTTGTAACTGTGAACAGAAGTGGAAATGGCGTCACAGCCTTGGAAGGCATTTTGTACACTCTCGTTTGCAAAAAGTCTGAAAAAACAGTTCAGCGTGAATTTCGGTGAAAGCACCATATAAATGAACAGACATCTAACTGTAAAAGAGGATGGTATAAACAGTTCCAAGAAACTAGATGCCTGTGTAAAGGCAAAGATCCAGGGCGACCAGGTTCAATGATATTATACGGGTGACTAAAGGGAACATTTTTGTGAAAACAAATTTTACTTTACGTCAAAAAACGTTGCGTACGAAAAAAATTTCATATTTTATCTTTACAATGACCTCTTAACTATCATTTTCTGTTTATTCATCTGAAAATTATTAAATTTTGTAATAGGGTCATTCATTTCTGATAACCCTGTATATTTTTGCATATATATTGCTTAATAATATAGAATTTTTATTAAAACCTAACGTTAACGTTTTGATTTTCAGGCACATTTCTTGAGTTTTAAGTTATAGTACTTCCTCGAAAGAAAGATATCATTTCCCATGTGAAGTTTATTTCATCTAAGTAAAACCCTCCCCCTTTTAATTGTTTCTTGTTTTGTTATCTTTATATACCAGGTACACAAGGTTCTTCACATAACCTCAATTATTAAAGGTTCATCTAACAAGCTCTCTGTAAATTGAGGAGAAATTAAACCACATTTGTCTACCGCGTTTCAATTCGGAAATAAACTCTCAGATTGTGAATGGAAAGCTACGGTTGTGATTAATTAATGGACCTACTTTAAAGCTGACGGATTTTATAGAGATAAGAATTCCCCTCTCCGTGATGAGGAAGGTGTGTTATATTTATTTCCCAGTGAATGCCGATTTTTTGAGAACTTAGTTAAAACTTTCGTCGAGATAATTAGTGCTAGAGTTCTTGATTAGTTCGGCGCAGTTTGATTTCGAAACATAATAAATTTATGATCTCATCATGTCTGTTCAATCCTTCATTAACTCCTTACGGTTCGAATTTTGGGCTTAATGGAATGTTCCACACCCTCTGATCAGGATTAATGATTCCATGGATCTAAAGAGTTAGACAATTATTGAAAAAGCTTTCAAATCTCTGTCACGAATTCTTTAAACCCATCATTGCTTTTATGGCCGAAATAACATGTAGTTTATTGGTATTATTTACAATCATTAGGTAATTTAATTTATTATTAATCAATTATTTGTGGGCTATTTTAACGAGTGTAAAATTAATGAGTCATTATATTGTATGTAATAAGATTTTTTTAATTAATCTAGCATGGAATTAATATATATAAAAATGGCTCTTAAATATTTTAGTGTGTTCATTTACCACCAAGCTGAAGACAACAGAACTTTCTGGGATCAACTTCCTTTAAGCCCATTTTCCTTATGCATTTGTGTGTAAGCATAAAATAAATTTAAAATGAATGTTCACGCATAAGATAAAGCGTGAACTAATTTTAATTATCGATTGGTTCAACAAAAATTCAATTTATCTGTGCTCTTTTTTTGCTTTTCAGAGCAAATAATTGTTAATATTCTATGTGTAATGCGTAAGATATTCTTTACTTATTATCCAGAACAAAACGCAAAAGTAATCAATGAGTTCAAAAGTAAGAAATTTTAAAAGAATACTTCTTAAGATAAATCACAGCTATTTGTTATCAAAGTTTTGTTTTTCGTAAATAAGAAAAAATTTTATAATAAGTATAATTTATTACGTGCATTAATAATAAAAGGGATATCATTCAAAATAGAGTAATAAGTTGATTTTTATCCTCTGTCATTTGTGTCGATTTAACCCATAAAATCCATAAGCTGCTAGATCTAAACCCCTATAAATCAACGACATAGTTAGTCGTAGGCACAATATGTGTTACAAATTGAAATCTTTAATTAAAAATAAGTTAACAGGTAACAGTTAAATAGCACCCGATCCACCCTTTAAACTTGTGGACCCCGTCAAATAAAAAAGTTTCAGAACTAAGAGGTCTGTCGCCAATAGTATTCATGTTGATTCTAGTACGTGTGTTTAAACAATCTTTTAATAAATTAGATGCAATCAAATATCTTAAGCTTTCCACGACACAGGTAGTTGAGTTGAAAAATATTTGGTTTGAACAAACTCAACGATACCCAACCTGCGGGCCGCATGTGGCACACCGGACATCTCTGATGACCCGTTACACAACAAATTCAATTATTTAAGAACAATGCAATAAAAATATAAAAAGAAACTATCAATCAAACAATCCCATGTATCAATTTTGCTATCAATGTTGTGATGGTACGAGTTGCGAGATATTTTTTTTTCTTTTTGTAATTGTAGTATTTAGTGATAACAAATAACAATGGAGTAGCGACTATTTTATGGGTGAAACTAATTTTTATAATTAAACCTTATGCTTTTTAAGCTAAAAATATTTAAAGGACATGTGTTGTTTTAAGACGATTGGGATCTTGACTATTGCGTACAGAAAAAAATGTATGAACAATTTTTTCTGATGTGTCGTGAAAATCTCATATTTTAAAAAAAATAATTGTGTTCGTCACTATACTACTAAACTCTTTTCATGAGGATTTCTTTCAAGACGAAATAAATTGGTTCTCTTAAAAATCTTTTGCTACAGCAACTAAATATTTGGGAGGAGAGGGGCTTGGGATCATTGATGGAAGACCAAAATTACCCCACAACTAGGTAAAAAAATTATTAAAAATATTTTTTGTAAGTTGAGTTTGATACAGTTTAATATAGTTTTAAGATAAAATACAAAATTATGAATTTTAATCTTTTGATTAATTTTGCACATTTTAAATGTCCTTGATTTTACAGCACCCCTTCCCCGTTAACCCTCATGTTGCGGACCACAGGAAATACATGTCATATGTGACCCGGTGAGAAAAAAAGGTTGAGTACCCCTGAACTAATTCCTTGCCAGTAAAGCTGAATTCACACCAAGGCTATCAGCGTCGAGCGTCTAGCCGAGCAAAGACTTCATCTCGGGCGAAAAGAAGTCTCTGATTGGCTAGACGGTCAACGCTCGACGCTGACTGCCTTGGTGTGAATGCGGCTAACTACCATTTCTTCCCAGGCTCTATATTGTGTCCCTATGGTAGCCAAGTAGGCCCCACCTACGACCATTTTAGGTAGACAATATATAGCACACATTGCCAAATACTCGTACAAAAGATAACATGTAACAAATAAAAATGCGTGGCTCACAAGTTCACAGACCGACTCGATGGCAGCTTTTGGACTAAGTGAGTAATGGTGGTAGGGTTCAGACCTAAACACGATCACTGGATATCACATAATACTGCAGTTTTGCCGCCGCTGCCAGTTGGCATACAGTTCGGAATTCCCAGTTTTTCAAAAAACATGTTTATGAATAACATTTGACGATTAAAAACTATTCGGATCATGATCTTAAAACGGGCGATTCATGACCAAGACGAGGCCCACTTGGCCCATGCCTTAAAATGTTCCCGTTCTTTGCCTGAAATCAGTTGAAAGTTCGACAAGTAATAAATCGGCTTTTTAGCATTGTTCTTGTCACTAGACTAAGACTTAGAAATTTGAAACTTGTTTCGAATTAATCTCGTTTTAGAAGTATATTATCATTATTATATCCACTGGACCTTTGCTCTCAGGGAATAAAACATTCCTCTAGGTCACCAGTCAGCCCCTTAATTTTGTACCATTGTTAGATGACAGGGTCAATAACTGAAATGGCTTCCAATATTACATCATACCAATAGAAGAACTTTAATGAGTGACAAATTTATAGTGAGAGTAATATTAACATGGCACTGTAAAGCAACACGAAAGCTATTGGAGATGGACCTTGCACTTTTGAACTATGGTCACTTGAACTGGCACCCCTATCCAAATAACCACACCAACGAGAGGACTTTGAGCACCGATAGATTTAACGGGCAGCGTCTCCCTCTATACGGTGGATCTTCAGTGGCACAAGGCTGGAACTCATGATACACAGGCCACGATTTCGTGACTAAGACCATTAGGCTACCGCGGCCACCAAATTTAAAGTGTACCAGCATTTCTATACGACGAGTTCTTTAGGTACAGGTCCGAACAGGCGATTTGAATGAAACGTCACCTACTACGAGCCCTATACCATGACCAATCAGCTACCATTTGCTTTGGAGTTATAATTTGAATTATTTTAATAAATGATCTCTAACACAGAATCCTGGTGAGGCATCAAGGATAGTATCCTACTCATACAACCTTCATCTCACGCCATTGAGATACAATTGTATTAAACGTGAAGCACAGCAGACATCTTCATTCCACTAGGAGATTTTTGAAAGAATCTAGATTTGACTCGAGTTTTTATTTGTACGTCTCCAGCCAAGAAGTTCATGAATTTAACCTTTGTGGGTCATGTATTTTAACACTCTTCCCTACCCGCACTTTTTTTTAATGTGAACGTATAGTTTCCCCATATTTTCTTATGTCCATCACCACCATATTTTAATTTATTTACATATAAAAGAAAATAAACATCAGAATTTGATATACAGCGTTGTTACGAATTTTGTGTAATGAATGCTTAAAATAGTAAATATTTTATATATGTATGTGTAATACGTTAAGGTTGTCTTCGGTTAGTGTTACAGAATAAGACCAGAATTTGGAGCATTTTTTCAGATATAAAAGAAATGAAACATTAATATGATATTCTGGCTTCAATATCCTTTACAGAGCAGAATTTTTTATCATACTACCCGTTTTTAATCGAGTTATTCATTTTTTCTGGTATAAAATGTGTTTCGCGTTATTTCTCCTATACCGTAATGTTAAATAGGCTATGCCTTCACGTATTAAAACGAAAAAGAAAACAGTCATGGAATATTTTGGCATTTTTTAAAAAACGCTATACTGTTAACAAAGGTATGAGTTATAATATTGCAAATTTCCATAGAAAACGAGGCATTTTTTCTGTCTGAAAATGTGCTTCGCGTTTAGTTCAAGCTCTTTACTTTTACCGAAGACCACCTTAATATTATTTCGTTGTTTTAATTTTATGCTGAAATTGTAATATTCACAAGCAACACCGTTCCTAATGGAGATTCAATGAAACTTGGGGAAATGTTGGATACAGCGTCAAGTTGGCATCATTTTTAGTGACCATATAGATACTTCTGGAAATTACTGGAGATATCTCTTCATATCATGATCTATGACGTAGGTGGATCTTTCAAGAAAGATAAATGCAGATTATAAATAACTAAACTATAAAATTATGGATTTAAAAAAAGAACCCTAGTGGTGTGTTTAAGCCCAAATAATGCCAAGAAAGAGAAGATTGTAAATAAAAATTGCAGCTTTGTATATTTAAAATATTCATATATTTTTACTTTTTTACTTGATAAAATCCAATCAAGCTCGGACCCTCTTTTACATCAGGGCCCTTGGATACCTAGCTACACCACTACTAATAATTCCAAATTTAGATTTATTATATTTTCCTTGAAATGCAATAAACTTTTATTTTTAAGAGTATAAAGAAAAATACAAAGTAGTATCACATAATTTACCCCCATTTACCATACATCAAACACAACAATACACTTATTAACCTGTAAGAATCTATTTCTAATCTTTAAAATCGTAGGCTCCATCACGTTCTCGTTGAAAATGATCGATGCGATTTATTTCATTGATCATTTGGAAACATTCCTATACATGAGTTGGGATGATTGATCATTTTGTATCGGAATATTAATTTTTTTAACTACTTATCAAACAGACAACATTTATTTTGAAACAAGTAGCATTTAGAAACTATATTACAAGACTTTTAACCTCTTTTAAAAGGATTAATTAAGATTCATGTACAGTTGTCTTTTTATTGGTTTTTAAGAAGCTTTCTATGTTGCTTAGAAATAGTCACTCCTTTTGTACCATTGAAAATGTTCAGAATAATCCCGAATTTTGACTAAAACTGGGAAAGAAATATTAAAACAATACCACAGTTGTTTCATTTAAATTAAATCCTTTTCAGTGAAATTCCGTAAGGTAACTAAATTGCTTTATTAGCTCGTTTGCTTTTAATTATTTCCCATCGTTCTAAATTTCAGAACCTCATAAGAATTGCAGTTGTTTCAATTGTATATTCAGTTTTTCAGTCTAAAGAGAGTAAATATATCACATATAAATAGGAAATTATGTAATTGAATATTAAAGAGAAAAATGAAACAGCATAAACAAAGTTTTATAAGTCAAAGACTTAAATTGGTAGAAATTCTTTCACAAATGGATCAAAAGTTTTTCTACAGTTTTAAATGCGAATAGTTTTTGGGAAAAAATAAATATGAGGGGGAGGTTTTGGATTCAGAATTTAAAAGTCAACGCTTCAGTTTTTAATTCTGAGGAAAATACGAAACTCAGTAGCATGTGAAAATTATGTAGTGTAAATGGAGTAAGAGGGAATAAGGGTTCTTTTTCTCACACAAAAAGTTAACTTAAGAAGGTTATTTTTTTTCTCTTTAGTTTTGAGAAAAGAACTTGTTTTATATACCATTAATCCTAGAACCATTGCGCAGTTAAAAACTAATACTGCCAACAAATTCAAGTTATTCATAAAGTGATTAGATAAATTGCAATGAAAAATGTGATGTAGAAAAGCGTGTATTAGAGAGTCCAGGACGATGGTGCTCATCCAAGAGATGCAGATTTTCTTACCTAGCTTTGAAAACCTTCTTTATATATATATATATATATATATATATATATATATATATATATATATATATATATATATATATATATATATATATATATATCACAAATCTCTCTTCGAGTAAAAGAGAATTATTTGCTGCATATTAAAAGTCAGAAAAAAAGTTCTTAATATTTACCAGATTTCTTAAACAAAATCCTAAACATTAAAATTAAAATATCAACTTTGAAAATTAAATAAAGTTATATCACTTTATACAATCATTTCACCTAAGCGTGGGAAATGTAGGTTTTCTGTAGTTTTATATTTCTAAAGCTGTTAAGCTACAAATCAAATAAAGCAATAAATGAATTACTTGATGAACTGTAATTTTTTCCAAAATGTATTAATTAACCAAATCTTCTATTCAACTGTATGAAATGTAACTTTAAACGTTATCTATAAATATATGTATACATCCATTTTCTGGAAGTATAAAGTACAAATATTTGTTAATATATTATTTCGCTTGAAATTTAACTAGATTATATCTTGTATTTTTTAAGACATTTTAACTTTAAAACAAAGAACAATTTTTGTCTAAATAAATTATATAATAGTACAGATCATACATAAATACATTTTTTAACTATAACTTACCCATTAAAACATAAGAAAACCCATGTTCAGCAATCCCTCATGCCATATCACGAAACATTTAAAACATTTCAAAACTCTTAAAGTTTACGCGCGCGAGCTTGAATTTAAAAACAACAACACTCAATCAGAAACTAAGTTAATAAGTTTCCAACAGTTTAAAACCAAATAATCTTGCAAAATATCTTCAAGTCCACTTGATTCATTGATTGTTTATTGACATCGTACTGCGAGGGTACACCAGGACTATTGGAGACGATCTTCGTAATTTCAAACGTAGTGAAGTGACAAGGACGACTGCACCTGAGTTTCCCATATCCAAAGTCCCATGACACGCCAAAGTGAGGATTCTGAACCTCGAATCTTCTAATATACAACAGACTCTTTTTACGATGGATCATATATTTCAGTTAACAGTGTGGTCATGGTAGCTTAACGGTAAGGATTTTCCGAGCTCGTGGCCAGCGTCTCAGGAGTTCGAGCTTATAAAGCTGAACTAAGAAATGTTCGAGCTGAAGACCCACCGTGTAAAAGGACTGATACACGTCAAATCTATCGGGGTTCAAAGCCATCCATTGGCGTGGTGTGGTAGATTGAAGTGTGTCAACTCAGGTATCGTCCTAAAAGCCGGTCCAAAATTACGAGGTTCGTCGCTAAAAGCCCTTGCCCTGCTTTATGATTGAGTGAATATTAATATCGTCTCCCTTTTGGCGACTGACGACGTAATTTTGAACTATGGTCAAGGGACGAGGATGACACCTGAGCTGGCACCACTTCTCTTAACTTACCCACCATGCCGACGGAAAACATTTGAACCCCGACAGATTTAACATGCATCAGGTCCTCTACACGGGTGGTCTCGAACTCATGGCAAGCAGGCCCCGGATCCGTGACCTTGACCACTAGGCTACCACAGCCCCTCTCGTGTTGTTTTATAGTGCGACGTTAATAAAAACTCTTATTCACGCACTTAAGTTTATAGTGTGTGTGTGTGTTGTATGAAAAATATAAATAATCTTTCAAAATTCACGGATTTCACCTTTTGTTACGAAAGATTTGAGGTCTCATTTAGAAATTCAATTTGCCAAACTTCTTAACCAAAACAATAAATGATCTAAATAAAAAGTATAACTATTCTTTTAAAAGAATTACATACACAGACACAGAAAATATTATTGAAAATGTTTAAATTAATACTATTTTTATATAGCAACATTAATAATTTTATAAGAGAGTTAAACAAATATATATAAAAGTAGTATGATGTAAGAGTCTGAAACATTTTATGAATACTTCATTTATGGAAAATGAATAATAAGAAACACAGTTTCACGCATTATACAAATACAGAAAATAACGTTGTTTCCTTGGATATATCTGTATTGATAACTTTTGTTTGTCTTTCTTGAAACAATATTAGTTCACAATACACAAGCAGTAATTTTAAAAGAAAAATAATATTTGCAAACACTAAATCAAACCCTCTTCAAAGCAAACAAAAATGTGTAACCAAAAATTTAACTTCACGCGAGTACACCCTTATTGTTTGCAAAAGCCTCGAACAATTTCCATAAATTAATCTCTTAATTCTTCTCCAGACGAAACGAGTGCAGAAACTACCGCCAAATGGACTAAAATATTCCGAAATCCCTACACTTCACTACTGCCATAAATAATTCAGCCAAATTCATTGGGTAAACCAAAGAGTAAACATCGAATTTGCGATATGTTCTTAAAAATTAATGCACTGTTAAATATTTAAAGAACATATTTTCACGAAAGGGACGAATTAATCTTTCGAAAAGGAAGGCAAACACCGTGTTTAATGAATGGAATCTTACTCATTAAGCCAATGAGAACGTTTTTATTTATTAATGAGAAAAGAGAGTTCTCTCCGGTGCTGAATTTTGTACGAGACACATTTAGAGTATCTCGTGTATTTTATATTAACTTTGAAGATCTCTTAGGAAATTTGGTACCTTGGGGCCAGAGCAGAGTGGATTATTTGTAACAACTTCAAGTATAATTGGATGACGGGAGAGTTTAATATTTAGATCTTATCGGCAGATTGTCCTGATGTTTATTTTTGATATTAATTGAAATAAGGTTTATTTTAAACTTTTGGGTATTTAAGTAAATTAATTTGAGGAAAATTTAAAAAAGGTGGGGGGGAATTTTTTCACGTCAGGGGGATATGGATTGCAATAGATCCTCCACCCCCTATCTGATAATATTTTGGGCGACAAAGGGAAACCCGGGGGGAAAACAAAGTTCACTGAGTTTGGTAGGGTAATGCAGGCGAATGACGTCACAGTCGGGGGAGTGCCATTTAGGGGGAAAAAATCCTGGAATTTTGACAGTCAACCGGGGCGTTTTGAAAAACTGTTATTAGTTGATACAATAAAGGGGAAAGCCCCTAATGGCTGCCCTGAAGTTGGGGTTTAAATAAAAATTACTTGCCTGGTGGGTAACGATGAAAAATTTTTAAAACCAAAATTACAAAAAATTAGAAAAATAGGAGAAAAAAATTTAGAAGAAAGTTTCATTTTCAATACCGGTGATTGCGAAAATACTATTAAGGGGATTATAAGAATCAGGGGATTCTCCGGGGCTCTTATTTTTCTTTAATGGTAATTTTGAATGTCTATTAAATTTAGTTATTGGGTATTGGTGAGATTAAAAAAAATTTAATTTCAAGGTTTGAAAAAATTTTTTTTAAAGGTTTAATATCAAGGGTTTATAGATTTTTGGGGTTTCCCCTTGTATCTCCAACTCTAGTTATATTTCAAAAAATAATTTTTTTGGAGACTTCAAAATTTTAATATTAGTATTTGCTGCGTAACCCACAAGGGGAATCTTTATGAAATTTTCCCCTTTTAAAAAATTTATTTTTTCCCCGATATATTTTGCATTTTGCAAAATTAAGTTGAAAAAAGGGGTAAAATTTGGGAACTTTATTAACGGGGTATGAGTGAGTGAATATTAACACCCACTGTTCAGCTCCCGGGGGTTTTTGGCGACGGACCACAATTTTGGGAACCATAGTCAAGTGACGTGGTCGACCCCTGAGCGGGCCCTCTCCATCCCTCCCCTAACTACCACACCACCCAACGGGAGGATGTTTAAACTCTCCAAAAAATTTAGCGTGCACCCTTTTCCCCTCCCGGCGGGTTTTTTGGTGGTACTGGACTCGGCTTCGGGCCCCCTGCCATGATTCCTTCCCCTTGACCACTGGGCTACCCAGCCCTTATTAACTTTAACCCAAAACCCAAATATTTTCGAGTATTATTTTTTTGGAAGTTTTTTGGTACCGGGTACCCTATCATTTTTTACCCGATTGATAGATGGTTTGCAGAAATTAGACACTCTAGGTTGAACACTTTTTTATTGCAACATTGTGAGTAACGAATATTAACGTCGTCTTATTCATCTTCTCAAGGGCTTTTGGCGACGGACCTCGTAATTCTGAACTAAGAACAAATGACGGGGGGCGATCTTGAATTTATCCCCCAAAAAATTTCCACCCACCCCTAACGGCGGTTTTTTGACCCCTGACAGATTTAACGTTTTAACTTCTTTTCCCCAAATTTTCGGTGGCAAAAGGTCATTGTTTTCAAAATGAACGCCGGTCACAAGTCCATGATCTTGTCCACTAGGCTGTCGCGGCCCATGGTAACATAGTAATAAACAGTGGAAAACAGCCAAAAAATCACAGTAATTTTGACTCCAGTCAAGTGACGAGAACGACGGCCGAATTTTTTAAGGGGCTGGGGGAAGCTCGGAACGTATTGGGGTATATCCGGAATTCATAGGGGTCTTTCCCCAAAAGGGGAAAAAGGGGGGGTTTACGGGCCCAAAACAGTTTATTTAAAATCAGACAAGTGAAATGAAATGTACTTTTAAACCATATAGGTTATTTTGAAAATAAGCTGTAACGCAAATTTCTCAAAACATTTTCCCTTTTTTAATCGACGGCTAATGCCCGTCCCGTACTCTTTTATTTTTCGAAAAAAAAATTCTTAATCCAAAAAGCCCTTTGTTTTATTTTCCTGGGGAAATTTAAAAATAAATTTCTAACGGGGAAAACTAGAAATATGCACAATTTTTTAAAAAATATTAAATAAATTTTTTCATTAGAAAGGATATTTTTTTTTAATAAAGTTAATTAAAAAACATTGAGGGTTTTACCCTTATTTTGACAACTTTATGTGTGGTAAATAAATTACTTCAACGTTTATTTGAAGCAAAAAGGATGTATAAGTTAATGGTTCACCCATACCACATTCGCGATCTTTCGAGAATTTAAATCAACTGTTAACAAATTAGAGATTGAAAATCATAGCCAAAAATGTGATTATTAGTTCAAAATAAAATAGGTACTATAATTCGTAAAATCTTTGTCGATTTGTGGGCAATCTTTAACGATACATCGCTGTGTGTCTGGGGGTGGAAGGGGATAGGGGAGGGGTGGGGAACCTTTTTTGGGTCCCAAAATTCCATTTTTTTTAAAAAAATGTTAAAGGGGTATAAAGTCCGTCAAATAATTTTGACTTGCGATTTTTTGGGGAAAAAAATAAAAAATTTAAAAACTAATCACTCAAAACTCCCCCATTTACTATTAAAAAAAACATTTTACACTGTATAGCAGTAAATGTTTTTTGGGTTAAGGTACGTATAATTCAAATTTAAAATAACATTAGTGTGACTTCTTTTTTGCCGATCAGATGACAAATAAAATTTTTGGTTGTAAAAATTTTTTTAGCAGAACACATGCTGGTTAGTCATCTGCCAAATGGTTTTTTAAATGTGAGTCTTATATTTTTTCATCTCTGAAAATAATGATTCTTTAGGCATAGGTAGATGAAAAAAATGGTTAAAAGGCATGAGCCAGCTTTTAAACATTAAAAAGTATCTGGAATCGGAAATTCCCTGCTTCCAAAAAATTTTGTTACTGACATTTTTTTCTTATTTTGCTTGTTAATTTTTTTTGTTTCAATCGAAATTTCCCAAAATTTTTTTTTTGGGTTTTTTTTCAATTTTTGAATCCAAAATTGAACTAGGCTGGAAATCAAGCACAAAATTTCATTTTATAAATTTTTCAATTTCTTCCAATCCCCAATTTGGACAAGTTCAGTTTTTCCCAAAAGAATCACATCCCGGGGAATTTTTTTTAAAATTTTGGGAAAAAAATTTAAAAGGGAATAACTTTTTCTTCGTCTGATTTTTTCAAGTTCGGGAAGTACTATTAGTTCCTTATAATAATATCGTTTCTGAAAATATGCAATTTAGCGTCAAAAGCATTGAGATCCCTCTTGAAGATAATATTTTTTGTTTGTGTCTTGAGGCTTTACATTCAATTCTTTGAAATGTTGGTATATGTCTGTAAAAACACGACTGATCCTTCGCGTTTATTCGTAATACTTCATAGTGAACTTTCTTATTTTGAATTAAAACGCTTAAAGTTTTGAACGGAGACGTGCCCAAGTAATTACATCACTGCCATTGGTTCGCCATCCGTTTTATAGGTTTAATATGTAACCAAAACATGTAGCAACTTTTATTGTAATATTTACTAGCTCACATATTTGGAACTAAAAATAGTCCCGAAATAGTCCAAATAATTATATGTAAGCCTTATTTGAATAATAAGCTTTAAATTCCCTCAAAATGACTAGAATTTTCCAGCACTCAGCTAAAACACTAGAATCCTAATTTTCAATGTACAATGATAACAACTGTAATTTAACTTTTAATAAAAAGTTGCATTTATTGAAAATGGATCTTAAGTCTTATCTCAGCTTACTGGAATAATAGAAATGATTGGAAGCTGTTTCACACTAGCCGCTGGTGAAATCAAAAGGTAATTAAAAATGGCGTCGCGATTTATACTTTATATCCAACTAAACAAAAATAGATTCAGAGAAACGAAATATTGTAACTCTAAGTTTCTCAATACCATCGTTCTCTTGGGTTAAAGCAATTAAGAGTTCGCAGTTCAGCTATTTTTTTCGAAGAATAAATATCATAAGTATCGATCGAAAGAATAATTTTTCATTCAGTAACACTGTATAATTAATAGAAGCTCGAAACGAAAGTTCTATATATGGCTTTAGAATAATTTAACCATCTAACATGTTCCATTAGTCGCTTTATAGTGTATTTGTTACTGCTTTTTTCGTAACGTTAAGCAACTCACTCAAAGTAGAGTGAAGGTTCATGGAGGATTCCTTGAAAGCTTCGAGAGTGATAAAATAATATCTCCTGAATGCGCGCGCACTGTTAAATATTCAAGAAACGTCCCTCAATGGTTAATCAGTGCCACAAATTACGATAATGAAGCGGTTCATTTATTTTAATTAATAATTTTTTTTTCAGATTGATTTGGAAGCGACAACAAAAGTGCTATCCATCAAAACCTGCCGGAACTTGTGGATGACACCGCTTAAAGTATGTGATACATGCGGAACAGACATCTCACTTATAGTAAATTGTGTGAGGAAATTCATTAATTCCAATAAATTGATGTGCCCTCTAGTAATTATCCACGCTTTGAGCATTGTTATTGATTCGAACGCATCGAAGTAGTTGATATCTCTGCCAGCCGTCGTTAGTAACTAATTTTTTCCACACAAACTAAGCATTCTCAATGAAATCGTTGCATCGTTGTAAGCTGACATCTCTTATATATAAGGTGACCAAACGTCCTCCTATTATAGGTTCTGTCCTTCCTCGAAAAGTGTCCTCCTTTTCAATATTTTTAAATTGATCTGTTAATCTCTATTTGAAGAGATGAACCAAACATGTTTCCAAAATGTCGAAGAATGGTCTGAAACAAATATCACAGGAATTAACCGTTTTCCATGGTGTTTTTTGACTTCATCACAAAGTAAATTTGGGCAGATATAGAAAACTGTGTTGATTTTTTATCAATAGAAATGCCTGATATTAAAATCGTTGACAATGGTTTGTTTGATGAAATTGGAAGACTGAATGTACATTTAAATTATAATAAATTAAAAAAATCGGAACATAAACATGCTGAAATTGATAAAGGATGGTTGATAATGAAGATTTTGTGAAGTGAATAGTGAGAAATCAAAATTGAATGTAAATATTTTAGCTACAGCGCTTATCGTAAAATTCAGTATGAAGGATATTTTTTGCCCGAACTTTCCGATATATTAAAAAATGATATATTGGCAAAAAAAAAAAAATTCACACACATTCAATGGGGAAATATTCGTTTAAGATAACAATTAAAAAGAATGGAAGCGTAATTCACGTATTTTTGTTTGAATTAATAAAACGTTTCATATATTTAAGTTGTAATTTTTTCTTAAATTTTTTGTCCTCATTACATTGTAAAAAAAATGGTCTCTTTATTATATGTATTTTCTGTTGGATTGAGCAAAAGTATTCACGTTCTTGAGTAACATTTTTGATATCTCACCATTTTGCCTTATTTTGATCAGGTTTGATTAAGAGAAACATGGGATATGGAATAACAAAACCTATTATCTCCTCTTTCACAGTTTTCTTTTAACTTAATAGGAATCGAATTATAATTAGTGTTGAAAGAAAGACCTTACAGACAATGGTTGATTAGATATTTTTTGTCCAAGATTTCTCTGAAAATAGTATTGCAGCGTAGACCGATTTTGAATAAATTCCACTGATCATTTGGACAGACAGTTTATACAAAAATGCTTTATACTAAATCATTTATAAGGTTACGAATACTACACATTGCATTTTCATGTAAATGAAATGTCTGCGACATGCCTAGAGGGCAGATCATTTGGTATAAAGTCCATGTCATTGGCGTCTTTAAGTAAATTTCAATCGACCTTGGCGAATTTCAAAAATTTAAACAATTGTCATGTGGATGGTGTCAATAGATTACCATAAATCGCAAAATCATTGGCAATTAATTTCTGACAAGCAGCTGATCTTTCTCGACAACTCGCTAATATGGGGTGAATATGTAAGTACCGATTATTTTATGTCCTGTGTACTCAGAATCTTCTGTTTATTGTGCACTTGGATAGATTACCTATGAACGATATATATATATTCCCCAAAATTTCAAAATATTTTCTGGGATGAAAATTCCCCACTTTTTTCCCATTTTGTTTTTGTGGATAATAGTTCAGATTGTATCATTGACTAATTTCGTCTAATCGAAATCGACTCGGACTAATGACATGTTAGCCCAGGGGTCGGCAACTTCTTAGCTTTGGCGTGCCAAAACAATCTACCATTATGATTCAGCATGCCACGCAGCAGGGCATGTTTGAAGCATTTCGATTTCCGCCATTATCTATGTTTAGTTAAAGAATAGGGGTTTATAATATAGATTTACAGTGTTTATTGTATGTATTAATTTTGCATCATTTAAAAGGTATTTCTTAACATAAAAATAAACTGCTTGAAATACATTTATTTCTTCAACAAAATCAAAAAAAAAAAATTAAAATTGTACATGAATTAAATACTTTTAAACATATTAAAATAAGAAACAGACAACACAAAATAGAAGTATTTCCCTTCATTGCAATTACCGTAAAATCCGGCGTATAACGCTCACCGGTGTATAACGCGCACCTATACTTTCAAGCTGCATTTTTTAATTTTTAGGTATATTCGCCGTATAACGCGCACCCCTTTTTTTCACCAAGAAATCTGAAATGTTAATATACTATGCTCTTGTGTGTGTTTTGAAACCATTTATTCGAGGTATTATTCTAGACTTTTGAAAAGATAGTATACTTCTAGAGTTGCAACTCTTTTAGTTCATAAGGCATGTCATTTCTTTTAAATAAACAGCATTTCGATATGCGTAGAAGTAAATTTGTTTATATGTTAATTTCCTTTTTTTTAAGGCTATCGTTTTTATACCCGGCGTATAACGCGCACCCTTAAATTTGGATCTTATTTTTTGTGTTAAAAGTGCGCGTTATACGCCGGATTTTACGGTAATTATATATATTTAATTTTCATTCAATATATCTGTAATCAACACTAATAATTTCTTTTTGTGCATGCAGTAATATTTTAAAATTTTATATCGCTATAAAAACAGTTAAAATTTATACTGGATTTATATTTATATTGGCTTACACCACTCTAATTTCATATCACAAAATCAGGGGTATAGTTTTTGACTTTCAATTTGACACGATTCTGAGCATTCAGCTGTTAAACAGTATCTCTACGGACTCGAAATATTTTTCATATAAGGAAAGATTTTCTACTTATATATGTAGAACCTATTGGGGAAAGCAGAGTACAAAGAATTTTCTCTCTTCAAACAAATTTCTCCATCAATGACATTCAATAACAAACAAAATAGATGACAATTTATCTTTGGGGTTATCTTTCCAATTTTTTCATAACTCCGTAAATTTCTGTAATTCTGAAGATATTTATCAATTAAGGTCCGTTACTAATTTATCAATTTCCATCCACTCAAATAATTTGTAGAATAGTGCAGAGTGCCACATGTGGCACGTGAGCCATAGGTTGCCGACCCCTGTGTTAGCCCAACAAAACTTTAATACCGGTAATGTAGCAATAGAGCCGAATTTTCAAGTCCTGATTCTCTTTAAGACTCGTTATGTTGAGGGGCTGAAGCGTGTTAAATTTATTTGTGCTCTTCTGCATAAAATAGAATTGCATATGTATAAAAATTGACTAGCATAAATTATACAGGAAGTGTTTATGCAATTAATCTCTCTATCGAAGCAATACATGTATCAAATTCGATCAATGAAGAATTTTCTCTGCTATCGAATTGCTTCTATTAGCCAACATTGTAGCACAATTTCGACTCTATCCATTATTCATCGCGCTTCTTTTTATTGAAGCGGTTTCATCATAGCGTCGTCTGGCCGCCTTTTTTGCATGCTGCACTCGTATTGAAGTCGACAAAATTATATAGCCTTGATCAGTATAGTATAAAGCGTTTCAAATCAGGAAGGAAACGCGTCCTTAAGCTGCTTTGCATGCAAAAAAATTTTTCTATGATACATTTATAAAATTGTAATATAATTATTTTTTAATTAGTTTTTTTCTTGATATTCCTCAATAATTTTCATCATGTCGTTCTAGTGAATTCGTTCTGTTTTTCGTCAAGTGGCGCTTTGTTAGTTTACTAATAACCAAATATGTGCACCTGTGATCTAGATAAAACTCTATATAAATACAAGAAAAGAAGAAAGGTGGAGTAAAGGGGAGACGATGGAAATTAGAAAAGAACCATTAGTGCATATAGGAAACTCGTCATCCTTGTTTATCAAAGGTTTTAAGCCCCATGGAAAAGAGGGGCAATTATTGGGATAGTTCTATAATTTGCCTTAAATTATTGTTTGTCTAAAATAAAAGTAGAGGTTCCCAAAATTTTCCCCACATTAACTCTTGTTAAATTTGCTTGTCCTTTTACATATATAGCTTAAACAAAATAATCATAATACACTAATAGTTGAACAAAGATACTTTAAGATAATAAACTAAGGACATTAACAGAAAATTTGAAGGGGAGGGGGAGATGATTTCATAAATTTGAGTTCATTTTCTATTCCATTATGTGCCGCTTTGGAGATGCCTGAATTCCACCTCTCCACAAGCAAATCTATATTATATTTATGTATATTAAAACGGATATTTTTTTCTATTAATTATAATTCTTAAAAGTTAAATAATTTTCTTTAAAGAAAAATGGGAAAACAACTGTCATCAATCCCCTCTTCCTTCCTCAAAAGACTCCTGGAATACTTTTGGTTCTTTTTAAACATCTACAATCTTCCATATTGTTCACTTGGATCCCGTTGAGAATACCTAATTTAAAAGAAGAGTTGAAAACAAGGAAAGACCACAACAAATCCGAGGGGTGAGGGGGCACGCAACATGTATTTTTTCGGACAAAGCGTTCCGACGGAAAGAGGAAGATTCACTAGAATACTTCGAGACTGGGCAAATTCTTTACTTAAATAACAAAGACAAGTTCTAAACAGAAATATTAATTCATGTGTTGTTTATTTACGTCACTTTCTGAAGCAGCACGATAGTTGTTGGTGGCGGTCGCCACAATTTTTTGGATCAAGTTCCAGTGACCAGGACGAAACACCTGAACTGCTATTTCATTCTCAAAGATTCTCTATCAAGAGAACGTGAATATTTTGTATGAAGTGTATGTGTGAGAGAGAGACTAATTAAAAAGAGTTGTTTGTATAAGTAAAATACCACTTCTCACTACCGTGGTCTAGTACACAGGTGACCTTCTCGCAACACGTTTACTAAAGTGCGGTATAGCGGTATTGCAACAGTGGCTCGTGAAGACTTATATTAAAAAATTAAAAGATTTGAGAAAAAAATAATACATAATACTTCTTTTTTACAATTTTATTGAAATTCAGTTGTCTCAGACAGAAAAAAAAACACCTCTCAAAATTTATTTTAAATATGCATAATTGAATTTCAATAGAAAATTATCATCTAGTCTCCATTGTTGTGTGTGCTGACTTTCCAAAAGAAGTGCACTCACCAAATTTTAGAATTTGAAGGAGTGTTTTAAAATATCTGGAAGAAAAAACTACAAATTGTTCAGTGAGTGCTTACTACTCAAAAATGACGATTGGATTTAAAATTTAGCTTTTCTTACCAATGATAGGTTTGATGATTTTCAAGATGATAAAAAAAAATACTGATTTTTTCACTTCTTTTTCAATTTCGCTGCAAGACGTTAAATTTTACCCATCCGGAATTCAAATCGAAATTATTGACCTACAGCCCTGAAAAGCAAGTATGAGGAATTTATTTTAGCTGCAAGTGTTCCGAATTATATTAAATTTTGGAAATTTGCACAAACAAGAAATTTTCAAATATACATAGTTTGGTAGATATTATTGGCGTGGGTCAAAAAGGTTTGTGATCAAATATGCTCTATTGTGACCAGAAATTAAGTCAAAATATCGCTCACAATATTAACTGATAACAAAAACCTAAACTTAAAACAACCTAATTTTGTTAGCATCTTCAAGAACAAATCAATAGATTACTTGTTCAATAACACCACAATTCAAAAATCACAGTAAGAGCAAGCACTGACTGTTAAATAATTATTTAGAATAACATGTTTCAAGTTATATTCATTTTTATTTTATACATAACCTAACTGGTTGTAAGTAAAAAGTTTTTTTTCTTCTTTTTATATTACTTTTAAATTTCCACTATTTAGACTTGCATAAAAAATGTGCTATTTGCGTAAAAATCACTTAATACGAGGTATTCTACTAAGGTGTGATACAAAAACAAGACTGTATAGTACAATATATCATTGTACTTACAAAAACAGTACTGCGTGTTAGTATCACCTAAAAAGTAGTTCCCTTCAGCATTCAGACACATCTGCATTCGTTGCTGTCTTAATTAGTAGCAGTTCTGTGGAACGAGGTTTTTGGAAGTCCTTTAGAAGATTTTTCGTTTTTGCCTGAACCTATTTAAGTGAGGTAAAATGGGTTCCCTTTCAGCAAGATTTAATTGTAGGAAATAAAAAAAGTCGAAGCCAAATTGGGTGAATAAAGAGGATGTCCAGTGGCGTAACGCACAACTCCGCAACCCCACATTGCGGTGGGGCCCGAGATTCTAGGGGCCAAAGCCTGGTTGATCCTAAGTATGTACCCATTGTAAGAGAGGGCCCAAACCTGACTTTGCAGGGGTCCTAATAGTTTCCGTTACGCCACTGATGATGTCTCATCACAGTAATGTTTTTTCTGGTCAGAAACTGCTTGACAGATCGGGTCGTGTCAGTGGGTGCATTATCTTGGTGCAATAGTCATCCATCACTCTCCAATTATAGCCTTTTTTTCTTAACTTTTTCATGAAGTCTTTTTAGTACTTCAATGTAGTAGTGTTGATTAACAGTTTGACCACTGATATGAGTGGGAACCCACTCATATCCCCAAAATTTCTCAATTTTTTGGTCTGTAACCCCTTTTGCCCTTGGGAAAAAAGCACTGCCCCCTGATCCTTAAAAAACCCCCTATAGGGGGGATGGTTAACCAGGGCACGCGTCCCCAATGTGATGACCGCCAAAAGAATATTTTTGGCACGCCGGTGATCAAAATGGTTTCCATTTTATTTCAAAATTTCGAAGTTCACTATAGTATTACGAACAAACGTGAGTAATCGGTTGATAAAAACAAACTCGTACGTTATTGTCTTGCCTTATAACGTCGCAGACTAAAATTTGCTTTAGGGTTACAGTTTTTTCCCCCATTTAGCATAGTCAATTTCTTTGGGACAAAACCCGGTATTCTTAAGTTTATCGGGTGTTATATTTACGTTTTTTTAACTGTTATTTAATTTGGGTTCAGTTCAGCAAAAGAACAAAAAGTGCAAGATAGTTAGTGTAACAGAAATTTAAATTTGGGGGAAAAAAAGAAACATGGCATTATTAGTAGCGGCGACGGGGGCCGTGTGTTTTTTATGTTCGGGAATAGAGGTATGCAGAATATCTTTGTAAAACGGCATTTTTAAACACATCACAAATCCTCGCCCCAAAAAGTGAGCCACTGAAAAAAATATTTGCAAAAAACCGTTTGGCAGGGGCCCCAATTAAAAGCATACATTCTATTTAAAGGGGTGTAACATAGTATAACCCTAATATAAATTATTTGTCATCCAATTTGCAACAACAGATGTTACATAATGTTACATTTTATTTGAATTCCCGTATAATTTAAACATTTATAACTATACAGTGAAAAAATATTTTTTTTCCGTAGTAAATAGAGTTTTGTGTTGTTAATATTTAGTTTTATTATTTTCCCAATAATCACAAGTCAAAAAATTTTTTATGGCACGTCTGTACCCCCATCAAGCCCCTCGAAAAATGGCACCTTGATCCATAAAGGTTCGCCACCCCTATCCTATACCATTTAAACACTTAAGTTTCACAAGAAAGTTGCTGTGGATTCGACATTTTCCCGCCAGAATGCAATTGCACGTTTCGCTCAATGACGCAGTTCTTCCCTGGCGTGGTCGATTTAGGCGAAACTGTCCACATTAATAGAGGAGGGGGTGTGGGATGACACCACCAAAACAGTTGTTGCCAACTCTACTCTTTTTTTCAAGTGATACACTTATATGTAGTCTCGTTTTTTCGGGGGTCACACCTTGCAAGCTTGTGAGTAACATTTTTCACCTTTTCATATTTTTTTTTATTTGTTTGAAAGTTGGAAGTGGCCCGCATATTGTTTTCTTTATCGGATAGTGGCACTTTTCCCAAAAGGGTTGGCCACCCCTGATCTAGTATAAAGAATGATATCTGAATAGGTATTATGGCCGCGGCAGCCTAGTGGTTATGATCACAATTTGTCCTGAGTTTGCGCTATTGTGTCACTGAAGACCCGTCTTGCGGTGGGGTTGATGCACGTTGAATCTGTTGAGGCTCAAAGTTTCCCTTTTGGGGTGGTATGCTAATTTGAAGAGGAATGCCATCTTAGGTGTCATCCTCGTCACTAAACAGAGATTCAAAACTACGAGGATCGTTGCCAATAGCTCTCGTGTTGCTTTATAGCCCTCCTTGAATTGACATTTCAGTTTCCTTATACTCTGCAATTTCCTTACGAGATTATGAAAATTGGAACTCAGTTCCATTTAACAGGCAACAATTTTCAACTTGACGAATCAAGACTCTAAACCAGGGATACTCAGCCTTTTTTTCTCGTCGGGCCGCATACATATGGCAAATATTTCACGCGGGCTGCAATATGAGGATTAAGGGGAAAACATAATAAGACCACTGCAATATGGGACGCTTAAAATGTGGAAAATTGATCAAAATATTAAAACTCCTTTTTGGCTTTTAATACTATATTAATCTTTATCAAACACACATAAAAAAATTTCAATTTTATGCATTTTTTGTCGAGTTTTTAGGGTAGTTTCTGTTCCCTTTCATCCATGATCAAGGTCCTAGTCTACATTCTACTGTCATAAAAGTTGCCATGCCGTTTGATAATTTGATTTTTTTTTTCTTTTGACAAAGTCTCTCTTATTTTTATTTCAAATATTAATTTATCAATTGCAGAATGGCAGCAAAAATGAGTTTTGACTGAATTCCAGACTGAAATCAGTATTATTTGTAAAAATTTGAACCCAGTTTTACCCATAAAATAGTACTCTACCAGTTCAGTTCACCACTTTCTTGTTACTTGTTATTACTAACGATTACAAAATTACAAAAGAAAAAAACTTGGGGAAATTGTACACTTCGACATCCCAAACAAAAATGGCGGATTTGATTGTTTTAGGTGATGGAATTTCCCCTTAATTTTAATAAAAATTTTTCCTAAATAAGTGCGTTTTTTGTAAAGGGGTATGAGCGGGGGACATGCCGGCCCCCCCGGTTAGTATCGCTGCTCTAGACGTATATCGCCCCTTTTGGGAAACCCTTTTCCAAACGATAATGGAAATAATACGAATTGTTGAAGGTTCGTCGAGATTTTCAACTCAATGCATTCAGATCAAGTAGTAACGTTTCCATTAAAATTCACAAACTTTAATAAGCAGTAAGTATTTTTACCAAGTGTTAATTGGTTCAAAGCTGGTTATAGCGCCAGCCACTCGCTTCAAAGGATACATCACATCCAGTAAGTGTAAGCACTTGAAACAAAAAACAGGGGGAGGTTACAATAATTTTCTGGCGTGAATTATCATCGCCAAGGCAAGATGAATTGAGTTTTTAACATCATAACTGAAAGTTATCACATCTACAATCATGAAAGAAAAGGTGTCATATTAAGGCTGTATTCGGTAAAAGTACGAGAGCTTGAACTAAACGCGAAGCACATTTTCAGACAGAAAAATGCCTCAATTTCCATGGAAATTTGCAATATTATAACACATACTTTTCTTAACAATATAGTGTTTTTAAACATTTCAAAATATTCCATGGATACTTTCTTCTTCGTTTTAATACTTGAAGTTATAGGAGAAAAAACGTGAAACACATTTTATACCAGACAAAAAGGATAAACTCGGTTAAAAATGAAAAGTTTAATAAAAAATGCTACTCTCTAAAGGATAGTGAAGCCAGAATATCATTAATTTTTCATTTCTTTTATATTTGAAAAAATGTTCCAAATCCGGGCCCTATTCTTTAACATTAACCGAAGACAGCTTTAAGAAAAACGTGTAGAGGAAAAATATTCTGTTGCAAAGCTTTAAATATAGTTGAATAATCATTCTGGAAATAGGATAATATGCATATTTGTAAAATTAATCTAAAAAACATGAAATTGAAAAAAGAAGAAAACAGAAGTGTGTATCGGATACCTGAAGCAAGCTCGCGCCACCCGACAAGGTTCTCGGCAATTAATCTCAAACACAGTGGGGGAAAAAAGCGTAGAATCGGTAAAAGATTTTGATATATGGTCTTTCATATCAAGTCAAAACACCAGCAACAATGTAATGTGAATATTCTTATATTTATATTAAGTAAAACAAATTGAAACAGTAATAAATATCTCTCGCAGGCACCACATGAGATATCCCATAAAGAAACTTAGTCTCGAAAAAGCCATAATTCATAACATTTTTCACAAGAACAAATTTTATTCCAAATTTTTTACACGAAAGCAGCATAAGACTTATCTCAAATTGTTATCCGTCCAATTTCATAAGTTAAAGCTTTACCATCTCATTCATCAACATCATATTTATCGGTCCACAGAATAATGCTGCTAACGCATTCATAACTCTTGCACTGGCGGTGGGGAAGAGGAGAGGGGAGGGTTGATGGCCTTGCCACAGAATAATAATCCCATATTTCAAAATACCGCATTTTTTCTGTTTATGAATTTTTTACCATTATCTTACTTTTAAGTATTAGTTTTCTTGTCGTTTATTATTATCTTCGTAGTAAAATGTATGGATCATGTTGGGCAGTCATACTTTTTTTAAAAAAATTACGCCCTCATTCATTTTGACATGGAACGTGCATCTTTGGGTATATGAACATTTTAAGCTTAAAATAGGTTTGGAATATGTATTTTAAAAGTATTTTTCAATATTGCACAAAAACAGATCAAGTGTATTAGGCAGCGCCTTTAAATATAAAAGCCTTAGATATAAAAATGATGTTCATTACTTATTTGCTTACTCTGCGTAGTAAGTGTGCGAATTCTTAAGTCCGTGTGGGGAGGGGCACTTATGGAAGAAAAGATTGGAACATATGAAAAAGAAGAAAAAACAACAACATAGAATCAAACAAGAAATGAGTGGTATATTAAAATACGGAGAAATACGATGATTACGAAAACGTTTAAGGTATCCGAATACGTTCGGAACCGTGATTTTGCAAAAGCGAATAAATGGATAATTTTCATGATATTTTGTGTCACTTAGATTAGAATACATGTATACAATTGTTTTAAGGACATTTTCACAAAAAAAATTTATTTAAATACAATATTTTGGCAAAAAATTAACTTAGAATAACCTTCTTTCGAAATGTTTTCCTTTTGTGAAAAATGCTTCTATTATAATAATATTTTGACTGAATATAGCTCAGACCTCTGTACAGAGGCTCAACTAGAATTTTTGAAATATATAATTTAGAAGTGGGTTTATCCATGTTTTACAACAACAGTGGGGAGCAATTTTAAGAAAAAAAACGCTGATAATTATATATTTCAAATGGTTGTAACTCTGAAAATAATGTGAATTTTTCAAAAATCATAGTTGAGCCTCTGTAAAGAGGCCCGGAGCTAATTCAGGCAAAAATATTATTATAATATAAGCTTTTTTCACAAAAAGGAGAGTATTTTGAAAAAGATTATTCTAAGTTAATTTTTGCCAAAATATTGTATTTAAATAAATTTTTGTCAAAATGTCCTTAAAACAATTGGTATCCCCATGTATTCTAATCTAATTTGATACTAAATTCATGAAAATTATCCATTTATATGCTTTTTTAAAATCATGGTTCCGAACATAGTCGGATACCTTAAAAGGAAATATCGATTTACACGAAATAATACAAAAGTTCCGACAAACTGCTATGTATTTTCATGCACTTTTTCAACACAAAACGAAAATAGCTTAATAAGAAAAGACTTACTTTCTGGAGAAGGAGGATATAGAAACTGAGACGACAGTAAAATTTTTGAGAAAGTTTTTGTATTTCTGGACTGCCCTTCTGTATTATCGGAAGTGTTCGTTCCAGTAGATGATGATAATGTGTTCCGCCCCAATTATGGCAGACAAAGACATTTTGGTGTTTGATCAAAGCTCAAAAAATATCATTCATGCAGATTCCGCTGACGAAATTAAATGAATAATGTTCCCTCGTTATCCGAAATGAGGAACATCATGAAAAGTATTCGCACTTATTAAGACGCACATTCCATTGGTGAAATAAGTAACAAAATGGACGAGAGACATGGAACAATTTGTTGTCAATTTGATGCTAAAAAAGACAATGCAAAAAAAAAACCAGATTATTTCTCAAAAGTCAAATATTTTGTTTTTCAAAAAAACTTGTGAAAATTTTGAATTAAATTTCATTAAGTTAATGTGAATGTTTTCGCTTCATTAATTTTATTAAACACAAGCATGTATACATATATATGTAAATAAATTGTGCTTTACAATTAATAAAATTAATTTTGTTAAATATGTTTTTTTTTAATATATTTTAACACGAAATTCTTGTAGAATGAAAAAAATATTTCAGTCCCCTCTGCTTCGTGTTAAACGTTTTTCACTGTATGCAGCCATCTATACCAACGGTCTCCTAGCTTTTTTGATCATGACTTCTAAAACGTAAATTATTATGAGCTGTACTCCATAATATATATTTGTGTGCGCGTATGAATATGAGTATATATATATATATATATATATATAATCAAAAATCAATTTTTTAAAAATTTAAACTATATACCTATCTCAATTAAATTATAAATTTACATTTCACAATTAGAATTTAATGTGAGAAATATGTTAGAGTTTTAAAAAAGTTAAGAGGAATCATCCCCCGCAAAGTCTTATAGCTCCCCATGTCTTTGTACGCATACGCTTTAAAGAATCTGCATTTATGATGTTGAGCTCTCCAAACACAAGAGAACCAAACACAGACAGTAAAAAAGAACCTCACAGATACACCATCAATCAGTAGCGTAACAGAGATAGTTAGGGCCCCCCAGCAAAGTTATGTTTTGGGTACCAAGCCGGATCTTACAGAGGGTATATATTTGGCGTCAGTTAGGATTTGGGTCCCCTAGAACAGTTGCAGAGGTGTACGTTAACTCTTCGGGTAGCCTGGGACCAATCCCACCTATAGCTGACACTTTCGTCACAGCAACACGCAAAACTTGCACAAAAAAAGTTATTCAATGTTGGTTATTCCTAATTTATTGAATTACTACAATACAAAATCCGTGATAAATTATGTCAACTTGGTTGTCAAAAATCGTTGGATTTCGTGGTAGCTTTGTGGTGACGGGCCCTGGAAAAACCCTTTCCTACCACAAAGCAACCATGGAGAGGGGGGTCGGGGGGGAGAGAAAGGGTTAAATCTGTTAAGGCATCAAGATTCATTCACGCTAAGACAGTAAATAGCAAGGGCTCGTACTCGCAGCGGTATTTTTATTAGAACCCCCCACCTAGACATTACATTAAAACAACGCACACAACCCTGACAATTGCTCTGTCTTCGGGAGTGAGTTAATTGCGATTAACATAGGGCTTGATGCCATCATGTCTTATGATTGTACTTTTTGGGGAGCGATGAATTTTATCGGACACAGCAGTAGTGCACTACAACATCTTAGCGGCTTGTCTTCCTCAAACGGTGAAACCAGCGTTCCTGTTCTGCTCAAACTGAAGATGTTGTGTCTTAGACCCAGGAGATGCCCACCTCCACACAATGGATTTCATCACATGATAACATTAAAAGTAATGAGATCACTGATTGACAGGCCAAAGAAGGCAGAAAGACCGAAACGGCTACAGGCACTTCATTCACTTATCAAGAACCGTACTTTAATGCAAGATCTAAACTAAATGTAATATGGCGTATTCTGTCTACGCATCAGTGGTACACAGGAACACACATTCCATGGTTCTCTGCTGCTGGATATCAAATGTGATCATGACTCCCAGACTTGTCTGGATAGACTAACAAGTAGCCACCTGAAATTTCTTTTCTATGATAGTGGAAGAAAAATGCACCCCACTTATAAAATATGCTGTGACCATCCAGCTTCGCAGAATCACATTCTAAGATGCATCGGACTTTCTAAGGGGGACTTAACATCCGATCCTCTTATTATTATAGATTTTTTGTGCACTAACCTTCTGGAGCTTATCTGTCGTATGTTAGATCGGTTCGAGGATAAGACACAACAATAGTAGCAGCAAGAGCGGGGAAAATGTAGCCAGTTAGTTACCTTTTCGCAAAGTATTCCACCAACTGAATGGCTACGACTTCACTGCTCTCTCTTTACTGCTTTGCTAAATGAGATTTTAAATCTGTTCTTCTGTTTGTGTGGTGTAGGCGTTTGAAAGTGTGAAGTGTCATTTCGGGTGTTTTCACTTGATCGTGGCTCAAATTAAGAGGTCTGTCGCCGACGCCTTTCGTATTCCTTCGAGGTATAACATTAATAAAGAATCAACGAGGAGAAAATGTTTTCAGTAGGCAATATTTCGCTGAGACTGTTGGCAATATTTGGCTAACCAAAAAGCAACCCAGAATATTAAATGATTATTAAAGTATTTTTACTTAGTTAATCCATGTCAGCGATTCATCGCCAAAGATTAACTCCAAGCCAGATATTTACGAAATATGGCAATCTATTTAATTTTGAACGCATAATGAGCCCTGGGGCAGTATTCATCAACCTATTTATTCGCTGAAAGTCGCCAATGGCATAAGAATAACACAGAAATAACACGTTTAATAATATATATATTTTTATATTAATTGGCATTAGAGAAAGACAGTTTTAAGGGAAGAAGCATAATTTATATATATTCCATGAACCAGCAAATGAATTTGTTTTAATTTACGTTGCACTCTGAAATAACATAAGGGCTATTGGTGACGGACCTCAAAATTCTAAGCCTCGTTCAATCGACGAGGACACACACACACACACAATGCCTGAGTTGGTAACCTTTTCCAATTTCCCACCACACCAGCACCATGAAACCGTATTAATTGTATTTGTGAATATATGTGAACACACACACAAGTGTGAGTATTGTTGTTTTTCTTCCATTAAATGCACATTGCCGTCAATATATTTGATATTAGGCTGGTTGTCAAACTGCAGAATGATTTTTCCGAGTATTTTTGATATAAAGTAGGCAGCTCTGCATATGTAAGGATTTGTATAACTGTGGCTCATGAAACCTTCTGTTTCAACAATATGACTTAATGATTATTCACTTCAATATTTGTTACTGTAGTTTCTATTGACATCCTGATTTATTAATAACTCTAACTTGAGTTAATTACACGATATTTATTGATATGAGAGAGAAGTTCATGTAATAGTTACAAATTATTCTTTGACAGTGATGAACTAAAGGACCTCAGGCAAGTAGCATCAATTGTGTTAAAATGACGATCGTAAAAGAACCTGAACCTTGCCGAGTTTTTCAATTAATATTTTTGCATAAAAAATTCTATAATCCGTAAACAGGTTCGGATAACAGATTTCATTATCGATCCATTTCACCTTTTATTTTTTTTATTGATGAATATTTCTAAAAATATTTTTTTAGATAAATTTTTTTGGAGAAAAATTTTGTAACAAATTTTTACCAAAGATTTCTTAAGGTATCCTACCACATTCGGAACCGCGATTTTTCAAATGTTTATAAACAAATATTTTATTTTAATATTTAGGATCACTTAGATTACAATACACATATGAAATTGTTTTAAGAATATTACTACAATTAAAAATGATTTAAATGCAATATCTTGTCAAAAAACGAACATAGTATTATTTATTTTCCAAACATTCTTCTTTTATGGAAAATGCTTCTGTAATAATAATACCCTGCTTATATATAGCCCAGACCTCTATACAGTGCCTGAACTAGAATTTTTGAAATATATAATTTAGAAAAATGGATTTATCAATATTTTAATATAACAGAGGAGAAAAATTTTAAGTAAAAAATGCCGATAATTATTTTAATTGGTGGTAAATCTGAAAATTATGTAAATTTTTCAAAATTCCTAGTTCGAGCCCTCTGCCGATGTCTTTACTTTATATAAACAAAATATTATTATAGAAGCATTTTTCATAAAAGGAATGTTTGGGAAAAAAATAATTCTAAGTTTACTTTTTGCCAAAATATTGCATTTAAATATTTTTTTATTGTAATAATATTAAAGCAATTTTATACATGTATTCTACTCTAAGTGACTTTAAATATTAAAAATAAAGTATTCATTTGTACGATTTTGAAAAATCACGGTTCCGAAAATGTAGTCGTAACACCCAATTCTGAAATTGAGTTTTGAACGACCGAAACCGAATTATATTCCTACAGTGAAAACAATGCATTAAAAATTCTGGTAAACGTAACGAAACTTCATGTCGATTACTGTATATCTATGCTCCACTGGAAAAAAAACATTTAGAAATTTAATTTTCACCTTTTTATTTTTTTACTTTTTTTATTTTTTAGCGTTTTTGTTATTACATTTGTGTCCAATACGAACTTAAGAGAATCCATTACAAACTCTACACGACATTCCCAAAAAAATGCCATTTTGGCTTCGGAGTTAATTACCTGATACTCTTGTTAAGGTTAGTGTAATTATTGTAGAGTGTTGCTATTAAGCGAAGGATCGCAATAAAAGTTAGTGGAGACATTGAGATGTTTAATGATAACAGATTTATTATGGTTTTACTGCATTGAATACTAAAATACATTCATTACTTTTTTAAGGAACTAGGAAATTATTAGTGGTATTTAGAGAGTAACAAAGATTTCAATTAAAAATTTGTCATTGAAATGGAGGTGAAAAGGATTTCGTGAATCCTAAATGATACTAAAATTATTATTGCTTTGTATTTTGAATTGTTTTATTACGTTATTATAGCTAATTCCTTAAAAAGAGCCTTAGAAAAAATGGGATTCAGATTAGACGTTATTTGATATTTAAGACTTCATAAAGGATATTTATGGAGTGTTGATTTGCTTCTAATGTTCATTTTTTAATTTCTTGTTAGAGCTACAAAACAAATAAAGAGCCATGAAAATTATAGAATACAAATCCCATTTTTCCCAATGGCTGCCAAGTGACAAGAACGAATCTTTGAGATAATACATTTACTCAGTGCTTCTCAAACTTTCAATGTTTGCGACCCAATTTTCAATCATAATTTTCATTGCGCCCCCCTCCGTACAATAACAAGGAATGCAATAATA
This sequence comes from Trichonephila inaurata madagascariensis, assembly GCA_019973955.1. NCBI lineage: Eukaryota > Metazoa > Arthropoda > Arachnida > Araneae > Nephilidae > Trichonephila > Trichonephila inaurata. The sequence goes on along the minus strand of BMAV01002085.1, from coordinate 7,081 downwards.
ATGCATTATGATTCTAAAGCTACAGTACGATTTTAATTATAAACCATAAAAATTATTAAGATAAGTATTAAATTTTGCATATAATTTTGAATATGACAAGCTTATGGGGGTGGCACTGGTAATTATTAATCTTGTTCTTAACTTCATGTTGATGAATTAAGGATCAAATCACTGGGTTCGCTAACTCTGAGGAGGCCCTGTATCAAAATCCATTCGGGGTTCTTTTATAGATATGAGAGCCCTGTTAGTGGGATTGTAATTACACATGTTGGAGCAACTGTAACTTGATGGTCCCGTATCATTGATACGGCGGTAGCTATGCCCTAGCCCCTCAGGGGGCTCACCTTCTTTAGGTGGGTACGGGTGTCACACAATCCCGAGGTAACCTCTCTCTCTCTCTTCTAGTGATCTTTTCCTTTTCCCAAGGGGTTTACTATCTTTGGTGAACATGGGTGTTACGACCCCGGGGTACCCCAGTGTTCCATCTCTATTTTCGACCCTCCATCTTGTCATCCAATTTCTTCTTTTCCCGTCCAGACCACAGACCTATGAATGTTTGGCGCAGTAAAGCCAAAACTGGCTCTTGCACCATAAAACACCAAACTCAACTCAACTCAGCTACGCCCTAGATCAAATACAATGCGCAGTACTAATGCATTTATAAGTATATTATATCAATGTAAATGTGTATTTTTCATTATTTCAGAATGTATTTTGTTTTAATTCCTTTCAGTAAATAAATAATTTTTTAAATCTTTATTTTTGGCTTTTCGATATGCTCGCTCCCCCTGGTAGGATTATCATGTCCCCGTAGAGGGGGGGAGCCCCACATTTTAACAAACGCTGCAGTAACTACAACTTTTGTGCCCAAAGCCGGTTCTTACAAAGGGTACGTACTTGGTGTCAGTCATACTTTAACCCCCCACACACACAATGCGGGGGTGTACGTTACGCCGCTGATCGACCCACTCTTCACGGTGGGTCTTCAGTGGTACTGGGCTCGAACTCACGACACGACGACCACGACTACGTTACCTTGACCACTAGGCTACCACGGCCAATATAATTCGAAAGAAAGGTGCAGAAATTACCCCTATTTGACAACAAATAGGAAATACTTTCCAGAAATACTTTTACATTCAATCAGGTGTATGAGTGGAAATAAATGTCGAACTTTAGGGCAACACCTGGGCTTTTGCCGATGGGCCTCACAATTTTGAGCCTCGATCAAAACGGGCATTAGAAAGACTTTGTGCCTCGTTTGGTTTAAAGTGCATCGACCCCTCTACACCACGGATCTTCACTGGCAGCAGGACTTGAATCCACGACACTCCAGCTACAATTTCGCGTGACCATGACCGCTAGACTACCACGGTCGTTTAACATGGCATGGATAAATTCTGTCCGTCAGAGAGAATAAAAGAGGTAGAGAATAAAAGACCACTCGCGCAAAAACAGTACTGTAAAATCAGTTACAGTTGTTACATTTCAACGAGTTTTAGTTAAGCTGCATTATTCTCTACATTCATAAAAACAACCAAATCGATTTTGGGAAAATTTCAGATTTTATTTGAATGTTTTATTCTCAGAATAAAAGAATGATGAAAAGAATGGTGCATAATGGTGTAAAAAATAACACGAAACAGTGGTTGAAATTTAACAACAAGGAATGCATATGAAGGACCTAGTGGTTATGGTCACGAACTCGTGGCCGGCGTGTCATGAGTTAAATCCTTAGTGCCACTGAAATCCTGCCATATAGCGGGCTGATTAGGGTTTGCATCTCTAGGATCCCGAAATCCCAGGATTAAATTTTTGTCTAAATTATATTTCGAAATTTTTTTTCTTATTAAAATTTTCTAAGAATTTAATTCTCAGAAAATTCATATATGTTTTTTAATGAAATATGTTTGTAGAACTTTTGTGCAATTATAAGTGCTTTAGGAGCAGTGTTCGAGTGGTAGCGTATCGCGCTTCCCCACCACAGGTCCGGGATCTATTCCCTGGCTGGGCAAGGTCAACTCAGCATTTCATTCCTACTGCAGTGGGTCGATAAGTGAGTTCCAAGCTTACTTGGGGACTTAAACACTAGGGGTCTCGCTTCAGATTGACCACCTGATCGAGACATTGCTCATGCACTTCAGCGCCCAACGTCTCAGAAACAAATTTTATCACAGTTCCTTCTTCAATTAAATACTTTAAATTAAAAGTGAACTTGTTGAAAAACTTGACGTGTCAAGTCCCACTGCATTACTAACATCTCCTGTAACTGGAACTTCTATTTCAAATGAGATAACACTCTTAAAATTTATTCACATTCTGATTCAACAACTGAATCAATTTATACACAAAAACCATTAAATGTAGCAGAACTAGATAAAGTTATCAAAGGGTAATATGCACCAATACAACCTATTGGATTTTAGAGACTTTCATCAAATATTCAAAAAGAAAGTCTGTTTTTGAAAACGGAGAGAGACGTGGTGACTGCTTGGAAAGAACATACTCCTATTTAAGGACGATAAGGCCTACTAGTGTAGAGTATAAACGAGCATTTTCTTTGGTATGACAGTTTGTAACAAAAATAAGAAGCCGTTTAAAAGATAAAACGCAGCACAAACACTGTTTATCAAAAGCTTATTTACAGAAACACAAGAAATAAAGAAATGTTGTTTTTTTTTTAAATTTAATTATGTACTATTTTTTATTTGTTTCTTATAATGAATTACTTTTGTCAGCCGGCCGGGTGACGTAGTTGGTTTGTCGCGGACCTTCTGCACCCAAGGTTGCAGGCTCGACACCGGCGCAAGTCGATGGATTTTCATGATACAGCAAATTGACAGCGGCCATGTCGTATGATTATACGGCATGTAAAAGATCCCTAAAGTGTCTGTTTGGCTTGGGTGCTCTCGGCAAAATTAAATCCTAGTACAGGTTGGCATCGTCAGAGCTCAGGGACTCCCTCTAGGGAGGAAACTGGGTGTCAAAATTACCTGTAGTGATTGATATCCGCCTATATGGTGCCGCACTAACTAGAAATAACTACTTCCGGGAAATATACTAGGTCTGCAATGGTGAAACACCAATCCGCAGCCCATTAGAAATAAAAATAATAATAAAACGTTTTGTTTTGATTTGTTTCAATAAATAATCATACTAAACTAATTTTTTTAATTATGTTTTCAGTTTTATAATGTAATTTCAACTTTGCTAATGTGTAAGTATTTTTCATAAATAGTCCAATCTTAATTCAGGGGCTGATTCCTGGGATTAATTTGGATCATGAAATCCCGGGATTGTGAAAATATAACATGGGACTGCAAACCCAAGGGCTGGTGTACGCTAAATCTATCGGAGCTCAAAGTCCTCCGGAGGGGATGGTGTGATTGTTTGGAGAATAGATGACAGATCAGGGGTCGTCTTGGTCATTTGACCGAGGTTCAAAACCACGAGTCCTGTTGCCAATAGAACTCGTGTTTATAGTGCGACATTAATAAAACATTCACTAATCAACAACAATTTGAGAGACGGTCCATTTCTTCCTCCCCTTACCTTTTCAAACAATGCATAATATATCGTTATCGTGAATCCTCCATCGATTTCCTAATCTTCATCAAACTAACCCAAATTCGATTTTAAAGTTTCACCAGTTTCTCTGATTAATAACCGACTCGACCAATAATCGCTGGCGGAATTATCTCTGTCTCAATAACGAGCCCAAGATAATCCTTGACATGGTATGGGACGGAAAATAATCAACGAGATTCATCAAAAATCGATTAATTTCATCGGATTAAGATGGGCCATTATTCATGAGTCCCTTTCATTCTTCGGAGAGAGACGAAGCAATTATGGGCCAGGCTGCCCCCGAGGAGAAGGCAAATTTCTCATCTTAATTAATAAACTAAGCTTCTTCACATAATTCCCTGATCGAATTAGATCGAGATTAGAAACGTGATATGCTATTTTTCACGGACAGGAAACCCGATTCTTTATTGCCAATTAGTGTAACGCTCGCTGCAAAAACATAAACAAACCCTCACAGATTATTGGCTCTTCGATCTATATATCTATAGTTTTTCTTTACAGGTGCCCTTTTTTAAGAAGATTTATTGGCAATTTCTCTCTTAGATTTTTTTTCGGGGAAAATAGATTAAGGATTATAAATGTCTCTTCGAGGTCTGAAACCCACGGACCGTGGTCTGGAGTTCCTTAAAAAAAAAATCATTAAAAAAATGGGGTCTCGTAAAATATATTCGAAATGTGCAAAGATTGATAACTTAATTATACGTAAGTATCCAAATGAAAATATATCATCTCTTGTTCTTTTTCTCTGCATATTTATATCAAAATAAAAATATAAACATCCGTGAAATGTTTTTTAGCCTTCATATTCTTTGACTATGCATATAGATAATTTGGTAATCTATCTACCTGTAACGTGTGATTGATATAGATTCCGCAATATAGAAGAATGAATTTTCCTATAACAAGTCGATAAATTATAGTTAAAGCTTCCCTTCATCGCGTTTTAATAATAATAATTATGCAACAATCTTCTGGGAACTATTTAATTACAGTTATTAAAAATATACCAACTAAACTTGTGAGAAACACGAGGAAGTGTAACGTAAAATTATTAGATTGTTCCAGAGTATTATTTCGTGGTTTTGACAAAAAGGAGCACATGAAATCCAAAAATAAAAAAAATTACTGTAAAATTTGGCGTATAAGCGCACCTATACTTTCAAGCTGTATTTTTTTTACTTTTAGGTATGTTCGCCGTATAACGCCTTTTTCACGAAGGTACCTGAAATGTACGTGTGCAACGCTCTTACGTTTCGAAGACATTTATTCGAGGTATTATCTCAGGCTTTTGGAAAAATAGTATACTTGTAAGATTTTTTGTATCAAGGCTGTTATCGCTATATGTACGAGAGCGTGAACTTGACGTGGAGCACATTTTCGGACAGAAAAAATGCCTCAATTTTTATAAAAATGTGTGGCATTGTAACTCGTGCATTTGTTTATAATACAGTGTTTTTTTAAAATTTCAAAATATTTCATAAATATTTAGTTTTTTCTTTTAACATGTGAAGGGATAGCTCATTTAACATTACGGTATAGGGAAAAAAATAAAACACATTTTATAAAAGAAAAAAATGTGTCAAAACTCGGATAAAAATTAGTAGTATGATAAAATAAGAGATTCTCTACAGGATAGTATAGCCAGAATATAATATTAATGTTTGAGTACTTTTATATCTGAAAAAATATTCCGAATTTGGCTCCTATTCTTTAACTTTAGCATGATAGCCTTAAAAGTGCACGTTATATGCCGGATTTTACAGTACCTATTTTCAGTTCTCGACGAATGAGTGAGAGAGTGAATATTAACGTCACATTGTTTAGGGCTTTTGGAGACGGATCTCGGAATTTTGAACCAAGGTCAAGTGACGAAAACGACACCTGTGCTGGCACCCCCCTCCACACCACACCAACGGTGAGTGAATATTGACGCCGCACTGTTTAGCTACACAAGAGCTTTTAGCGACTGATCTCGGAATTTTGAGGGATGGTCAAGAGACGTGGGAAGACGACCAGCAGGAGGACGTTTGAACCTCGACATACTTAACGCGCATCGGTCCCCTCTGCATGGTGGATCTTCAGCGGTACAAGGCTCGAACTCATGCAAAGCCAGCCAAGAGTCCGTTACCTTGACCACCAGGCTACTACAGCCACTCTAATCTACTGAAGAGAGTCCAGTAGCCGAGTGTTTTGGCCGCGGTAGCCGAGTGGTATAGGTATCGGATCGTGGCTTGCCTTGTCACGAGTTCGAGCCCAGTACCACTAAAGACCCGCCGAGTAGGGCAGCGATGCGTTAAATCTGTCGAAGCTGGAACGATCACTCCCGTTGGTGTGGTGTGGTAGTTAGGAGAGGGGGTGCCAGCTCAGGTGTCATCCACGTCAGTTGACCATGGTTCAAAATTACGTGGTCCGTCGCCAAAAGCCTTCGTGTAGCTGAAGAGTGCGACGTTAATATTCAATCAATCATTCAACCAGTAGCCGAGTGGTCATGGTTGCAATCTCATGACTGGGCATTGTTTCGATCGAGTCATGCGTTCGAGTCTTCGAACCACAAAAAATACGTTGTACAGAAAGACTGATGCGCATTAAACTTGTCTAGACTCAAAGTGCTACAACAGGCAAATGTGGCAGTTTAAAGAATGAGGTGTCCGCTCATATGTCGTACTTGATATTGGTATAGAATTAGGAAGTCAGTCGTAAACAGTCCAAATGTAGCTTCAAAGCGTTATTTTAATAAACAATCATTCGACTGGTTGTTTTGAATTCGCGTAATCCCAATACTGATTCTTTGGAATTGCATGGTTTTCTTTTTTCAACTACATACATTTGTTATTATTTGGATATGCTTCAATGCATCTCACAGTGTAACAAATAAAGAAAAAGAAATTGTTATTAATTTACTTCTTTCCTTCATCAGATTACATAAATAGGTGCAAAATTACTTCTAAGAATAGAGCAAAAATAAATATAAACACAACAACATTTTATTCTATGAACATGTAATTATTGTGCATATTATAAACCAGGGGTCGGCAACTTATGGCACGCGTGCCACATGGGGCACGTGGTACAATTCTCATTGGCACTCTGCGTTACTTTACAAATTTGTTAATTTTTTAGTAGATGGGATTTGGTAAATTTGCAATGGACCTTATTTGACAAACATCTTTAGAATTATGGGCATTTACGAAATTACGAAAAAATCTGAAAGATAACTCTAAAGATAAATTTACAGCTATTTTGTTAATTATTGAATGTCATTACTGGACAGATTTAATTGTTTGGAGAGAGAAAATTGCATGTACTCTGCTTTCCGCTTTTGTTTCTGCATGTCTAAATATAAAAAGTCTTTCCTCGTATGAAAAATATTTCGAGTCCGCAAAAAAAAATTATTTTAAACACTAAATGCTCAGTGGTAAGTGAATATTAATTCGCACTGTTCAGCTACTCTAGGGCTTTGGAAACGGACCTCGAAATTTTGAAATGGTCAAGT
>BMAV01002083.1:0-69941 GCA_019973955.1 Trichonephila inaurata madagascariensis | reverse complement strand
AAAACCATAAAATTATTTACAATTAGTTGAATGTGCTATTTTTTTAATACCGGTAATATTACGGTATTGACGGTTAAAGGGTTAATTACTTAAAAACTCGCGAGATGCCTGTGTGCTGAGTTTCCTTCGCCTCTCTTTAATAAATAAAAAAAGGTTAGGTTTGTAAGCTCTGACATTTTGTATTTGTTGATATTGCGTCATTTGTTTATGCATTGATTGACTGACATACTGTAATATTAGCGAAATAAATATTTTTATGTAGTATTTTTGTTACGGAATAATAAGTAATTGAGGGTAAGTAATTCACCTCTTATTTTTTACTTTGATGCTATTATTTTGAGTTTGTTCTGCTAATTGCTATTGTTAAATCTAACCATGTATGTAAGTCATTTAAATTAGTTTACATACGAATAATTATACTAATGAGCCAGCAACATCGCAACTGATGAGCGGAACCGCTTGAATCCCAGTAGACTTGACAAACTGTTGTTTTTAAAAAGGTTTTATGTTAAGCATTGTGGGAAATATAAGCTATATTATCTATTTTCTAAACTTTTTAATGAAACAAATGCATTTAAAAAATGAATGTCTTCTTTTATACATGATACTTTGATATGGTAATAAAAATCATTGTATTTGTCGAATTCCTTGAACTAAAAAATTCCCTGATTTTACTGATAAGAGATCGTTTATTATGGTATCTTTCTTGTTTTTCATAAAACTGATTTATGTAAATGCAGACTTGGGAAAAAATCGATCTTTTAGAACTCGATTTTTTTTGTGAATCGATTCATCAGGTTACGATTCGAATCGATTTAAAAATCGATCTTTTTCGGAAAGAATCGCCATCCCTAATTCCCACCCCTGCTTTATACTTATATTTCAGTGTGATTGCGACATCAAACTGTATGGTAATTGGACCGATGAATGTTGTAACTCAACAAAAAAGAATGAGAGTTAAGAAATGATGGAAATATTCATTGCATAAACATAATGCATGATTTTTTAAAAAAAATTCTGAGGAAATTACTAAGAATAATACTGTTACTTTGTGGTATCCCTTCCATTGGGGATACCCTTTCTCCGCTATTCACGCGACCTATGTCTGCGGGAAGGAAAGAAGAGCCCCTAAATTTTACCATACTAAAATCAGTTTATTCTGATCTTAATTTGTATATAATACAACAACAATACTAGTCTAGGACGATCCTGACCCAGAGTGAGTAGACGCAACACGTATTACTGATAATTAGCGCAATTAACAACTGAATCTATATTTATATATTAATTCCTAACTTAATAGTATCCGCACTATCCTTATAGTTTAGATGAAGTAGCTTACCGCTATTTCCTGGGTAAACAGCTACGGTCTGTAAAATGTCAATTCAACCTTTAATCTGGATGGCTCTGGCTTAGGCAATGCTCCGCTGGTCTCGGACCCACTTTTGACTTATCTACACCGGCACTGTAAGACCAACTCCCAGAATTAAGCTTCCTCTTCTAGAATTTATCTCTCTTCACTTAGCGATCACTTCTAGCATTACTTCTAGACTTAGCGATCTTCGCGAATGCTAACCTTCCAATATATATGATTTCTAATTTTCATAAATGCGTTCTCTTCTTGAGTTGGTTGGAAAGAATTGCCATTCTGGCCCCAAAGAATCCCAAGAGGACAATTAGTGGAAATCGCTATAAAGCCCCGTCACAACTTAAATCAAGTGATAAAAACTATCATCTATGTGTTGTTATTGTTGTTACTTATGTCACCTGATCGACAGTTTCATCAGATCAAGGCCCACGAAATTCATCGCGAGAAAGGGCTGGATTCTTACGCCTTTCGTTAGCCGTAGCTTTGAGAACTATACATGTGACAAAACGATTTTCCTCGAGAGTCTTCTTCGTAAATCTAATTAAAAGCTCAATTGAATTTTCCTAACAGAATCTTAAATAGCAACATTGAAATAAATGCGTCTCAATATTTGGAACTCTAATCTTAACAATTCACATTTAATTTAAAATTTTCATTAAGTATTTTTAGAAAATTCCAATGAATAAATCAGTTATAAAAGAATAAATTGAGACTTCAAATTAAATCTCACGTGTGTGAAAGATTTCATTTAAAATTAAACTTCTATAGCTAAAAAAAAAGAATTTCGAAGTTAACTTAAAAAATAGCTAATTTTAAAAGCTATTAATATCGGTTTATTTGTTGTTCTTTTCATAGCTTAAATGAGAAGAAAATCACTACATATTCAAATAAACAACTTATAACTAAATTTAATAAATAATTTTTATTTTCATTTTAAATCATGGTATTTTTTTAACAAAACGACAAAAGGTCAAAATTTCAAAGCGTGCTTTTTACAGTAAGACCGAACATTAATTCTTTGTTTGAAGTTACATTAGAAAATAGAATGAATAATCTTAAAAGTAAGTTTGGTTTTCTAAATTTGTATCCGAATGCATTGATTATCCACCAGTAAATCCCGATAATATTCCTTTTTTTTCTATCGAGGGAAGACAATTTGAATTGAGGGGAAGGAGGTCACGCATGAAATTATTCCTAAAAAGTCCTTAGAAACAGTTAAAACTTTATTTAGAGAGATGTAGTATTTTATTATGTACTTTAGAAAGCCAACTTCTTTTAAAGTTTGTGATACCCCATGCCCGGGGTTATCATCTCTTCATCCACGCGACCTAGATTTGTAGGGATAAATGATTGACCACTCGAACCTTCCATAATAAATCTAGTCTATTATATCTCAATTTATATTAATCAATGCAACACAAGTCTTACTTAGAGGAAAACGACCAGGAGTGATATGACGTAATTATTAACAATTCTTAGTAAACAGCGCATTAAATCCTACTCACTATCTTTATGATAAATTAACCCATGAATCTTTATCTATAGCCAATTCCTTAACTAGCTAGAATTCGCTCTATAATTAAACTTTAATAATCAATCGCTTACCGATATTACATGGCGATCAGCAACCAAGCTTTATATCCTTCTCTTGTACTTTATTCCTTTAATATTCATCTTCTACATATATTATTATCCGACTTGATCCAGCTTCTATGCAATTTCTGGCTTTTAACCGACTTCTATATGGCTCCTATAATACTCTCGGCTTCCAGCCGACCTCCTCCGTGAATGCAAAAGATCCAATATACATAATCATTCACTAATCTGCATATCGCGTTTTCTTCTTGATAAGGTTGGATTGAAATGCCATTCTGGCCCCAAAGATTCCCCAAGAGGATTAGTGAAAGGCACGACAAAGCCCCGTCAAAGTTTCTTACTTTCAAAATCCACATTTACTATGCAGCAGAAGAAAACAAAACGGTGATTGATTGTTTATTAAATTACAATTTAAAGATAGAAATACGTTAAACAATTTATGTATATGTATATATGTGAGTGTGTTTGAATGTATATAAATAAAAAAGGGGAGTAGGATCTTATTTTTAAAAGTTGAAAGGAAATTTAAATCAAATAGCAATTATAAAGAGTCTTATTCTTGGCTAATTCTCGGAAGGAAAACCTTGAGGGCTTCAGAAGCATGCAATATTTATTGCGGTATGTGAAACTTAATTATTAAAGCTTACAAAAACACATGTTATATTTTTTCTCAAATGCTTTGGTGATCACAGAGATACTTCAATTCGTAAATTATTATTCAAATCTCTTTCTGATACTTTAGCAAAATAATTTTGGTTGAAAAACAATATAAAACAACATCGAGGAAATTGCTTTGAATCTATCATGTTGTCTTCTGTTATAAATATATGCAATACTTCATTTACTACTAACGAATTTTAGCTTGAATAGAATTAAGTTTTAATTTAATTGAAAGTAATAGATTAATTTAAGGTAAATATAATATTTGTTCCCGATTTTAAATTATACTACAGGCCTCATAAAAAAATCTGAAAAATAATTGCAAACGATAATTTTAAGGGAAACATTATGATTAGAGTTTATTGCAAATAGATAGGAAAGAAAGAAACAATATTTTTGTGCTTTTTGGATGTAAATAAGTAATTTCTGAAAACAAATATTAAGAAGCGTTATGTTTTATTAGGCTTTTAAAAGAGAATGAAAACTAAACTAAAAATATAAAGAGTATAATATACTTCTTTTGAAGCTATCAAAATTCTTTATAAGCATGTACTTATTTATTTACGCATTCTCGAATAAGTATAGTTGAAATCAAAGGCAAAAATGATTACTTTTCTTCTCGTATCAGCATTTTCGAAATTGGTTTTTATTTCTATCTTATTCTTCCAAAACATTATTTTTACGTTCCATTTTATTTCGATTCTAGTACTTTAAATAACTTTAAGGAAATAGCATTATTATTTTAAGTCCCGATAACGCCAAAAATGGCAACACAATCAAAATTTTAAAAAAACATAGAAACCAGGACTTATAGTATTTTAAATGTTGGAGCTTTCTATATTTTGATCGTTTGTGTGCTGAAGAATAAATCTTGTATCAAACTATGAAATGCGAGTAGCTGCCAATTTCGTTACTCGTGACTTGGTTGATAAGACATGATGGACTGCTATAGGATGTCATCAACTGAATAAAAGTTGATGTTGATAAAACAGAGTATCTAACTTCATGAATCATTCTTTTAATGATGTCATGTTTTTATGGAAATGAATTTTTTCCGAGGAAATCAGTAATACTAGTAATTTTATAGGTTTCTGTTGACGTATTAGTAAGCTGTTAAAGAAACAAACTGCAAAATTTTAAAATAGCTTGCTGTTTAAAATGAAAAAATTTTCAGAGATTCGGAATGATTAAATGTAATTAAATGGTTATTTTTTAGTTCTAAATATTATTTAAATGTCACTTTTTACATGTAGTTTCAATAAGTGTGTAGTAAGTAATGCTGTTAAGAATATTTTGCACTATAAAAATACAAACCGTGGACCTTCTTTTGAAAAAATACTGTACACGTATAAAAATATATATGTCAGATTTATTCTAAGGGAAATATACCTAAATATTTACTTAAATATTTTAAAAGTAATTCAGAAATTATTATATATAAATATTTTTCTGCACTTATCAATATTTACAAATTGTTCAATATCATGCGCTTGAGATTGAAACTATAAATTCTAATCTATTTAAAATTGTACATATCTTTGAATGCAAGGTGACGAAAGTTGATATATTGAAAATATTTAATCAATACTTTTATAAAATCTGATAGGTTAAGAAACCGTGCAGAAATCTTATTGATAAAATTATAAAAAAATATATATTTAGGATTACAGAATACTTAAATACAGTCATACAAAGAACATAAGAATATTAATATTTTGAGCAACAAACAGATTGTAGCTAGAAAAATCGAAAAAAAAATATTCTGTTTTGTTATCTTTGTAGTTTAGTAAAAATATAAAGCATATCGAAATAAATTAAAGCATAAACTGAATTATATGTTTTATTCTATGAGGAATGGAAAACTGTACATTTCAAAATGCCAGAGAAGACACGTCTGAAGACGTCTGAGACAACTGCACTGAGAACCTCACTTGATTGCCAACCACCATTCACTTGACAACCGGGAGTTATGCTATAAGGTTTCTTTTCATTTTCAATTGATATCTGAACTCCCTTGGTTGCCCTAAGTGATATCCTAAAAGCAGGCGGTATGTCAACGAAATTCTACTGTTAATGCTGTATAGCTCTTACTTTTACGAACTACGTTGTAGGATTCAAAAGTTCCCGGACTGAGTCTATCACTTAGAGAAGTATTACCAATTAAACTGCTGAAACACATTCTCCTTTTCGAAATAAGACCCTTGAATAACAACACACTTTTGCAATGGCTTGTAAAGATAATCGAAGCATTTCTGGAATCCATTTTAGCCAAGTCCTTTAATTCAACCTACGATTCACTTTTAACTTCATCTGCAGATTGGTCTTTGTTTAACATGTGAGGAACGATACGTTTACACACGATATGCCTGTTGATATCCCTAGTCAATATCCATTGACATGTGACCGAGGATATCCCAACTGATACTGCTATTGTTTGAAGCCCGTTCTTATGTGTACCGCCGCAGAAAACTTTTCGATGTTTTCAGTGGGGTGAGAAGTCTGTGGACTCCCAGAGTATTTGTCCTCTTCGACACTTTCCCTGCCTTCACTGAAACGTTGATGCCACTCAAAAACTTGGGTTCGAGATAATGTATCACAGCCTTACATTAAAATTCCGATAGTTTCCGTAACACTTTTTCCCAAACGAACACAAAATTGAAATCCATTTTTCGCTCAACAAATGCAATTTCTTTCAATCGCCGAAGACTAAATACATCCGCCTACAAACCACTACGCCATGGCGACCCACAGATCACTTAATTTCGAACAAATGTTTTTTAGAAAAGGGAAGAATGCAATAACACAGAAATGTTATTGTAGTTGCTGCACTGCAAAAACTTTCCACGTTATAGGCTTAGTCCCGCTACTTTTGAATTCTATTAGGATTACAACTCAAGGGCAAAAAATGCTCGGCTGCACATAACATGCCTTCCTACTGCTTATCTTAGGGTTTCTCTAACAATTTTCTGGCTTGCGTGTTTGCCATATCTTTCCCTAAGAAGCAGATTTAAATTTTGATGATCAGACACCATTTAACCTTTTATCTACCGACGGTACTTAAAAGTGCCACTTACTTTGAAATTGCATAGAATAACCATTTTTATGAATACTCAGACGATACTTAGCAGGAATATTCTTTTAAATCCACTCTTTCAAGATATATGACAGCACGGTGATGAGTATTTTAGCGGGGAAGGCGAATAGTTTTATAGCAGAAGTTACTTTTTCAGCTGACATTTTCATCGGATTGCGAAGATTGTCATTTTTGTTCCGAAAAAGTTGTTAATGCCAAGAGGTATGTGTTTTATTTTTTTATATGTTAAGGAAGACCTTAGAAAATGATTTGACTATTTATTTTAAGTGTATAATTTTACAGTTGAATAACTTGGTGGTACTTATAAGTACCGATAGCCCACTGGGTGTTGGAGCAGAACTTAGGTTTTTTTCCGTCCAAATGGCTTATTGAGGTTTTTTGTTGTGCAGTAGAGTCATCACTATAGTGCAATAGACTTATGCTTTTTTAGAATTTATTTTAACTTACCTTATTTATTTTTCTTTTTAATGTTTTATTTGAACGTTTTCAAAAAATTTTGAACTTTGAGAATCTGAGCTTGTTTTTGCCTAACAATTAAATGAAATATATATTTTTATTTAAAAAAATAACAACATTTTCATTTCCTTATGTGTAACTGAGATTTAATAATAATATAGGAGATTTTCAAAATGCTATTATTATTACTATTATTATTTTCCTTTTCTTAGAAAGTCTGGAAAAAAGCTCACTCTTCAACAGGCTTTGGATTTATTAAAGAACCTACTATGTAAAATCAATGATATACTAACAGATGATTTTTAAGATGAAGAAGTCCCAGCAAATTATCTGCTGGAATTTTCGTTAGATTCTTAGGATGACGATCAAGAGACTGAACTTAAGGTTTAGAAGTTCAGGTTAAAAAAATACAGCACTTCTTACCACAGGATGCAGTGCTTTAAAAACATTCAATCGAAACCTCACTCAAAATCTATAGCGTATAATAAATTTCTGTGTATTAATCAAGAAAAAAAAACTTTCTTTGAATATCATCAATATGTGTAAAAAGAGCAAATAAAATTTAAAAAATTAATAAACTTTAAAAATAAATATTTCGTGCTGTAAAATATTTGTGTTTTCTGGTTATTTAACATTTTTTAAATTAAAAAAGTCATTCAGTCTTTTCGTATTATGAGACCTTTGTGGACTGACGGTACTTTAAAGTACTAATTTAATTAATTAGCTCTAACGAATTAAATTTTCCAAAGTTGAGTATTTTATTTATATATATCTCTTAATTTAAAATGCAGTGATTCAAAAAAAATATTGCGTGAAAATATTTGTCTTAAATCATAATGCGGTAGATAGAGGGTTAAAGTCCCTGCATCGCGCCGATGTCACTGTACTGTAGCGGTATCTACATAAGCCAGCAATAGCTTCCGGCGAAGGTCATCACTTTTGTCTAGTAGTTATGTTATTCGGTTTCGGATCCATAGGTCTCGGGTTCTATCCTATGAATTGGCTGCCAACTCAAATTCAATAAAAGCAATTAGCAATGAAATAAAATCTTATTATAAAAACTTCTTTTTCTACATTTTAAATATGCAACATCATTAATTTTGTCTTCAAAATTAACTGTTAATAATATTTCATTTTTAATACCCGTCAAGCTTAAATTTTTTCAAACGTGATTGAGTCATACGATATATCAGTTTTTTGGAGAACATATCTGGCAATAACATTTGATGAATTAAATTATTCGTATCATGATCTTATTAAGACCAAGTTGAGAATGAGGTTAACCTCCCTTCAAGCCTAAGTTCTGGATTCAAGCTCAGTTGGAGCATGTATTAAAACGTCACTGGATACCGATATGAACTCAGCCAGAATCGACGTTGAGAAATTTCTGTTTTAAAAAGTTAATTAAAAGCGTTAGTTAAGTTAATTTGTTCAATAATGCTACGTTTTAGCTCTCCTTGAGTCACTCAGAGTAATATAAGTTTTCTTTACTCTTGAGGAAAAATCCTAAAATTGTTAGAAGTACTCCAATTTTTTGGTGATTTGTGCATTACACAATATAAAATAAAATTTTTTAAGTCAATTCCTACTTAGGCCAACAAAGAAATTTTTTTATTTTAGCTACTTTCTATTAAATAACTTCAATTAATATAAATATGTATATACATATGACAGAGTCACAATATTAAGTGGCAAAACACCTTTTAAATTAACATTAAAAGCTTTTTAACCACATTGAATTTGTTATTACATTCTTTAATAAAAGTTGAATATAATATTTAAGAATTTATCTTAAAACCAGTGTAAAAGGAATGCTGACGTCTAAATAGCATATGATTATTCAGGTTAAGTTAAATCTTCATCACAAATTTAACAAAAGCTGTTTTATCTACTGATGCTGCCATCTGGAGGAATAATATTGACTGAAATATGTTTTTACATTTATGATTAATTAATTAAATTTAATTAATGAATTAATATATGAAAAAACTATTAACATCAAGTGTCAGCCATTATAAGTTTAAAAAATGTATTTTAACTTGAGTGGGTGAATAAAAATTATTTTATTAACGCGAATGAAAATTTAAACACGATATATATATATATACATATATATAGGGAGAGTTTGAACTAATAGTAGGAATTGAAAAAGAATGTATCTCCCTTCGTTTTTCCCCAAAATAATACTAAATAATGAAACTAATACTTTTAAGTAAATGAATAAACATTTTAAAAAATTAATTTTGTAATATTAACTTTTAATTTTTTCTAACGAAAATAATTGATGTATAACAATTTGTTTTACATTTATGATGACGATAATCTAAAGACCTTTATAATTTGCGGAAGGATACATAAATCCAGAAAAGAATGTAGAAATTAAAAGTTAATCAGTTTAATGAAGCTTTAATTATCTGCATAAAAGCTTCTATCCTTGAATTTGTTTATCTCTCTTCGAAGATTATACCATTATATTTTGAGCAACTAATTAAATAGAAACATAAAAGCTTTAAAGACGATGTAAGCTTACGATGTGTTTTCATATCCAAAGTTAACAGAATATTAAATTTTAATGAACATAGGACCTTTTAAAGTGTTTCTTAGAAAGTCAACAAACATATCGCAAGCTATTTAAAATTCATAGCACAAAGTCAGATATTTACCTACATATCACATAAATATCACCAACTATATTTATTTTTTAATTAATTTTTAGGTTGTCGTACATATTATATTTAAGATATTTCATTTTGAACCGTCGAGAATTGAAAAAAATGATTGAAAATGAATATATTAATCAAATTAGAGCAATGAACTTGATTAATTTATAATACCATTTTATTTTAAAAAATTTAGGTTTCCAAATAATTTAAGAAAAAAAATTTGAAACTTTTTTTTTTATTTGAAAATATTTTATAAAAAAATAGGAAAAAACCCAAAATTTTTTTTAAAAATTTTTTAAAGAAAAAAAAAAATTTTTAAAAAGAATTAAAAACCCACACCTAATACTAAAAAGAAAATAGAAAAAAAGAAAAAAAAAAATTTTTGTAAATTTTAAAACACTTTAAGTTTTTATTTTCCCCAAAAATTAAAAATTTTAAAAAAAAAAACTCTTTTAAAATTAATAATTTTTTTTAAATTTGGGGGGTTTTCACCCGCCATGCTTTAAATTTAAGGGGGAATCAAATTTTTTCGGCCCCCTATCTTTTAATAAATTAGAATGAATAATTGACTTTTTTTACCTAAAGCACCCTTTAAATTTATAAACCGCTTTTTAATAAAATAAAAAAAATTTTGAATGTTTTTTACAAAAAAAAAATTTAAATAACTTTGATTTTTTTCTTAATTTTTAAATTGGAAATTTCTTTTGGGGCCAAAAAAAATATGGGATATCAGAAAATTAAAAAAATAAGGGGCATTTCAAATGCTTCTGCTTGAAGAAAAAATGAATCGCTAATTTTTAAAAAAAAATTGTTCAATTTTTTAAATATGTTATTACCGGGAGAAAAGCTTTAAAAAGGTATCCCCTTTAACCCCTCTTTTGATTTTTTTATAAAAAAATAAAACAATTGATAAATAGGGTTAAAGGGAAGTCCTGAAAAATTTTAAAAATTAAAAATTTTTTAAATGATTGTAAATTAAACCCATTTTTAGGAATTAAAAAAGTAAGTTTTTAATTTAAATTATTTTTTAAAATGAAAAAACTACAATTGATAAGAATAATTGATTTTTTTAATATTTAAAAAAAAATTTTTTAAATTTTTTTAAAAGCAGGGTTAATCTTTTAAAGGGGGGGGTCCCCCAACTTTTTAAAATTTTTTTTAAGTCACAAAAACCTTTTTAAATAATTTTATTAAAAAAAAATCTTATTCCCCAAAAAATTTTCAATTTTTTTCTTTTAAAAAAATAAAAACGCAAAAATGAAAATTTGGGGCCCCCTAAAAAAAAAAATCCGCCCTTTTTGAAAAATTTACGGGAATTTATTTCGGAAATGTTTTATTTGCATTATTGAAATTTTCGTTTTATTTCGCTGATGTTGAATTTTGTTGCTTTTGTTGGTTTTGACAAAAAAAATTTTTTTTTGTCTTTTTTCTTTTTGATGGGGTTCTTTTGGTCTTTTAAAAAAATTTTTTCGTTTCATGTTATCGCTTTTTCCCCAAAATTTTCTTTAATATGCATTATTTCAGCAGGTTCATCCCTTTTTTTTTCAGTTTTAACATCTTTTAATAGGGTCAAAGATCCCCTTTTTTAAAATATACTGACATTTACCAAACATTTAAACTTTTACCAAAAACCACAATAAGTCGTACAACAAGGCAGTCGAAGTCACTAAGTTATTCATAACGTGGGGATGGATGAACACAAAAAATTTTGGAAAAAAATGATCCACCCGGGGAAACCAGTCAAAAAAAATACCAAGATTGTAAAAACGTTTGTCACCCCAAAAAAGAGGGGGGATATGGGCAAATATATTTAAGTTCACGTTAAAAATGTCAAACAGTGGATGGTCAGCCCGGGTTTTAAAAACAGTTTTGTCCAGAATTACCGATTTCGTGCGCTCAGTGCTCGGCGTGACCCTCCCCCATTAAAAATGTATTTAATACAATATGGATGCTCTAAAAAATTGTGTAAAAAAGTTTTTTATTATGCTTTATATGTTTTGGGGAAAACCAAAATAAAAGGCCAAGTAATCCTTCAAAGTGCTCTCTATGCTTTTCCAGAAATCATAAACATATTTTTCAAGGAAAACACAGCAGAAATAGCTTATTTAAATATCCCAAATGAAAACAAATCCCTAAGAGAGCAGGGACGTAACTAACCTTAAAGTGTTCGAAGGTCAAACCGCAGCAAATACATTCCCCCTCTCTGCCTACAGCAATTTTACAATATTTCAATAATATAACAGTGAGAAAATTTTTTTCCCCTTAAAAATTTTTTTTATTATGGGTCTGTGTTTTTTTTTTTCTCTGAAAAAATAGTATTTTAAATTTGAAAAAAAACGTAATAAAAAAATTTTCATCTGGGGTTACCGCAAATCAAATAAATGTTTTTTTTTTGGTTATAGTATCTCAAAGAAAAAAATGAGGTTTTGAAGTAGAAGCTTTTATTTTTATGACGTAATATGAGATGATATATATAAATTATATGGTAAATGTGTTTTTATTATGTCAGAAAGTATTTTTTTTCTTTATTCCCGTAAATAATTTTTTTTTAATCTTTTTTTTTTCGTAGCTTCCCCCCCTAGGTTTTTCGCCCCAGGGGCGGGCCCCCCTTTTAGAAACACCCCAGACACTACTTAGAAAATTATTTTCGTTTAAATAGGATGCTGACAAGATAGAAGTATTAGTTTACTATAGTATTTGCTTCTTTTGGAGCTAATTAAATTACGGGTAATTTGATGTAAATGACTGTGGTTTCTATTCTTTTATTTAAGTATTTTTGTAAAAATACTTGAAACACTTGCTTAAATTTCTCAATTTTCTAGAAACTTGTTTCAAACAGTGTGAAATGTGTTTAAATTGGAAATAGTTTTTATGGAATTAAATGTTTGTATGCTGTGATGTTTGCAATGTTTGACATTTCTTCTGATTTAATGCTTAATCCAGTGTTTCTCAAACTGTGGGATGCGCCCCCAAAGGGGGGGATAACCCTACAAGGAGGGCTCGAGTAATATCGAAAAGTCGAAAATAAAGGATTATTTAAAAATTATCAATTTACTTCGGAAGCAAAACAAAATAGTATATTTAAAATAAAAAAGCACATTTACCTTATACATTCCCCTTTCGAGTAAAAAATCGAAGGCCCAAAGTAGTTGATACTATAATAAAGTTAAGAACAAGTTTAATAATTTCTAGGGATTTTTTTTCCAAGGGCTTATCATATACAAGAAAAAATTACATTCAAAATTTAATACTTGATAATTAGTACAGTTTATAATATATTGTAGCTTTAGCGTCAAGGTATTATACATTATTACTGCATAAATACATAGTTATTGTATGTAGGGCGCAAAAAAAAATTATGATTGAAAATTGGGTAGCGAATATCGAAAGTTTGAGAAGCACTGGCTTAATCCTTTGTATCTAAATCATGAGATAATTTTCACAATCTTTTTTTTCTTTAAAAAAACCAAACAAAACGTGAAGCTCTGTGAAGATGGTGACTGTTTCTATTAAAAAAAATTGTAAGTATCATCCACATATAATGGAATGATCAGAAATTAAAAACCGCAAGACCTGTCATTCACAAGCTATCGCACATTGAAGTTAAAATTAGCCATTTGAAAACCTTACCTTGGCGACGATGTGTACTAGTATTGCGACTACTATTGACTATTGGACTATTATTAACAAAAGATCCAATGATCTTGTTGCTCCAGGAAGAGTATCAAACACGAAGATATTGGGTCATATTGAAGATTCATATTGGTCATATTGGGTCATATTGGGCTGAGAATCTTGTTGAAAAATACCTTCAGTGTGATGTGTCATGAAACTAATAACCACCAAACCGTAGGATGTTTTCAATACATCGTTGAGGTGTTAAAGTTGAAAACAGAAAGATTAGAGATGATTATTGTCGTGAAAGATATACTATCATATCCGAGTTAATGTCTATAAGCATCGTTAAGACTGAAACTGAATAGGATAATTGGCTTCGGACATTATACACGTGAATCCGATGGACATTTTCTTCAAGACAGAAGCGAAAATCATCATTGATACAATGATACTTTTCTGGGAACCATGATAATCTGTTAAGTCACGACTCTGATTGATTCTGACGATGATGTATGTTCAAAGGCAAACGTCTTAAGAGCCAATGTGAGGGTAACCCCAGCTAATTAAGCTCCATGAGATGGTGGCAGATACACTGTAGAATGAAAGAAGCTGTAGCATGTTGGAGAGCATATAGTGATACTTTTGGACGTTGTTACAAAATCATTATATCATGTCTCACATTCCTTCACTTAGGAACTTACTTCACTTCATTTCCGGGCCTAAATTCCGCCGCTGAATTCAGTGAAGCAACAATTGCTGTTGGAACCTAGATTGAATTGTTCTCTTCCAATGATTACCTGTACATGTTGACCATTGGAGGAACCATTAATGAAAAAGAGGATGAACTGATAAAAGAAGATAGAAATCTTAATAACGACAACTTTTTCAAAGTTACTTTATCAGACGCAAATGCTGTCACAAATTTCAAATTGAGAGAGAAGCCAATTCCTGTAAAGCATCAAATCTGTAATACAAGTGGAGACCGCCTTATAACAAAGACTATTACTAGGCTAAGAACTGGTCATCCCAGAGGAATGAAGTCTGATATAGGGATGGTAGAACTTATAGGAATTGTGTGTGTGTGTGATAAGTGCTTAGATACAGAGATAACACCTGCTTATATTTTTGACTGTCCAGCTATTCTTGCTGCCCTACAAGAAAAAGGGGTCTTGTTTTTTTCAACAAACCTCTGTGTGGATAATATTGAGCAGATTGCAAAAACAGTCATCTGGGCCTATGGTACTGTTTGATTTGGTCCCCCGTCATGGATAAGACATCATTATCATCATCAACAACAATTGCTGTTCGAACCTCGGTTGGATTGTTCAGTATGACCATCTAAATTCTCACATTTCGACTCTGCGACCAATTTCGAAATAGTCTTAGATAACTTTATCAGCTTTTCTTCTGTGAAATGCAATAAGGACAACAACTACAAAAAAAGATAAATAGTTTGTAATTGTGTTACTGGATTTATACAAAACTAATTATGCAATAGAAAGGTGCACTATGACCGAATTAATATTCATAGGCCTTGAGAATATAATCATTTTTATATTTGATATAATGGTATTTATATGCGAAATTTCGAAATAATAAAATTATCTTTTAAGAATGCTTCTTTCTTTTTAAAAAATAGAAGAGAGTATATTAAAAATACAAATAACGATATAAATATATGATGTCATTATATAATAGCTCCTCGTCATAAATATATGGCAAGAAAAAACATTAAAAAATATAAAATACTTTATGAACTTTTCACTCTTGGTTTTGAATTTTAAAATAGAAATCATTAGAAGAATACAAACAATGATGGATTTCATGTCCTTAACTTAACAGTTGGAAAAAGACTACAAAATGCATCAGAAAGGCTTTCTAAATAATTTATTTTCCTCACATTGAAATTGAAATGCTGTCTTTTTCCTCTTTTTCTAAGGTTTATTTTTCTTGAAATTATATAAAAAGTTTTGTATTCACAAACTTATTGGTTCTTTTACATTCATATTTACTGCTCTCAATTGGAGACTCACGTAATTATAAGAATATTAATAAATATGAAAACGAATAATATAAATCAACCGCATTATTGATATATTTTTGTAATTTTTTATTGTAGAAGGTGATTAGGTTAGGATTTGAAAAGTAGTACGTTTTTCCTCCTTTCTTTCTGATAAAGTTACCTTTTTATCCGTCGGCTATGAAAACCAACAAAGGTCTTTGCTAAATATTCGAAAGAACTAAAAAAATTGTATTTTAGTTCAAAAGTTTTTACTATTTTTAAAACTAAATTTAAAATAAAGTTTAACTTGGACTAAGACAGGTCACCAAGCTATGTGTAAACATGCCAAAATAAATGTTTACATGAGCATTAACAATAAAAAAATAGATTTTTTTGTTTGCTTTTTACATTTATGATGTTCTAAATACTTAGTATTCAGCAAGATCAATTTAAACGTAAAGAGTATTGATAAAATAATTTAATTTGTAATTTTAAGCAGGCTTTTTTTTAATTTGTTGAAAATGATAAGGATAGTTTCCCCGTAGAAATATATAATGAAGCATTTTTCTAGCTATGATAGTGAAATACAACGCTTTGTAATGATTTAGATAAAAATAAAAACCAGGATAATAAAGAGTGCCATTCAAAATATTGATATCTTTCGATTATTAATTTTATATCAAATCATCTGCCTATCTTAATTAAAAATTCATTCAAAACAATTTTAGAAAAAACTGGAATTTTTTTTGTAACCTTATAATTAATTAAAAGTTCACTGAGAACACGAAAATAATCTTAATCCAATATTCTCGTGTTTATGATTTGATACTCAGGAAAGATTCGTTCAAGGAAGGCTGTTGATAAATTTCATTTGTTTTGTATTGGGTGATAAAATATGAATTTTTAATCATATTTTCCCAAATATTTACACTCAGAGTAGATTAATTCAAAGAAGACTATTGATAAATTTAATTTATTTTCTGTTGGGTGAGATAAAATAAAAACTTGTAATAATATTTTTCAAATATTTCTTTCTTTTATTAAAAATTTTTATATTTTTTTAATTAAATTTTTAGTTTTGTAAATGTATCAAAATAAATACAAAAATTTAAGTTGGAAGTACTGATTTGTGGAAAACTTTCTTTCAGGTGAAAACTTTTAATAGAAATATGATTGTCTTTTGTGTGGAATACTAAATTTCGAAGACTCTTAAAAGTATAATATTTATACAACTTTATATATAAACTAATATGTATAGGTTTAAAAAAATTTTTAAACAATAAACAATTGCAGCTACAAAAAAAACAAAAAAAAAATTTTTTCCTAAAATTTTTTTGAAAATTAGTTGTTTTTTTTTTATTTTTTTCTCAAATATTTTAAGAGCAAAAGGGATTTTAAATCTCTTGTTTTAGAGCAAATTTGGTTTTTTTTTTAAAAGAATAATTTTTATACATTATTATAAGAACAAAAACTTTTTAGTACAATTTAAAATATTACAATAACTATTAGAAATATATCTTACACTGAATTTTTTCAACTGCAGATAAGAATAGTATTTAAGAATAATAAAACTTTAATTATAAAAAATGGCATACGACATACTTAATTGAAAAATAAAATAATATTCCAGTTATTAAATTATCCAGTTAGGAGAAAAATTTAAGGATTCAAAATATTGGAACCCAGTAAAGTTAAAAATTTGTTTTAAGCCAGTAAAAATTTTGACCATTAAACTATAATGCACAAAAGGTAAAGATAAATCAATAGAAGAGTATGAAAAATTATATAATTTGTATGTATCTTAAATTTTATTTTAAAAAGTAATTTGCATTATTATTTTTTTTAGCAAATAATATAAAATCATAGAGAATTTTTAAATCAATGTTTTAATAAAGAAAAAAGTTTGAACTTTAAAAAAAAGGGGGAAAAGCACGCAAAAATATTATGCGAACGAACGAATATTAACGTCCACTGTTCAAACCCCCGGGGGACTTTGGCGAGGGCCCTAATTTTAACCAGGTCAAACAAAAACACATGAGCTGGGGGACCCCTCCAACTACCCACACCAACAAAAGGGTGTTTGGCTTGACAGATTAAACGTCATCCTCCCCACACGGCGGGTCTCTAGGGGACTGGGGTCCAACCCCGACATGCCGCCGTGATGCTTTCCCCACCTGGGTTTTCCCCTTGTAATTACTGTAGTTTTAAGGGTAAGACAGATGAAAATTTTTTTTGGAAAAGCAATGTGGGGTCGAGGGGGCACATTTTTAAACATTTTGGTTTGTACCGTCGAAACGTGGGATCGAATATTTATGCCATTGAACTATTGAGGCTCAAAGTCCTTATGTTGGTGTAGAAGTTTGATATTAGTGGAGAACAAGCTGAAGGAACTTTATAACTTGACCCTGGTTCAAAATTTTCAGGTCGGTCATCCTCGAGTTGCTTTGACGTACGAAATTAATAAAGTCAGTCAGTCGAGCTCAGATGTGGACTAAAAAAATCAAACGAATCTCGTCTTTTTGATCAACAAAACAACTAGTATTTTTTCAGTTCCTACTACTAGCTCACACTCTCTATTTATTTATTTTTTCTCAATTCCTACTATTAACTCCCTCTCTCTCCATTTATTTATTTATTTATCTTGGTGGAATTTTCAATCGTTAATAAACTACATTTTAAAGCGCTCAATTGAGCTGAAATTTAATATATATGATTATTTTGGATGCAATACAATAATATAATAATAATTTATTTAAATAAATTTATTTAAAAAAATTTTTAAAAATTACAAATACAGCCACGTTGGCATCATTTTTTTTAATTAAAGACCCTTTTTGACTTGTGTCAAAACTTGAAAAATTTTCTCCGTTTTAAAGCATTCAGTTGAATGAAATTTTTTATACAGTTGTTTTGAATGAAATAGATACTTTAGTATAATTTAAATTAAAAATTACCACTTAATTTTGATTCTGCCCCTTTTATATACATATTTATATTAATTGTGCTATCTATAAAAAAAAGTAGCAAAAAAATAAAATTTTTTTTGTTGACTAAGAAAAATTTAAACAAATTTTTTTATTTTGCTTTTTAAAAAAAGAAGATTTCGATTAAAATCTGTAAAAGAACAGAAATAATAATACAAAAAAATTGAAGATTTTGTTTCTTTACACATGTGACTGAAAGAGTGATGAAGTGTGCCAGAGTTCTTTATTAATTTTAAAAGTTTTTTTTTTTTCGAATGTAAGTTCAAGTCTAGTACCACTGAAGACGAGACGGATAGAGGGGATGATACTCATAAAATCTGTGGAAGCTCAAAGTCTACCCTTTTGTGTAGTGTAGAAGTCCATCACCTCGTCACATGGGCATGTTACAAGTTACGAGGTCCGTTGCAGGTACCCTCGTGTTGCTTTATAGAGCGACATTAATAAACACTCACTAATTATATAACTTTGGCGAAAGATAAAAGAATAGAAAAATAATTCTAATTAAAATTTTTTATTATTCGATTACACTTTAAAATCTTTCAAAAAATTAAGAAAAAGGAACAAATTTTCAATTAAGATTTTTTTGGTTTTTGTTTTTTTTTCTTCAAAAAAAGGGGTTTTTTTCCTGTGGGTCGAATGTTTAAAATTGATGATTCCCGGTTCGAAGTACTTCAAGAAATGCATTGGATTCTTTGTAAAAGACACCACCATCTAACAGAAAGTCACTGACAAAGGTAGAGTATTCTCCAGTATGGAATATACACATCCATGATAAGAGAGCATCATAAAAAAATTTAAAGGGGGGCTTTTTTTTGGGGGGGAACAAAATATTTTCCATAGTTATTCTTCTGGGTTTTTTAAATGCAAAAAAGGAAGCTTTTCCATTCAAAAAAACAACTTTTAAAACATTCAGTTTTCCATCCGAAGGAATAATGAATCTTAGAAGTCCGGGACTACGTGAACAAAAAAAAAATTCTTAGGTATTGTCTTGATGCAAGAAAATGTTCTTTTGTTGGCGAAGTTAATCCTGTTTTAATTTAATTCTTTTGAAATATTGTGTTGTGCTCGATATAAAGTATTTTTAAAATTTAAAAGTAATTAAATTTTTAGGAAGTTATATTTAAAAGCGTCCTTTTAAAATTTAAATATTAAGCTTTTTGAAACAGAGAATCATTCACGGCTTTTAATTATTTTGCAAATGCATTAAAGGAAAAAGTAATCTCTTTGTACTCTTTTTTAAACATTTGCTGTTGTATAAAGCTTAATTAAATATTAATGCGCATGAAAAAAGCTAAGGTGTATTAATTTTATAAATGGATTTGCAAATTCCTTCAGCGTTAAAAATTATTATATTAAAATTAATAAGATAAGAATTTTCTAATAAGTAAAGAAGTTAAGAAATATTTTTATTAATATCTTAAAAATCAGTGAATTTCATAACGTAAGGGTCTAGAATAAACTTTTTAATTTATATTTTTTAACTGCATTATTATATTTTAATTTACTCTGAAAGTTTAAGTATAATTTAAATTGTTTTTAATATTTAGTCTTAATACATTATAAACAATATAAAATATGGATTAATAATAATGGAAAAAAGTTCAAATAAGGAATTTTTTAAAACATTGTTAAATATTGAATTTAAAATTTTAAAGAAAATATTTAAAGTTAAAAGATAAATTTTTTCGTTAAGATAAAACAATTTAAAAATTAAGGTGTCTCAGGGGTGTTAACTTTTCCGAGGGGAAAATATAATAAATTTTTCAAACATGAAATTTTTTTTTAAATTTAAATTAAATAATTTAAACTTAAAATTTTTTACAAAGGTTATGGGTTAAAAGACAAAATGTTTAAAATAAATCTTTTTAAAAACAAAGATTAAAAATAAATAAATTTTAAATTTTTTTTAAAAATTTTTTCAAAATGAGCTCTGATGTATAAAACTTTAAGCTAAAAATGTATCATATTTTTCCCCCCTCTTTTTTAAGAATAATATCTTTTGTATTTAAAAATTTTTTTTGATAAATTTTAAATTTTTTTAAAATTTTGAAAATGTTTTTTTTTTTTTTTAAAAATAAAATTTATTTTTCCCACTCAAAAAAAATTACACAGTGTAATTGGGATATTTAACTTTAAAAAAAACTTATATTTTGTATAAATATAATTAAAAGCCATTTTGAAAATAGTGCGCAACGTAAAAATTTTTAAAAAATTTTTTATCCTTTTTTTCTTAAAATTTTTTTAAAATTATGATTATATTTTAAATACCTTTTTTAAGCCCATTCCTTTTTTAAATAATGGAAAAAATTCTTTTTTTAATTTCAAGTTATATATATTTTAAAATTGTTTATAACCCCCAGAAAAAAAATCCGAACCTTAAAATTTTAAAAAAATAACCCGTGCAAATATTTCACCCAAAAAATAGAGCATTAAACTCCCTGTACTATATATGCCATTCGAGAAATATTGAAAAGGATTCAAGAAATCGAACAAAAATATAAAAAATGATGATGTAAGATTTATATTTTTTTCAGGTTTAAGGGGACACAGTACGATTCAATTGACCAAAATCGGTCAAAAAATCATATTTAATTTTTTTAGCCTAAATTGTTCTTTATATACTTTTCTATAACCTCACAAAATTTGAAAACTCTAAACTTAAAAAACGCAGAATTATGATAGCTTTCACGTTCGTTTTTGTTCACATCTCTATGGCAAATCAAAACTTTAAACTGACTTATCTCAGAAACATAAAATAACTACCGTAAAATCCGGCGTATAACGCGCACCTATACTTTCAAGCTGGATTTTTTTATTTTTAGATATATTCGCCGTATAACGCGCACCCCCTTTTTAACGAAGAAATCTGAAATATTAGAATACATTGCTTTTATGTTTTGAGGTAATTTATTCGAGGTATTATCTCAAACTTTTGAAAAAATAGTATACTTCTAGAACTACAACTCTTTTAGCTCATAAGGCAAGTCGTTTCTTTTAAATAAACAGTGTTTCGATACACGTTGAAGTAAATTTTTTTATACACATCTCTTTTGTTATTTTTAAAGCTATCGTTTTTATACCCGGCGTATAACGCACACCCTTAATTTTCGATCTTATTTTTTGTGTTCAAAGTGCGCGTTATACGCCGAATTTTACTGTAGTTTGTCTTCATATAAAATGCTAAGGCTTTTTTTATATTGCTCCTAATGCCTTGAATTGTTTTTTACCAATTGCTAATAGTACATGTAACCAAAGTTGGTATGCATTTTTGAATCAAAGCAATATTTATTTTTTAAAAAATAATTGAACTCAAAATTTATACATTTTTTAAGAAATTTTCAAAAAGCATTCATATAAAGAAGTATTGTATGAATACCCCAATCACGTTAACGCAAAATCCATACCAACTTTTATTATACACAGTTTGACGTACTTGTAAATCAAATTTTATGCATGTACGTAAATTTTTGTAGAATGAGTAGCATTTAAAATCACTTCACAAATTTTAAGTTTTTCCTTAAAAATTACATGGCTACCTTTTTATGAAATTTTGAGCACAAAATCTGTTTAACATAGTATACATACATAGGAGGCTACCAAAAATTTTTTTAAAATCTTTAAATTAAAATTTTTTGTCTAAATCGTACCATGTCCCCTTAAATTATTAAATTTATTTATTTTCCTTTTCTTTTACACTTCTGTCCGCATAAAATGCAACACCTTGAAGGACCATAGATATCACAGTGAAATATTTTTGGCAGATAACATGTTGTACAAAGATCAAACGATTAAAATTATAGCCTCTTGTGACATGTAGATGATGACAAAATCAGTAGTTAGTATAGCCACCATTGTTGGCTATAACCGCTGCCACACGTCTCGGCATAGAATCTAAGAGCCTTTGGATACAGTAGTCTATGCGGCTTCCACATATTGCCAAAGTACCGGCAATGCGTACTAGAGGAGTGCGAGAGTGAAATCCAATACCACACCAAACCATGATACCGGGTGCAGGACCAGTGGGTTGATGCATAATGCAACAGTTCAGAAGCCTCTCACCAAGGTGTCTCGAAACTCGAATCTGACCATCGTGAAGTTGCAGGAAAAAGCGGATTCGTCATTAAACACAATGTCGTTTCATTCCGTTGTCCATGTCCGCCATTCATCACACTATTGGTGACGCAAACTCCTGTGGTTTCCAGTCAAGGGTAAATGAAGCAAAGGACGCCTGCCAGACATTCCAATCTGCTGCAGACTGGATCGAATGGTACGAGCCTACACTGAATGAAGTGTAACAGACTGAATCTGTTGTGCTATTGTTCGTGATGCGGCTACACAACTTATCCCTGCATTGCTCACAATCTGTCTGTCATCACGGCAGTGGTGCAACGAAGTGGGTGAAATCGGCCCCAAGATTTCACCGTCCTTTCACAGTTGCTAGGTTTCGTTTAACAGGTTGACCGATTTCTCTGATCCGCAATCCCTATAGTATATTATTCTTCCTCCGTTGAATTCAGAAACTTGGCCAAAAAACGCTTGATGTCTTCCACGAGGCATGGGTAAACAGCTTTAAAAATGCACGAAAAAGCGATTGCTATACTTCAAATTGCCAATCTGTTCTCCCTTATAGAGCGCTTTCAGGTGGTGCTACAGTCACCCGCGTGATGTGCGTCCGAGCTATAATGCTAATGATTGGGAGATTGCTAATCATTTCATCGCCGTCAACACATGATGTAAATTTTACAGGGTTTGCATGCTTCCTTCAGGTGTTGCATTTAGTATGGCCAGCAGTGTAGTAAATTTTAAAAACTACATTTTACATGAAGTTGGCAGTCTCGTTTTTGAAGTAGTATAGCGTAAAATGTTTCCATTAAGGATTGATACTTTGGTTTTGACCAAATCCTTACTAATATTATAAACATGAAAGTTTGTATGTGTGTATGTTTGTTACTCTTTCACGCAAAAACAGCTGACTGGATTTTAATGAAACTTTACAATAATATAGCTTATACGTCAGAATAACACATAGGCTATAATTTATAAAGATATTGTGTGAAGTGTCCAAAATAAAACGATAACTGCCAAGTAAGTAGGAAAAAATTCTGCCATCAGCAAAAAAAGAGAAAGAAAGACAGGAAACAAAAATAATAAAAAAAATAAAATGTTTTTATAATCATATTTTCAGTTGACGTCAAAACTTCCTGTTGATATTTTTTCTCTCTCTTAATTGGTTCTTCAGTTTAAAAAAAAGCATAGGAAAGAGGATTATTTTTCTCCAGATCTTCTCCTCCATTTTTATTTTAAAGAAACATAAAGGAAGAATGCAGCTGGGTAAAATAAATAAATAAATAAAGAGAAATTATTAAATTTTATTGGAAATATCATTTTTGTTAAAAGATTTTTAAAAAAAACCCAAATTGATTGTGGATTGATTGAGTATTAACATCGCACTGTTCAGCTACACGGGGCTTTTGGCGTGGACCATTTAAATTTTTGAACCATGGTCAAGTGACGGGACGACACCTGAGCGGGGACCCCTCTCTAACTACCACACCACACCAACGGGAGGACGTTTCAGCCCCGACAGTTTAAACGTGCTCGCTGCCACATGGGGGGTCTTTAGTGGTACGGGGTCGAACCCGTGACAAGGCAAACGGTCCAAAAAAAAAACCCCCCAAAAATTAAATCTTAAATTATACTCAGATTGTTGACTAAGAGTTAAACCAGGAAGCTGCAATATATTATGGGAGAAAAAAAGATGAAGTTTAAAGATTGAGATGAAAAAAAAAGGGGGGGGGGCGGAGGGTAGGGAACATAAAAAATTTGAAACATTGAACGCTATAACTTTAATTGAATAGGCAGGTATTGCATTTTTTAAGTATAAAAATAAAAAAACTACCTACATTTTTTTGGGAATTTAGAAGAATATTTTAAAAATTAAATCCCGTGAAGGCGTAAAGTCTAATTTTTCCCAAAGCTCAAATTAAAAAAGCTCGAGCTATGAAAGTAGCTAGACTTAACGAAACGTTTCCGCAAGCCGAACTGCGAAGTCTAGAACAGGCGGAGCGTGAGACAGGTGGGACATCAGAGCAGTCCCAAGCTCGGCGTCAACAGAACGCTCAATATCTGGCATCTCAACGGGCTTCTGAGACACCCGAGCAGTCCCAAGCTCGGCGTCTTCAGCAGGTGACTTACATGGCTTCTCAAAGAGATACAAAAACGATCGAAGCAGCTGAATCTCGCAGATGCGCTGTTACTGAACTAATACTAATATACTACTTAATAATATAATACTTACGACTAATATTCACAAAGAGCACGCGTGAGTGTGTGTGTGTGTGGGGGGGGTATTCGATAAAGCTGCATTTGAGTATGACGAGATTCTTGATTACGAAAGCCAAAGAAAAAAGAAAGAAGCGATGAAAAAAAGCTTTTGGGGGTTTGTTTTTAAATGGAAAAAAAGGGGCTGCAGGCATGTGTTGTTCGGGAGGAAAAATAGCCCTTCCTGCAGTAGACGAGCCAGTTGAACCTCTTAAAGAACTTTTCTCTTATGAAATGGATGAGTTTCGTCGTTTTCTAAAAAACATAAGGAAATACAATACATGCTTCCATATGACATCTTTTGGGACGGTTAACATTGTTTCTATGCAAGGATTTTGCCCACCTTCCACAATCTAAGGGCAAATATACCACACAATTGGCTCTGCTTCCTGCTACCAATACGCAACTAAAATTTTTGCAAGTTTATTTCATGGGCGAAAAGGAAGAACAAGTTAATAGGCGTTCTGAGTACGTACAAGGTGTGGAAATAAACACGGTTAAAAAAATACAAGTTCTACATGATCACAACATTTTAGTACATGAATTTAAAATGGCTAAAGATAGAGTGACTAGCGATAATTAAAGGTTTGATACCCCAATCTTACCACGTGGTGAACACGAAAGACGATTC
Organism: Trichonephila inaurata madagascariensis; assembly: GCA_019973955.1. NCBI lineage: Eukaryota > Metazoa > Arthropoda > Arachnida > Araneae > Nephilidae > Trichonephila > Trichonephila inaurata. Next base: position 44,547 of record BMAV01002083.1, on the reverse strand, counting down.
AATGTCCCGACCACAAATAAAATAGCTGCCATATTAGTTAGCAGTAAACGAACTGCGTCTCGGGACATCATTATTCAGGCGCACGATGGCCGGCTTACTAGAGTTCCGGACATTCATAGATTCAATCAACTGCCAAGTTCCTAACTTGACTCTATCGCCAACATTTCGCTATGTTTTCATTGAATCGCCATTATAATTTAAGGAACGGCGTTGCTTGCGAATATTACAATTTTAACATAAAATAAATACAACAGAAAGTAATATTAACGTATTACACTTCTAGATTAAAATTATTTACACTATTTTAAGGGTTCATTACACAAAAATTGTAACAATGTGTTACTTTTGCTGAGCAGAGATCAGCTTATGAAGGTGTTTTCAAAAATCGACCCAAAAGAGAGTTACGTGGTGTTATAAATATAAAAGAGAATCCTTTCTCTCAGCTATTAGATATACATATTTAAAATTTAACAAACATGTTTTTTTTGTTCAGTTGAGTTATGAAAAAAGCTTTTTTTTCGTTTAATTTGTAATTCACGTAAAATTAAGTCATTAAAAACTTCTTTATCCATCAATCTGTATTGTTTAATTTTTCAATTCACCCGTGCGAAGAACGGGTATACCAGCTAGTTATTTATAAATGTTTAAGTTAAAAAAAAAGTTAGTAATGTGTATGTAAATGTAAAATTTAGTACGTGTTTTATATAACACTTTTCTCTTACTTATTCTATGACATACATTTTGGATAGTCACCTTTTTTATTTTATGAATTCCATTGCCAATACAAATTACTTCTCGAATATAACATTCAGAGATTAACTCTCTTTTTTTTTTGAGAATAATATTTTTAAATATATTAAATAAAACAAAGAAGGGGAGAAATTAACCTAAGAATATATTTAAAATTTCTAAAATTTCAAATTAAATATTAATCATGGATAATTGTTTCATATCTTGCTTGGCTGTGCTACTAATCTTTGAGATTTTTTTCCATCACATTTTTTCAAATAGGAATGTGTTGAAAATTGGCACGTTACGAATGCATTTGTTTTGAGCGTTTAAGGGGGTATTTTCAAAACAAGTTTTTCTTTAACTTCACTTTACACATTTTTAAATATAACTTTCCATTATCCTTAAAAATAACATTATATATTATAATTCGAGAATATAAAGTAGCGTATAGCGCGTACTTAGGTATAACGCGCACCCATACTTTCAAGCTGCACTTTATAATTTTGAAGTTTATTCGCCGTTTAACGCAACCCCCTGTTTTTACAAAGGAGCCACAAGAGTGCATGTATAATTCTCGTATGTTTTTAAATCATTTCGAACTTATAAACGAAACGATTTTGAAAAATAGTATATTATTAGAATCAGAACCCTTTAACTTCATTAGGTATGTCATTTCTTTCAAATACACAGTATTCCGATCAATGTAGAAGTTTAATTTTTCTTATGCTCCTCTCTTTTTATTTTTTTTATTTTTGAAGCTATCATTTTAATACCCGGCGTATAACACGCACCCTTTTTTTTATTTAATTTATTTGCAAAACTCCTCATTCTCCGCAAAGAATAACATGAGGCTTACAGACGTAAGTGGTAACTCAATTAAATCATAACAAAACAAATTTGGAAAAAAAAAACAAACAAACAAACAAGCAAACAAACAAGACAAAACAAAAATAAAAAGGAAGAGTGGCAATACACAAATATAAAAAGGGAGGTACCAATATATATAAAACTTTAAAAATCTATACAGTAGACAAATTTTCTTAAGACATTAAGGCTCTCAGTACATTTAACCAACAAAGATAAAACAGGTGGCCAGGAAATACCTAAACATTTCAACTCCTTTCTGAAATTTTCTCTTTTACAGAAATAAAGTTTACAATACAACAATACATGTTCCACAGTTTCAGCATCCTGACCACAAGAACAAATATCACTACCAATTAAATTAAATCTAGATAAATAGCTATTAAAATTTCCATGGCCTGTTAGAATCTGGGATAACTTGAAATCAGTAACAAAATTCTTACATTTAAGCCGTTGATAAATGGTCGGAAAAAACCTTTTAGTCCACAAAGCTTTAGGCGAGGCCAAGAATTCGGTGTTCCAGGAAGAAACAGTTCTTTCCCAAGCTAAATGCTTCCAGTGGGACAATGGCACAGACATCAAAAGGTTCATATCTTGGCAAGTTGTCTCTTTGGCCAACTGATCCGCTCTGTCATTGCCGAGATTTCCGCTATGGCCCCGAACATATGAAAAGTGGATGTCGCAGTCTAAGTAGTACAGAATAGACTGAACCTCTACAACAAGTTTTTCTGTAGAGTTTACGTTGAGCAAACAATGGAGTGAAGAGAGTCAGTGCAGATAAGAAAGTTGAGCGTTCCACACTGGCGGAGAGAGTCCTGAATCAATTTTACAGCAAGATTAATGCAGAGTAGTTCGGCTTGAAAAACAGAGCATTCATTTCTTAACCGATGCTGGAAAGTAACATATTCAACACCTTTCTCGTAAATAACGCAGGCAAGACCAACCCTACCATTCAATTTACTCCCATCTGTGAAACAAACAGTTTTATATTCTTGAAAGACTTCATTTGTATAAGTCACAAGAGTGATAGGTTTCCTACATGAAGGGTGTGGCAATAATGAAACTGGAATCGTCCCATCCTGCGTGCCAAGGCTGGTACTCAAATGGTTTTCCCGAACATCAAGATTGTTCAGAATAACCAAGTCGATAGGCGGTATACCAGAAATAGCAAACAATGCTTCATAGCTAATAGTTTTGTACACACGCACCCTTTCGATCTCATTTTTTGTGTTGAAAGTGCGCGTTATACACAGGATTTTACGGTGTTTGATTTTGTAAAAAAGTTTGATTACATTTACTTATGATAAAAGATTATTAAGTTTAATAGTATCAAAGCATATTTAGTAAGCAAGAAGTCTTACAAATATAATTAGTTTCCGAGAAAAGTATTATTAATTGCGTGTGGTAAAAGAATTACTACCTACTGGCTTTTAATGAATAGAAAGAGTTGTATGTAGTCAATATAATGAAGTAAATTATACAAGAAAATGACGTAACCATTGATTATAAAACAATTGTTGAAAAATAACACGTATAAAATAAATATCTACAACTTACGAAATTTCAAATAATTTTAATGAAATCCTTAAATTGATATTGTATTTTCATTAATTTGCTATTATTCAGTTCATATTACGTACGTAATTACTAGGAAAATTAAATAACAAATAAAAAATTAATTGAAAGTACGGTAGGTTTCGTGTTACGGAGTAGATTGAAGTTTCGTATTACGTGGCAGATACGTTCTACAGATTTTTTTTCCAATGGCAGATTATTATTTACAGAGTTCATAAATCTACCTAGTACATTCACCGAAAGCAGGTATCTCTTTTTAGTGCGGCACCATATAGGCGGATACCAATCGTCGCAGGTAATTTTGACACCCAGTTTCCTCCCTAGAGTGAGGCACCTGAGCTCTGACGATGCGAACCTGTACTAGGATTTAATTTTGCCTAGAACACCCCTAGGGATCCTTTACATGCCGTATAATCATGCGACATGGCCGCTGTCGATTTTCTACATCATGAAAACTCATCGACTTGGGCCGGGGTTGAATCCGCAACCTTGGGTTCAGAAGGCCAGCGACAAACTAATCACGCCACAAAGCCGACACTACAAAAAAGTATATATAAACATTTTTCTTATCTTATAGTTTCTAAAACAATGCATGTGATTGAAATTTTACCGTAAAATCTGGTGTATAATGCGCACCGGTGTATAACGCGCACCTATACTTTCAAGGTGCATTTGTTAGTTTTTGGTATATTTGCCGTATAACGCTCACCCCCTTTTTACGAAGAAACCTGAAATGGCTGTGTATAATGATATTATGTTTTGAAGCCATTTATTCGAGATATCCCAAGATTTTCGAAAAATGTAGTTTACTACTAGATTTTCTAGAATTATACTGTTTACCTATAAGTAATATATTATTTACCTATACTCAAACTCAGTGGTGCAACAGCTCTTGAGGGTTAGGCCTACTGTGCCCATCCCAGTATACGTGACCATTGGGCGCTGAGGTGCATGAGCAAATGTTCCAATCAGGTGGTTAGTAGGAAGCGAGACCCCCAGTGTTTAAGTTCCCAAGAAAACTTGTATTATTTACCTATATAACCCTTTAAGTTCATTAGGCATGTCATTTCTTTTAAATAAACAGTACTTCGATGTACGTAGAAATCTAACTTTTCTTTTAGGCTCATCTCTGTTTTTTATTTGTGTACTTATAATTTTTATACTCGGCGTAAAACGCGCACTTATAACACAAAAAATAAGATTGAAATTTGCGGGTGCGCGTTATACGCCGAGTATAAAAATTATAGGTACAAAAATAAAATTTTTTATTTTTATTTTACGGTAGTTTTTTTTTATTAAAGTAATTTGTATAAATGAGCATTAGACCATGAGATTTATTACACGCCGTCTGAAATTCTGTTTTTATTTGGAGAATTTTCTTTTTCACAAGCTTTTCAATAATATATCTAATTTATCACGGTACAAAAATGATTATTTTTAAAGAATTTAAAAGCTGAACACGTGTGTAACATAAATTGGATTTAAAATAATTTTCAAAAGAAATAATCAAGAAAAAAAAATAACTTGATAAAAGATGAAAGAACTTGCAAGTTTTTATATAATAAATACATACTTTTTCATAAAAAATTGAAATTATCAAATTTATTACATTAAAGCTAAACATATTTCTGACTAAGATGGGCATTATTGAAAACAATTCAACATGGTTGATGGATTAATTTATTTTATCATATATTCTTAAATTATGTAACCAAATAAAATTAAATTCTATGCCAGAAGACAATAAGTATTTTTAAATAATTTCCTGAGAATAACCAGAAAGGGAATTTCCAAACTTGCCTTTTGTCCCATTTAATATTTAAAACAAGCCACGTGCAATTGATGTTCTCACTGGATTAGATAAATTTAATTTTCATAAACATGTTTACAGTTCTAAAACAACCAGATTCATAATGAGTAAACAACGGCTGAACAACTGAAGTTGGTCATTGGTTTGGAATAATTTATTGGTTTGTGCGTTACAAATTTATAGCTGCATAACATAAACATTTAAACTGGGAGGTCAAAAAGTATAAAGTTTGTAGGGAAAAAACATGGCAGTAATATAACTATTAAGAAAAATAACGTTTGAAAATACCGAAATTTGTGCTAACAGCAAAAGTACGTGAAGATGAATACTTGTAATTTTATTACAAATATAAAGTTAAACATGAATGCAGACTTACCGCCAAACCTGACTGATGGAACATTTTATCAGTGTTTTCGGTAACAATAAAGAGCATAAAACAAGTGCTATTTTGAAAATTAGTAGTTAAAGAAAGTAAACGATTATAAAATGGGAGGCATTGCATTTAAAAATTCATATTGGAATACAATAACATGCCAGACAGCTTGAGAAGTAATGGAGCTGAAAACTAGAGTTTTTTAAATATTTATTCTAATTAGGTAAAAAAAAGTGTTCGATATTCAATTTTTTTAAGGTGTTGAGAGAATTTCTTTTGTGATTTTGAGATTGGGAGGGGTGGGTATTAATTAATTTTACTGAAAAGTTAGATTGAAACTCTGAGAGAAAAAAAACATGCGTATGATACCACTTTAAAATGATGAATATTGTAAAACGAATAGTAACTGACTGTAACAATTATTCTTGCACCCCTTAAAAATATAGATAAAGACATAAATAAAGTTTGTTTTTTTCTCTTTCATTTGGAATGTTATAAACATAAACAAATTTGCTACAGTAATCAATTCTAATAAAACTCATTATCTTTCTTCGCGTAGTTTACAAATTTTATTCATAAAATAATTTCACATTTTCTTTTGTAATTTTATACAACTTTGATCCTCTTGGATAAAATGTTTTCTTCTTCTTCTAATGACACAATAACCCTGAGGGGGCCAAGGCCTTCTCAAGGGCTCTCCTCCATTCCAATCTCCGCTTAGCAACAATTCTCTAATTAGTCACTAATAAAACTTTGAAATTGTCCTCCACACAATCATCAAGCCTGGCCCTAATTTTAGTTTCAATAGGCTTGTAAATGAAAATTCTGAACGTCAAGGATGAGGGTCCAGACCACAGATGTGACCCGCAAACCTCATGATGGATTTAATGACATCTCATTCCTTACATAGCTAATATAATTCAAAATTATGTCATTGTCTTCAGAATCCATTCTCCTTCACAATACCAAAATGAAATGTTTTTATTCAGCATAAATGGCTGAAGTGATTACTATAAATCGTTTTGTTTTGATATTTAATTGAAAAAATTCGCTCTAAGATATATTTTTTCCTTCTTAATTTGTAGAAGTTCATGTAAAGGTATCCTAAACATTGAATTGTCTGTTTAATAAATGTTGCATTGAAACATGATTCAAACAAAGATGTGATTACAAAAGTATCTATATTTAGAAGAGAAATTTCCTTACGTTCAAAGTATGACTCAGTTTGTAATCTATTAGTTCTAACCTTACGTCTTACGTTTAAACAGTTCATTCAATCTGAATTGATTAGGAATTAAATATTTTTTATTGATTCGTTTTAAATGTATCCGCTAAGAATTTTTCAACTATTTATTAATTTTTCTCAAAATCTTTTTTTATCGTGTTCAGTATCTTCAAATATGAATTGCCATGTGCTGAACATATTTTTCATTACTTACATCAAATGTAGTACTTAATTGAAATTACCTGAAAGAAAAACGGCCAGGGGAATCTCACTTCTCTTCTCCTCTCCGCAATCTCACGAGAGGACTTGCGGCTCGACGACTATTTAGAATAACCCCATGCTGCCAAAGCACTATACATTTAAAACCATCCATGCTTTCTCTGGGATTCGAATCCAGACCCAACAGCACACACCAGTCAGCGTAACTAACCCTTATACCGAATGGGAGGGACATAGATACTTACATGTAAATTAAAACTTGAAAATTTGATTAATTGATTAGGAAAACTGCAAAATTATTACTGCTGTGTTACTCTGATAAAGATTAACATTTTTACCTCTTTTATATAAAATATCTTTTCCTTTTCTTGAAATGTAAAAAAAAAAATCTTTGAACATTTCTTCAAATAACTTCTTAGCATAAACGGTTTTACCTTAGCTTGTGCCTTATGACTGCAGAAAGTCAAGAAGCAGTAATAAAACGAATAATAACACCAAAATAAAAAGAGAACTGAATCTTCAGATCTAAAAAACTTAAAAGGTGAAAAGAATAAAAACAGTTTTTACGTGAGAAATAAATATTTTCCATGGATTTGAAAGAAGAGAGTTTCTCAATCAAAATATTTTTATGTGAAATTTAAGAATTCTGTTATAGATGCGTTCAGAGAATGAAGAGATATAACCTTATGAAAAAGAAAAGAAAAAAGAGGAGAATGAAAAGATCTTTCAATAAATCGGAAAATATTTTTCATCTTTTCAGAGTATTTTTCATTCAAGAGCAAAACTTCCCCCAAGAGCAAAGAAATTGCCATGTACTGAATATGTCTTTCATTACTTACTTCAAATGTAGTATGTAATTGATTTGTGAGAGGTATGAACTTGAGAGAGAGAAATGAAAGAGCTTCCTTGTGCTGAACTTATTTTTAAAGAAGAGCTTTGTGCTTTTTTTGTTGTAGATTGAAGTAGGTTATATATTTTGTAGCCTTAAAAAAGAACAGAAAACGTATAAAAAATTGGAATACATTGTTTGTATGCAAATTTCTTTTGTGAAAATGAACGGCGAAGAATTCGATGAAATTTTGTGAAAAATAGTTTCCGTTACATTACTGATTTAAGGACCAGTTTCTTTAGAATAATTTAAGGTATCCGACTACTTTCGGAACCGTGATTTTGCAAAAGCGTATAAATGGATAATATTTATGAAATTTAGTGTCACTTAGATTAGAAAATATATATAAAATTGTTTTAAGAATAGTATTACAGTAAAAAATTATTTAAGTACAATATTTTGACAAAAAATGAACGTCGAATGACCCATTTTCAAAATATTCTTTTTTTGTGAAAAATGCTTCTGTTAGAATAATATTTTGCCTGTACATAGATGAGCATCTCTGTACAGAGGCTCAACCAGAATTTTTGAAATATATAATTTAGAAGTGGGTTTATCCATGTTTTACGACAACAGAGGGGAGAAATTTTAAGAAAAAAACGCCGATAATTATTTCAATGAGTTGTAACTCTGAAAATAATGTGAATTTTTCAAAAATCATAGTTGAGCCTCTGTACAGAGGTCTGATCTATATACAGGGAAAATATTATTATAATAGAAGCATTTTGCACAAAAGGAGAACTTTGAAAAAAGGGTATTCGAAGTTAATTTTTTGCCGAAATATTGTATTTAAATATTTTTTTTTTCAAAATGTCCTTAAAACAATTTTATACATGTATTCTAATCTAAGTGACACTAAATATCATGAAAATTATCCATTTATGCGCTGGTTCCGAACGTAGTCGGATACCTTAAGTGTTTTCAGGAATTTTTCTTTATTTAGCAAAAACACTTGATAAAGTACGAAAAGGAGATCTGTGAATTTAAGTAACTAATTGTATTCAAAAGCGCATAAAGATAATTAATTATTTTAAGCTTCAGTTTCGCAGATGCATCTTTTAAAATTTTATACGTAGTAGGATTCAAAAGTTCCCGAAATGAGTCTACAAATAAAAAAAAATATCCCAATTAAAACTGCTGAAACACATCCTCTTTCAAAATAAGACTCTTGAGTAACAACACTCTTTTCCCATGGCAATCAATCAAAACATTTCTATAATCCATTTTTAGCCATGTCCTTTAATTTCACTTTCGGTGCACTTTTAACTTCATCCACAGATTGGTCTTCGTTTAACATGTGGGGAACGACATGCATGTTAAGATCCTTAGTCAGTATCCATTGACATGTGTTCGAGGATATCCAACTGATTCTGCTATCATTTGAACCCTGTTCTTACGTACTGCCTCAGAAACCTTTTCGATATTTTCAGAGGTGTGGGAAGTCTTCTGCTGTCCAGAGCGTTTGTCGCCTTCGACACTTTCGCTGCCTTCTCTGAAACGTCAATGCCACTTAAAAGCTTGCGTTCATGATTTTGTATCACCGCCTTACACCTTCTTCAGTATTCTGAAAACATCTGGAGCACTTTTTCCCAAACGAACAAAAAAATTAATATTCATTATTCGCTCAACAAACGCAATTTCTTTCAATCGTCGACGACTAAATACACCCGCCGATAAAATATGACGCCATGGTGACCCACCGACCACGTGATTTGTAACAAACTTTTTTTATAAAAGTGGAAGAATGCAATAACACAGAAATGTTATTGTAGTTGCTCTACTGCAAAATTTTTCCACGTTATAGATTCAGTCCGGGAACTTTTAAATCCTACTAGTATAAAACAGTATTAAATTTCTGAAATCTAGAAAATATATCGTTTGTAATAAATGATAATATATTTTTGATATTTCACATTTTTTAATGTTTCATGTATTATATAAGTGCCTATGCACTCAAAATATCTCATGGTAATTAGATAGCGGTTCAAATTTACGGGATCCGTAGCCAAAATCCCTCGTATAACACTTTAAAGGGCGAAATTAATAAAATGTTTAACATGATATTAATATTTGTCATATTTTGTTTTAAAAACTTCTAGTATTAATAAAATTAGTTGAGTTATTCCATCTTAAATTTACTTAAAGGCTTAAACACCTAAAGTTCTGATTCGTGGAATAACCAAATAATATCAGAAAGAGTTTTGATACATGCATCATTCTCTGCAAATCAATTTCTTTAAAATTATTATAACAATAAAGTTATTATACAGTGCAGTTCTACGGCTTTATTTTATATAGCTATATTTAAAGATATTTAATACAATATTGTGCTGTTAATCAAATAATACTGTTTAAAAAAATTCACAGATGTGTAAAGCACATAACATTTACTTGGAAAATACAAACATTCTATTTCGTTAAAAATTTAGATTTTCATGTGGAATTTGGCTTTCGCAATCTACTTACATATAAGTTTAGTTTAATATGGCAGTTTAAAAAATTAATTCATAGCGGAAACATTTACCTATATTTATATTTTGTCTTAGATATTTTTAACATACCCAACAAAAATAATAAGCGTTTCATTGGCCAGTAGCTATTTTCGTCCTGTCTGACATATTGCAGTCTCTATATTCTAAATACATTTATTATGTGCATTATAGAGGATTCGTATATTATAAATTAATTCGCTTATAAAATTATTTAATTTCTATAAATTTTCTTTTCGTTTTGGTATTGCTATCTGGCGCCCTTGACATGTTGTTGTGGTCTTCCAGAGAGACTAGCTTAACAGCTCTGAGTCAGCGATACTCAACCTGCGGCCGGCGGCTCACCAGGCTTTTTTAAGTGGCCCGGTCATGACCCATTGCTCTGAGAAATTCATTTATTTATGAAAATTTGGTGGGAAATTCTTTGTTAAAAAATCAAATATATCACTTTTGCTTTTACAGTTGATGTCGTGTATGGGTGCGAATTTATATATCTTTTTATGATTAGTGATAATATACAAAAGTGGAATAGCGACCATTTTATAAGTGGAACTAATTTTTAAATATATTTCATAAATTCCAAGCAAAAAATATTCGAAGAAAATAGATAATTTCAAGACGATTGGGAAGGTGACTATTTTGTAGTGAAAAACAAGCATGTTCAGTAATTGTTTAATTTATCTCGAAAATGTTATATTCAAAAAAAAATACCAATAAATAGGAATCATTCAATGACACACACGAAGATCTCTTTCAAGAAGTGATAAGTAGGCTTTCTTAAATAATCTTTACAACAGCAAAAAAAGTGTTTTGCCAGTGGCAATGTCGCAGCGGTAACAAAGGCACTCTATTAAATTTGTTATATTATTGGTAATCATATAAAACCGTTTACTGATGTAGAAATTGTGAAAGAGTGATTCTTAAATGCTTCCAATTTAGAAAAATTTCGTGACAAAAATAAAAAAATATATGAAAAATAGTAATTAAAAAAATAAAGATAGGGGTTTTAATATTTTAATCAATTTCTAAATTTTAAATTTTTTATGTTATCTTAGTCTTAAAGCATTTCTCCCTCCCCCTTCATTAATTCCCATGTTGCAGCCCGCGTAAAATAGCTAACATATATATGCGGGCCGGGAGAAAAAAAGGTTGACTACCTCTGCTCTAAGTCCTTGTTGAGTGAACTTGATCTTCTCTGGGTAATAAATAAATAAATACATTAAATTAATCAGAAATTGAACATTCAATTTTTAACAAACAGCGTACTTTAATTTTTGGCAATGATTTATTTCTATTAACATTTTATGATATTTATCCCTAAATTATTTGTTGTAAAGCAGAAAATCAATTGTTTGAAATTATTCACATAAGCTTTCAATCATTTATAAGATTTTTATAAGAGAAAACCATGGCTTGTTGAATCGGTATAATATCAGATTTTCAATAGCATTCATATTTTCCGCGATTGATTGATTATTAACGTCGCACTGTCTAGCTACATGAGGGCTTTTGGCGACGGACCACGTAATTTTGAACCATGGTCAAGTGACGTGGACGACACCTGAGCTGGTACCCCTCTCCTAACTACCACACCACACCAACGGGAGGACGCTTCAGCTCTCGACAGATTTAACGGGCATCGCTGCCCTACACGGCGGGTCTTTAGTGGTACTGGGCTCGAACTCGTGACAAGGCAAGCCACGGTCCGATACCTATACCACTCGGCTACCGCGGCCTTTTCATATTTTCCGAAGAATTACAGTTGTCAATATATTAAGAAAAATCAAGCCTTATATTTTGAAATGCGCTTTTAATAAACTTTCTTCGTATTTAACTGACATTTCCCTTCTCAATTAAACACAGTTACTTTCTTAAAATCAACAAATTTATCCTGAAATTCTCAATGTTATTATTTTATTTTCCCCCTGAAAAATTTTAAGAGTTCTTTTGAGATCATCAGAGCCGAATAAGGACATAAACAATGTTTTCTTAAGCAGAATTTTACTCATAAAAAGGCAACAAAATACTAACTTGCGCATGTTAAAGGGATAAAAAAAAAAGCAGTTCTTTTCCCATGATAAAAAAATTTGGAAAATAAAATAGAAAAATAAATGAAAAAATAAATAACAAAAATAAATCTACTTTTTTGTAAGCATCTTACGCTTTTGCTTTTCTTTAAGAAGAGATTTTAAACTATAAGTGTCAAACTCTAGAAGTTGAAATTTGTAGAAGTTATTTTTTGAGCATAATATTCTTAAAAGATATTACAATAAGACTTTTTCTTGAGGCTTCCGTTCTTCCCCTATGATCCAAAGTTTGCAGCAATGGTTTTATATTTCTTAAGGATTTGATAAAAATAACAGTTCTTGGCTGGGATATCCCAAATAACATTGTAAGCATTTAAAGGAAAGGAAGGCGCAGATTACACATGTTTCAAATGCAAATACTAAATACATACGGAAAAAAAAGACAGAAAACGAGAATTCTTTCATTTATAGCAATTTAATTAAATTATGAAAGAGTAAACGATTTGATATAGTACAGTTAATAGTACAGAAGTAACAACTATACATTTTAATTTTTGTTTCGTTTTTGTTTTCAACTATTTATATCAAATTTGGGATAAATTTTAGAAATAGAATAATGAATAATCATTAATATCATATTTTCATTTCTATCAGCAGCACTTGATGAATGCATCATTTGCTAGAGGGAAAACACTCCGCTTAAACACATATGGAGTAACAACAAAAATAAACGGTAAAACAAAGAATCAAAAAAAAAAAAAAAAACAGAAGCATAAACACATCCAGAAAGCCAGTCAAATCGCAGAGCTTGTAACTGTTCGCTGACCTTCCAGTATCTATCGTAGATTTTACCGGAGACAGCAGGGAAAATCTCCAGGTGCCCAGCATTTATTAGGGAATTCTCTCTGCACAAAACACCGTTTGAAGAGGAAAGGACCTTTAGTCTATATCAGGGGTACTCAAATTTTTTCTTCTGCCTGGCCGCATACATTTGTTAGCTATTTTACGCGGGCCGCACACATATGATGGCTATTTCACGCGGGTCGCAATATGAGAATAAATGGAGGGGAGAAAATGCTTTAAGACTTAGATAACATAGAAAAGCTAAAATGGGAAAATCGATCAAAATATTAAAACTCCTATTTTGCTTTTTTTAATTATTATTTTTTATATTTTTTATTTGTGTCACTAAATTTTTCTAAATTGGAAGTATTTAAGAATCACTCTTTTCATAATTTCTGCATAAGTAAACGGTTTCATATGATTACCAATAATGTAACAAATTTCATAGAGTGCCTTTGTTACCGCTGTGACATTACAATTAACAAAACACTTTTTGCTGTTGTAAAGATTATTCAAGAAAGACTATTTATCACCTCTTGAAAAGATCTTCTAGGAAAAGTGTCGTTGAATGATTCCTGTTTATTGGTATTTTTTAAATACAACGCATTCGTGATAAATCAAACAATTACTAAACCATGCTTGTTTTTCACTACAAAACAGTCAACTTCTCGATCATCTTGAAAAAATCTATTTTCTTCGAATTTTATAGCTTGTAAGATATGAAAGAGAGTTAAAAATTATTTCCACTCATAAAATGATCGCTACTCCACTGTTGTTTATTATCACTAATCAGTAAAAGAAAAAAAATCATTTTGCATTTATACAACATTGACAGTAGGAAGCAAAATTGATATATTTAATTTTTTAACAAAGATTTCCCCTCCAAATTTTCAGAAATAAATGAATTTCTCAGAACAAAGGGCCATGACCGGGCCTCTTAAAAGATCCCACTGGGTCGCAGGTTGAGTATCGCTGGTCTATATGTATCAAACCTTTAACTGCATTAAAATATAGAGAGCAGAGTACTTTCAAATGCAATCCTTTTCTTTTCGAATAACCTTCCCCCAAAAGTGTTTTTGTAAATATTGTGATCCTTGTTCTGACTCTTAACTTGTAAGGAATTTTCGCTTTAGATGCTAAATTGAAACAGTACGCATTTGTATAATGTTTTAAAATGTACTATATGATTAATATACACATGTATAAAATAGCAATGCTTGTGTTATCATGTCTCACGGAATGTACATTAAAATGAATAGGTAATGGTTAATAGGTTATTTCTTTTATTAAGAGCTTCTGACGATTGTTAATACACAATACATACATGTTTAGTGAACTCTCTCCCACCACTCAAGTGTGAGGGTTCCCCAAAGGATGACAAAATATGCACTTTATTATGATTATCTAACCACTATCTAAATTCGACGTAAGCTATGAGTGCACGTCAGGGTAAATACTAATTTAAATATCTAGAATATAAGGTGTGACACACACACACACACACACACACACACACACACACACACACACACACAAACACACACACACACCACACACACACACACCACACACACACACACACACACACACACACACACACACACAACACACACACACACACACACACACACACACACACACACACACACACACACACACACACACACACACACACACACACACACACACACACACACACACACACACACACACACACACACACACACACACACACACACACACACACACACACACACACACACACACACACACACACACACACACACACACACACACACAAAACAGACTTGCAAAAAGAATGGAGTTGACTGTTTTGATGACATCTTCCGGCATGTCTCCTCTATCCATGTGATCAGTTTTGTCTTAATCGATCACGCCAGTTGTGAGTAAATCGTCATTGAGTGAACACTTGCAACTGCACACTGCCTGAAAAATGTCGAATCAACATCAAGTTTCTTGTTAAACTTAAGAAATTAACCTAGAAAACATTTCGAAAATAAACTGCAGCGTAGGAGATAAAACTCTGTTTAGTACACATGTCTTTGAATAGTATAAGAGGTTTTCAGGTGGAAGGGTCAGTGAGGAAGATGATGCACCTGCTGATATCAAAATTCGTGATATGAGTAAGTTCCTACTCACATCAGAGGTCAGACTGTTAATCAACAAAACAACATTGAAATACTAAAAAGACTTCGTAAAAATTAGGAAAAAGGCCAGAATTGGAAAGTGATGAATGGCTGCTGCACGAAGATAATGCATCCGTTCGCATGGCCCTATCTGTCAAGTAGTTTCTGACCAGCAAAAAAATTACTATGATGCTGTATCCTCCTTATTCACCTGATTTGGCCTCACGTGACATTTTTTTATTTCCGACAGTTAAATCTCGTTGAAAGGCAATCCATTTTACCTCAGTTAAAAAGGTTTAAGCAAAAGCGGAAAATCTTCTAATGGGCCTTTCAAAAACCTCGTTCCAGAACTATTGCTGGCAATGGCAGACTCGAATGCAGAATTATGTGAATGCTGAACGGAACTACTTTGAAGGTGATACTGTCAAGGAGAACCGATTCTGTAAGTACAATGCTTTATTGGATCAGTCTCGTTTTTTTGTGTCACATCTCGTATAAATCTTGTTCTTATCATGGGCAGCAGATACTCAGCATCCTTTCCACTTGAACCACGGTGATTTTCACTACTGACTTCCCTAATTTCGTTGTCTCCGTAAAACAACAATCACTATCCTCTAACTTACCTCTTCATGTGACTTTAAAAGTAGACCTCATTCACATAAATCGCTGTTCCTTTACAGAAAAGAGGTTTTATATAATCATATAAAGTCATCGAAAGAACCTTCTATAGTGGATTAAGTGACCTGTTAACGTGAAACTTTAATTTTTGCTCCAATTTGAATTAACTTTATGAATTCATATATTAAATAAGAAATTAATAACAAGTATATATATATTGGCTGTTAACATCGTAATTCTATACATGAAGAAGTTATGTGAAACAGTATCCTAATTAACACCAGATTTACTAGGGTTTTAACTTCATCAGGAAACTTGATTGTATATATCTTTGATAAACTTTAATAAATTTTAAGCCGTATAATTTCAATTTTAGTATGAGATTGCGTTAAGAGCTTAGCCGCTGAAAGTTTAAAATAACTAATAATTAGGTCTTATAAATTTGATTCTTGGTAGTGAAATTACATCTCTAAAATATTTTTGGCATGTTTGACAGAAAATCAGATAAAATTTCTTGTAAAAGAAATTCTTAGATTTCAGATGGAGATAGTTTTAAAATGTTTAATGTCGAATGGCTTAACATTTTGTGTACGCATTAATGAGAAGTGCAAAATGTTGTAAAAAACACAGAGTTTATTCCGCATTAATTATCTTCATTTAATTATCTTTATTTATATCTAATTTTTAAAAGACGCACTGTATTTTTAAGATTGTGATTCTTAACTATATTTTGGTTTTATAAATATTTTAAAGCATTCTTTGTATCTATCGTTTAGTGCTAGAAAATAGACTATAAAACTGGAAAAAAACTATAATTATAGTTATTTTTTCAATAAAAAAAATGCATTACGTTTTTTTTTTAGAATAGAGTTTAGAATTCCTTTAGAAAGGTGCAAAATATGTAACTAATTTCGCGATAGTTTTTTAGTTTTCATGAAAGTACTATGACATGCATATTTTTTTTCAATGGACTTAAAAAACTCGAACCTACGATACACCCAAAACAATGTCTTTTATGCATTCGCTACTATGACTCACTCTAAAATGTGCGTTGTAAGAACACAAAAAATACTTTGAGTCAGAAATTAATTATTTTCTTTATAGTTTTAATTCTCTAATACCCATAGAAAACATATAATTACATAAAATCCATCAGCTGATACCAACCGATAGGACATTTCCTTACTTAGGCATATCAAAATGTTAAAAGCCTAAAATAAATATATTAGTTATCTAAAATATTTTATTTTCTTGAATGTCGTTCGCAAGATACATATTAAGTAAATATTTATTGAAGATTTAATTAGAAAATTATAATTTACATTGTATAGAAATAAACGAGACGTAGTTGATGTGTATTTATTTTATTTGTAAATAGAATGTGTGTGGCTGTACACGCAAACGATTTCTATTATTCAATTTTTTATGTTTGAATTGATAAAAAGAAGTTGTGTTACGAATTTAAACTAAATATTATCACATTAAAATTAGTTTTATGTTTTTATGTCATGTATAATTTATCTTCAGTAAAAAAAATTATATTTTAAAACTGAATCGTTAGATGCAGGTTACAAAAGGAGTTTTATTTTTAAATAAATACATATATTTATCATTCTAAGCAAATATGCTTGTTTTTTGAAAAAGTACTATGCAAATTCTA
Organism: Trichonephila inaurata madagascariensis; assembly: GCA_019973955.1. Classification (NCBI taxonomy): domain Eukaryota; kingdom Metazoa; phylum Arthropoda; class Arachnida; order Araneae; family Nephilidae; genus Trichonephila; species Trichonephila inaurata. The sequence goes on along the minus strand of BMAV01002083.1, from coordinate 27,076 downwards.
TCGTTTACAGCTATTGATAGATTTTTAGAAAAAAATTATTGTCCTAATAATACAAGAGCTGTGTTTTAGCGTATAATGGTGTTTGTAATGTCATCTTCATAGAATGTGAACTTTTAATTTTGCATATTTGTTAATGCTCATTAAAAATATTTTTAATAAGTTGATATATACATACAAAAACGGGTTTACTTGATAAAAATAAGAATTTTAAAACGCAAAAATTTGGAATGGAATTTAAAATGAAAGAAAATCTTAAAAAAAGAGGTCTAAGTAATTCTTTAATAGTTAAACTGATTTTTACATGGTATAAACTAGACAAATATTTTCTTTGGATTGATTTAAAGAGTGAATTAAAAGAAGTAATAATAATATTTAAATACTAAACAAATTATTTTACTTTAAGAATTGCAATATTTCAGCATTTTTGCTGAGTGTGATTGAAATTATTTAAGAATAGATTCTAAATAATTCAGATTTTCTAAAACTTTTCAAAAATAAATACAATCTGTGGCAAAATTAATATATTTTATTCATTTTATTTGAAAATACAAGAATAAAAGTTTTTTATTATTATGGTTGCTTCATCGAATAGTCATTATTTTTCACCTAAGAATTATTTTAATGTACACTGCAAATGAATTTCTTTCCTTCCATTTAATTTAATGGTTGTTGCTAATCCTTCAGAGATGGCGCAGCCACTCAAGATCCGTTAGATCATTGAGTTTTAGAAAGTAAACCCTTTAACGGGCACAAAGCTAAAATACACTTTTCTTTGATAAAGTGCTTGATAAATGTAATGTTCTGACCCCCTATAAACAATATTTAGTCACAAAAAAAATCTGATCAAGGTTTTTTCCCTAGGTGGTGGCTAGATGTTATAGCCACTGCGCACTTAGGACATTTAACTTACTTTTCAGGACAAAAATAATGAATCATATCACAATAAACTTTTTATGAAAAATTGACATTTATGTAATAACTATTTTAATAATAATTAAATACAAAGTATAAGTGTAATTAAAAAATAATAGAATAATTGTACAACATATAGAATACTTACTAAGAATACATATAGAATACTTACTAAGAATACATATATAATACTTAGAATATACATTGAAATTGGTATATAGTCACATTTTGTATTTTATTTAATTTTAGTATAAAAGGTTAGAAATAAAGTAATATTTTTGAGAATTTAAATTAGTTATTTCACAAATTTGATGAACTGTCTACTGTGGAACTTTATAATATGCAAACGTTTTTCCGAGCAGAAAAACTGTAATGAAAGATTTTCGAACCCGAGAATCTTGTACCACATATTGTAAACAAAGTTTGTTTATATTTCCGACCCCCAACATTCTCACATGATTCTAAGTGTGGAGAAAAGCGAAAATTTCTTGGTCATTTTTCTGTTCTATGTGGGCAGTGGATAGAGCCTCTAGCCACATATAAAAGCTTTCTAAAACCTAAATAAAACCTTTTTTTAATTGCAAATTTGCTTAATTCATTCAGATGAGAGAAAAGTATTCTTAAGACATGTCAAAATTTTTTTCAAAGATCAGAAATTTTATTTATAGTAATCAAAATACAATTTGTAGATTTACACCGAGAAACACTATTTTTAACTACCCATCAGGGGATATGAAATGCAAAAACAAGGTATCGTCCTACCATCTGTATTGATTTTTATGCGCTTTAGCTTCAGTTAACTCATGTGGATGGATTAAATATCCATCACCCGTTTGGAGAAATTTTTTTTAGTATGTGGCTAGACGTATTAGCCACTGTCCGCTAAAGGGTAACCACAAAAAGTGGATTTGCATGCATATCTTTTCCAGAAAAATCTATATAACTGAAGAATCTTGGTAATCCTGACAATTGGCGTAAGTAGAATGGACACTTGGCATAAAATTTTATCCTCTCATAGTGAAAGGCACTTGATGTGACCACAGGCAAGATTTGAAAGTGTAATCGGGGAGGCTCTATGATACTTAAGTCTGTTTTCGGTTAATGTAAAAGAATAGGGCCCGAATTTGGAACATTTTTTCAGATATAAAGGAAATGAAAAATTAATATGATATTTTGGCTTCACTATCCTTTAGAGAGCAGCATTTTTTATAGTGCTTCCCATTTTTAACCGAGTTGATTCATTTTCTTCTGGTATAAAATGTGTTTCGCTTTTTTTATTCTATACCGTAATGTTAATTGGGCTTTGCCTTCACGTATTAAAACAAAAAAGAAAGTATTCACGGAATATTTTGAAAATTTTAAAAACACTACATTGTTAACAGAGGTACGAGGTATAATATTGCAAATTTCCATGGAAATTGGGTCATTTTTCTGTCTGAAAATGTGCTTCGCGTTTAGTTTAGAGCTCTCGTATTTTTAACAAAGACAGCCTTAAGGGAGAGAGCCAAACAGGAACTATTACCTACATGTCAAAGATGAGTAAGAACCACCCTCCATTCCATCAAATTTTAAGATTTTTCTGTGAGTATAATTCCAGAGACGAAAGGAGGGAAGAAGACAGAGTCAAAAGATTACAGTTTTTTGCTAGTTTATTTCTTTATCAGTCATTTCATTGACATGGGATGGGATCTACTGAAAATGGATACCGTGGTGCAGCGATATAAGTTTCAACTTGCGTAGGATGGAAGAAATGGTTCTTTCACCAACAAGAAACCAATTGTCAAAGTGTTGGACTGATTTTTGTAAATAATTTTGCTATTTTAAAGTGATAAATGTAATTTAGATTTCCTTTGCAAAACACATAAACATCAGAAAGTTATTATTTAAGAGTATAATTTTACAAAATTTGACTGTATAAATAATAATATTACAGTATTAAAATTTCCTTAACCATGAATAGCCTTTAAATTTACTCAGGGTCATTTTTTCATAATAATACTTCTTAGGGGTTTCGCATTTATAGAGCATGCAGAGTTGATGTTGTTGTGGACTCATAATAACTTTCGTCATGTTATTTTTGTTTGCTGTTGTCACTGCACTACCGCTGAGCACAAAGGTGGAGTTAAATCTAGTGCAATCGCATTAGAGAATTTTTTAATTTTGACTTTTCACTCATACCATATTAAAAAAGTCAAAATCCTTAGGTTATTCTAGCAATTTTACTGTATTGAGTAATAATTACCAGAAACAATATACAGGGTCAGTACAAATGATGGACCCGATTTTAACTCCGGTTTTAACTTTGCGTGGTAATGCATCGGGCTTCCACACCACAGGCCCGTGATTCAAACTCGGGGCAGGGAAAGGTCGACTCAGCCTTTCATACTTTCAGTAGTTCGATAAATGAGTACCAAGCTTGTTTGGAAACATAACACCGGGGATTCACGTCAGACTGGCCCACATCTACTCATGCCTCTCAGGATCCAAGGGGACGTTTTCTGAGTTGGGCACAGTAGGCCTTTGCTCTCATGGGCTGTTGGGCCAATGAGTTACGTTTTAACCTTTTCGAAACTACTGAACATATTACAATAAGTGATATATGAATGTAAAGAGAAATATACCTATAAATGATCAACAGCCATTCAAGATCGCTGTGATTGAAATCCAAACATGGCGACAATGACAGAGTACAGTTTTTGCACATTAGAATATGCGCAGTTTATATGCTTTCAGAGAGAGTTACGCAAAGTGCATTTAGAAACCGCTTCGAAAAAGAAGCACCAACCAACAAGAGCCTTCTGCAATTATATAAAAACACAGGTTGCTTGTATAATACGAAAAGCAGTGGCTGGTTAAGCATATCAGAAGAAGCCCTGGAGTGGGTGAGTTAGAGTTTTGTTCGAAGTCCACGGAAGTCAGATTTGCTGCCTGTGAACTTGGAATGCCCCAGAAAACAGTATAGAAAATTTGAAAAAAAATTAAGAATATAATCATTGCAATTGACATAACAAATAACAGGGGACAAGTAAGCATTTTTGCAGCATTACGAACCATTGATAGAGTGATGCTACAAAATGTATTTAACTAACTGGATAACAGATTGGACGTATGCTGTGTAATAAGAGGGTCAAACATTGAACATTAATAACAGAAAAACCCTCGGTAATTATCTCTTTACATTCATGTATCACTTATTGTAATATATGCAGTAGTTTTGGTATTTTAAATCGGGTTCATCACTTGTACTCATCATGAATACAGACATTTAATTTATTGGAAAATTTTATCGAAGACTATCTCGGGAACTTTTAAAAAAAATTAAAAAACACCCCATTTATTGCTTGTTTATACAGTAGCTATCAAGGTTTAAAAATATTAACGACACTTAATTTCGAAGCATTAAAAATTAAACAGTAATCTAAATTGTTAAAGCGGGTAATCCTATGAAAGCTTATTTCTTCATCTTGTTATTATTTAAAGTCTGTAAAGAGATCGTACTGCTTTTTTAAGTAGGGAAAAACGCTAATTAAAACCAGTAACTTAGCTCTCTTCCGGCTTACCTCACGCAATTAATGGCAAGGAAAAAAAAATTATGGATTTTTCTTACTGTGTATAAAATATTTTTAAAAAGCCAAGTAGAAATCGATAAGAAAAGGGTTTTTATCTGGTTTCTTATTCACTCTTTAATAGGACCTTTTTAATACCATTATGTAATATCTCTAGGTCACTTCTTTTAACCAACAAAATAAAGAGAATGAAAAATGAGGGTACAAAGTTCTTTAAAAACGAACTGTAGAATTCAGTCTCTTGTGGCTTGTAATATGACGCATAAAGAGTAAAAATGTATTAAACTTAATTACGTTGAATGTTTCCAGCTGTAGCTTAATTTATGAGTTACAATAACCTTTTTTTGGTCTTACGTACTAGAACAACAATATGCCAACGTTCAAGATAAATTGCCAAGTTGGCAACCCCGATTTCGCACGTGTCGTACTCTCTAAATTCGCAACCATCAACTTCGTTTCATAAGATGTTGCCAATACGGTTGCGATAATACATAAGTGCCCCCTTTTTTTAAAAAAAAACTTAAGGTGATTGCCTACCTTGAAAATGTCATTTTTCGTCTACATAAGGCATTTTTTTTATTTCAAAATCTTATAGTTTGAACGTTTTTCTTTCCAAAGCAGTTTTTTTCCTTTACTCGAAATAGAAATAAAGTTATAGTGATTTTAAAAAAACATCACTCTATGCAAAAGGACTGTAAGATAAAACTTTAAATGAGTTTTCTCAAAATTATGTTTTCGAAAGAAACTTTTTACCAGATACATGATATCTTAAGAACCAAACCAGATAACGTTTTGAAATTTTTTGGGAATGTTTATTATACTATTTTTCATAAAGTGGACCATAAGTGTTGTTGTAGGTTAAATAATTTTTCATTTAGGGTAGTTTTTATAAAGAAAAAACCTTAAAAATATCAAAATTTTCATATTATTATGTATAATTGTCTGTAATTCTTTTTGTATTTTAATATTTCTCTTAGATTTTGCTTCATTTTGAAGAGCACCGTAATATGTATGTTCTGTATAAAGAAAATTATGATATTTGTATTAGAAATTTTTATACAGTGTTACCCGTTTTAGTAAAAATTTGGTAAAATTTCCTTGAAAACAACCAATTTTTCTAAAAGTACAATATTTATTTAAATTTTTTTATGTATTTACAAAATTTTTTTTATTTTTCTTCCTAAAAACACTCAATTTGTTTCAAAAATTTGTTTTTATGAAAAAATTGGGTCTGAAGGTAGGCATGTTAGTGAAACTCATGCCTTAACTCATGTTAGCGAAAAATCTCATGTTAGTAAAACCGGACATATTGTCGAAAATGAATTCAACACTTATTAAACGTAGTTTTATTACTCTTGAAAAAAATTTACGTTCTTATAAGAAATGAATTTAATTTCTCACAAGGGAACAGTTTTAAATGACATAGCAAATAAACAAATTTAAAACCTTTCTTTGTAAGCTAAATAATTTTTTCTAATCAGGCGGAAGGAAATGAAAAGATTTTATTTTTCAGAGGTTTAAAGTGAGTGTAGTGTTGAACTTTATTTGTCGAGCGATTGCGTGATAAACACTGTATGTATTAACCTTTATATATATATATATATATATATATATATATATATATATATATATATATATATATATATATATATATATATATATATATATATTATATATAATATATATATATATATATATATATATATATATATATATAAGGTAAATTATTTATTGCATATTGATAAGTTGTGTTTATGTACACACAATTATCCTTTTTTCCCCCTTCACTCCAAAGATTTATGAAACATGAATTTTAAGAAACTATCGATTATCACTTTTTTACGTTTTCTAATAATTCAAATATTTCTATTTAAAATGATATATGATATGAGGAAATACGATGATTAGAAGTATTTGTATTATTTTTTAAAAATAAAGCTACTCCTTGACGCGCATCCAATGAGCTCTGCTAGGAGCACCTGTTTCCCCTTGCATAAGTTTATGATGAGCGCGAATCCATGTGATGTTCAAGTGGAAAAATTTGACTGAATCAGGGTTATCCAAAAGTGTATGGGCACACATCTTTTGGATCATAAAAGCGAAACTGGGAGAAAAAAGTTAAGTGATGGAAAATGCCTAAGTGGTCGTAGCCGACTAAACCGACATTTTAATATCAGAAATTAAAAGATATTTTTATATAGCTATGAGAAATACCATTGACTATACAGCATGAAAACTTCTATTTGGGCTGTTTATTTTCATCTTCTGTCTTCAAACGAGATCTCTTAACATGGACTGTGTCCCGAGGGTATAAATGACTAGTAAAAGTTTCAAAAGATACAAGCTGAATGTAACGAAAGTCACTATAATCATAAGCACATACACACGTGCTATATACGATAATGAATTAAATGAAGTCAATTTTTAGAGATCTAGGTGAGATCCTATGTTATTAAGAAAATGTTTACATGGAAAGACTCAGAACCCAAATGAGTCAGTTAATAGCACCATATGGTCAGTGTGATTCCAAGATCTACATTTGCGGGGTTAAAAACTCTAAAAAATTAGGGGTAAATATGCCTATTGCACAGTTCAATATGAGTCATGTAGCAAAATTAATGATCTTAAAACATTCTGATACGGAACCAAGTTATAACTGTGTGCTATGCTTCGAAAAGATTTTATGCATGTAGGATTCATGTAGCCCAACGAAAGCATCTTGAGATCCAAAAAAAAAAAGCAAAATTGTTAAAAATTATGAAAAAAAAAAAAAAAAAAAGAAAATCAGAGGAGTCTTTTGTTTGAGCAGAGAGTAAAAAAAAAACTTCATATGCTTCTGGAAAGTGCTAAAAAAAGTAAATGATCAAAAAATTACAGATTTTCATTTTAAAGCAGATTTTCTCAAAATGTAATATTTTTCACTTTATGTATCTTTTTCTCAAAAACTACTGATCATGTAATCCTCAAATTTTCCATGAGCAGACTTTTCGTCGGATGTTTACATATCTTAACGGAGGGAATTAGAGTTATCTAGCAAACCTGTTTAGATATGACTTTTTTAAACTTAAGTTTAGGGAAAAAATTGGACACTTTTAAAAAATTCATAATTAATTTAATTTTTAACAAGAAGATAAACCTCTATCTTTAAAATATTATTAAGAGTACACATAATCTACTGTAAAAATTTTATCCATGAGAAGTAAGTAGTTTCTGAGAAAAAGGTACATAAATTTACGCAATTTAACATGGGCTCCTATGAACATGACGGACCTCCTTAAATTATTCTTAAAATAAGTATATAAAGTTATTGTAGTTTTCTATGTTTATCTTTTTTTGATATTTTTGTAACATATTTAGAAATATTTTGTGTATTGGCATTAAAACTAAATTTTATTAAATGACTCTCTAATTAAGTGTTTTATTGAATTGACTTTTGATGGATATGTTCGTATTCAAGATGCTTTACTTAAATATTGCTATTGGGGTAAAATACAAGTAGATATCTATTTAATGTTTTTTTTCAAATATAAAGAAATCCTCTAACTAAAGTTTTAAAAAATGTACGAATCTTTAAATTTGCATTAAATGAAGTAAGTTAAAATAACATGCTTCTATCATTATTTTAGTGAAAAATATTATTTTACATGTTTATTTTGTTATTTTAAAAGTTATTACCGTCTTTTATGAATACCTATATGTTACTTTACTATTACAAAATCTTTTATAAAAGGCTAATGCAATTGGCTAAGTTTGAGAAAGATTTCAATGCAGTTCAGACTTTGCATATATATTTGATCCACTAAATAAGAGTAATAAAATTAAAACCTCTACTGAATTTTCTCAATTTCTAATAACAATTTTGATTTCTGTGTCGAATGAATGAATAAAATCTTATATATTTATTTTGTATATAAATCCTACTTATACATCCCAATACTGGGAAGAGAAATATACTAAGTTTTTCTTCTGCTACTAATGTTCACTGTGTGACGTTACACGGCACTGTGATCTGTAATACAGTTCGTTCCATACATTTTCTAGCATCACTTTATCAACGGTTTGTAATGCTGCACAAATGCTTAACTGTCTCCCTCTGTTATCTGTTGTTAAGTTGCGTACCGTTTTTTAAAGCATTCCAAATTCACAGGTGGCAACTCTCGTAGACTCACGTTGACTTCGAAAAAAGTTGTACCTGCCCCTCTTCATTGCTTCTTCCTTGATTCTTGGTCAGTCGCTGCTTTTCTTTTTACTAAGATGGCCAACCATCCTCCTTTTATAGGTTCTGTCCTTCCTCGAAAAGTGTCCTCCTACTTGTCCTCCTTTTCAATATTTTAAAAAAACTGATCTATTAATCTCTATTCAGAGATGAACTAAACATGTTTCCAATGTATCGAAGAAGAGGCTGAAACAAATATCACAGGAAATAACAGTTTTCAATGGTATTTTTTCACTTCATCGCAAGTAAATTGGGCAGATATTGAAAATTGTGTTGAATTTTTATCGAAAGAAATGCCCGATATTAAAATCGATGCAATTGTCTGTTTGAAGAAATTAGAAAACTAAATGTGTGCATATTTAAATTTTAATAAAATGGAACAATTGGAAAATCAGCATGCTGAAACTAACAAAAGATGGGTGGAAATACTTAACCACTTCAAGAATGAACACTTTGAATATGATAATTTAGTTATTCTTGTTGAATTTACGTTGTGTTGCCCTATAACTAATGCAGAAGTGTTTTCAGTTGGAAATGATTTTTGCAAAAGTGAGAAATAAGATTAAATGTTGATATTTTAGAGGCAGTACTTACCGTAAAATTCAGTATGAAGGATATTTTGTGCTCCGAAATTTCCGATATATTAGCAAATGATATATTGACAAACCAATCATTCAATGAGAAAATACTCGTTTGAGTAAATAATTAAAATGAATGCAAGCGTAATTAGAGGATTTTTATTTGAATTAATAAAATATTTCATATATTTACGTTGTAACTTTTTCTTAAACTTTTCTCACGCGCGTCCACCTTTGCATTGCAAAAAATGGTTACCTTATCTTTACACAAGCTACCCGTTTTCTTAAATTGATGATACAATCACAGAAGGCTCTTGTTGGTTGGTGCTTCCTTTCCGTAGCGATTTTTAAATGCACGTTTTGCCGAAATAACATGAATGTGTATGCTCTAATACGCAAAAACTCTTCTCATTACCGCCATGTTTGGATTTCAATCACACCGATCTTGAATGGGCTCTCGATCATTAGAGGGGAAAAATTGGTATATTTCTCTTCACATTTATGTATCACTTATTGTAATGTATGGAACAGCTTAAAAATATGATTTTTTGAAATCTACACCATCATTTGTACCCCGTATTATATAGTTCAAAGAAGTATCCTAAAGCTTTTGTAAATCTCTTCTTTATTCCATAAAGATTGAAAAGGTGATTTAAAGATTAACATTCGGATAAATCTAAACAGTTCTCTATCCATTCCTTCCGCGCGATTATTGTTATTATTATTATTAATTAAGTGCCTTTAGAAAGATGTATTTTGTGATGTTTTTATTTTACACATACAAAATATACAAATTAAATAATAAATTATCGAATGAAGTACAACTTCAGTTAATTATTTATTTATTGCAACGTTACAGATAAGTGACTAATTATGGTTAAAAATAATCTAATGTTTAATAGCCACCTTCCCTAACATCATTTGAAAAAATAATGTATAAGTTTAAAATACAAAAATAAAAGGAAATTAAAAATCTTTAGTTATTTCTAATTATTGAGCTGTTTATAAGAATTCGGAATAGTATACATTCTAAAGTATTTCATTCCTTATATTTACTTGTATAAAGTAAGAACTTCAGGTAAGGCAAGAAATTCTGAACAATGATAAAGATTGGTACCTCTTTTTAAACAAATTTTTTAATAAAAGTTCGTGAATATAATTAAAACTTATTTTTTCCCAGGAAATACTAGTATAAGAAAAGTTCACAAGTAAACCTTAATGAGATTCTGTAAAGACAGAAACTAAAAATTTCTATCAGAAATAATTTTTCACTTTACGAGAAAGAGAGGCAGGAATCTGAAAATTAAATTGAATGCGTTTAATACTACGCGTAGAGTGAAAAGAGGCCTAGAAATCCAAATGTCCATTTTTACTTTATTATTTTCTCTTCTTAAATTTACAGTAAAAAAAGAAAACAGATCTTCATGATTTGAGTAACTACGCATCATTGCAGTTGAAACGAATATTTTTTTTCTCGTATTTTAGGACAAGGTGGGACGAGCATTCTGGAGAATTCAGATGAAAGATTTGTCACCAATTCCTGATTTTCAGGAAAGTAAAAGACCGACGTTAAATTCTGTGACAAAATTATATTTATAATTGTGTCAAGGGAAAAAAACCAATAAAAAGGCTCTCTATTCAATTTATTTTGCAGTACGTTTCATAAATGTGTTTTAAGGTTGAATATTTTATCTTTTTTTCGGTGTTTGGAATAGGATAAAAAAAAAAGATTTTCATTATCAGAAGGCATGATAAAAATTTACATTGTCTTCAAAATCATTTAAAAACAATGTAAATTCTAAATTATAAAACATTACTTCCTTTTTAATTACGTACAATTAGGATTAATACTTCGTTAGAAAACTTTCTGTGGGATTTATTTGAGTCAAACACTAGCTAATTGCTGCAACTACTTCTCTCTTTTGAAAATTAATTTCCAAAATAAGAATATTATAGTTTTGTAATTTAAAAAAATATATGTTAATAGTAACTACTTGTTGTTTGAAACAGGAACAGCAAAAAAATGAACTAAATATGAGAAATAAATCCGTTTAAAATGAATCATGAATCTAAGTACGAAAAAAAAATATTTTTAAAGAAAAGAAAAAAAATGAACTAAATATGAGAAATAAATCCGTTTAAAATGAATCATGAATCTAAGTACCAAAAAAATATATTTTTAAGAAAAAGAAAAAAAAAATTGTTAAATATTTTAGAATTATCATTTGGAAGAAAAATTGTGAAATGTATTTTTTTATTGATTTTCTTCGTTAGATCATGGTAATATTCTTATGTTTTTATAAATACTAGAAAAAAAACAGCAGTTATTAATTTTCTTATATTTTAAATGAGATTCCGGATTTTTGAACGTATTTCATACAAGAAATCACACACACACAGTAAAAAATTGTAATGTAAAGCAATGTAAAAATTTTTTTTTCATGTTAGGATGAGGAAATAAATTATATTATACAAACTAGTATTTCAATGAAACTAAATTTACTATAATTATTTGAAACTTACTTAATGGAAAATTACTTATTTGAAATTATTTAAAATAACTAAAATTTGCAAAGCGGTTTGTTTCTTTAGCTTACATATTTTACACTTTCACAGTTTCTTCAGGAGAGATGTAGGAATTTCATTCATTTTGATAACACGTACAAAGATCTTTACATTCTATATTTTGAGAATAGTCTCTCCGATCTGTCTTCAATCCTGCTCAGAAGAATATATCCAAACAACCTCATTTGTGCATATACATATTGGCTGTGTAACCCGGCGCTCCACGGGGGTTTATGAGTTCGAGTCTGGGAGAGATGAAAATCCGTCTTATTGAAAGGCTGATACACATTAAATCTGTCGGGGCTCAATCGTCTTCCCTTTGATGTGGTGTGGAAGTTAGAAGAGGGTGTGCATCTAAGTCGTCGTCCACGTCACTTAACCATGGTTCAAAATTATGAGGTTCGTCACCAAATGCTCTCTCATAGCTGAATAGGGTGATGTTAATATTCACTCTCTCACTCACCCCACAAGCTATCTCTATTAGTGCATCATTTTCTAACGGGAGAAGTGAGGTCACGTGATACATGCCCAACATTTTCTTTTAGTGAGTGACAGTAATATTAACATCTCACTATAAAGCAAGATTAGGGCTACTGGCTATGGACCTAGTAATTTTGAACCTCGGTCAAGTGAAGAGGTCGACACTTGAGATGGCACCCCTCTCCAAACTACCACACCACGCCAAAGGGAGAGCATTAAGCTCAGCACTTTTATCTCGCATCAATCCCCTATATACGGCGTATTTTCAGTTGCACCAGGACTTGAACCCACCACACGTCGGCCATCAGTTCATGACCATAAGCGCTAGGCAATCACGGCCAAAACATTTCCTCTTAAATAAATAAGGTTAAATTTCAGAGCTCCTGGGGGATGAAAAGCTATAAAAATATTTACATTTTTGTTCGGGAGAAATTTTAAAGTAGAATCATTTGAATTTCCTGCTTTGGAAACGATGTTATCGCTTGGGCTATCTCAAAAATGAAAACACACGCTCAGAGGAAAATGCGCAGTAAAATAGAAAAAAACATAAAAAGAAAAATGAAAAAGAACTTGAACAGAAAAAGCAATATCAAAATAGCAAGTAATTGCTGCATACGGAATGTGTGAGGCAGATCAATGTATTCGTTTTTTAGTCCGTTCCAGAAGTAGAGTACACTGGACTCGTTAGCCCTTTTTTAAAAACTAGAAAAGAAAACTGGAAACTTCAAGATTCTCTGGAGACCTATTTCTCTTAGTAGCAAGCGAATGAATAGAAAGAATAAGAAATGTATGCACTGATATCTAACAAACATGGGTCTGTATTTTGAAGTGGGTGTCTTTCGAGCCTTGAATGAGCACAAATAAATTTCCCAATTCTTGAATAATTAAAAAAAAATCACTACTGCTGTTCAGAAACAAAACCCAGCAACAAGTATATGAATGAAAAGAAATATAAATATAAAAAAAAGAAATATATATAATAGCAATTAATATATAAATGATTCAAAAACACATGTACAAAGGTATTGAAATATATTGACAGGGCTGAATATCATGTTCCTAAGCCCTTAGTGAGCTCAGATAAATTTCAATACTTAATACTTCTTGTGTCTAAACCGACTCAGATACCTCCTAAATAAGAACTAACACAAATTATTCCTTATAAATAATAGCTATTCCTTACAGTATAAATTCTTTGAACTTCAAAACATGAAAAAAATTGGGTCCAATCAAAAGAGCAATTAGAATGCATATATATACATAATTAGGGCTTCTGACGTTGTATATTGATTACTTGTTTTTAATATATGTTGATTGATACTATTTTAATAACTTCGCTGTATATATGATTCTTCCTCAAACGTGGGATTCATTATTGTTGTTACCAGGAAAATAACCAACACTCATTGTGTAAAAATGCATTGAGAATTTTATTTTTTTAAAATTTTATTAAATAGCGCTGTAGATTGGTATTTACCATTGCAGACCTAGTACACTCCTCGGGAGCTGAAATCAGTTTTTTTTATTACGGCACCATATAAGTGGAATACTAATTACTGCAATGGAATTTTGGTGCCCCTTTTCTCCCCAGAAGGAGCCACCTGAGCTTTGACGATGCGAAATAGTACTAGAAATTTTAATTTTGCCGAGAGCACCCAAGTCAAACAGGCACTCTAGGGATTTTTAACATATGGACACATGGACACTGCCTATTTTTGCATCATGAAAATCCCCCGACTTCGGATGGGGTCGAATCCGCAAACTTGGGCGAACAAGGCCAGCTAGAAACCAATTACGCCACCCAGCCGGCGTAGCAGCACAATATAGTCTATGTAGTTTAGTATTCATTTTTTTGGTGCACACACACGCGCAGGCACAACTATTGTTTTCTCCTTCGAAACATTAGTTTTTTTTCTTCTTCTTTTTTCATGGGATTGGTTTAAATATATTTTGGAACGCGCATCTATTTTCTTGAAATTAAACATTGCTACATTTAACTAAAAAGTTTTATACCTTGATACAGTCTTATAAAATATTATTAATAATGCATTATTACAATATATTACAACTTAGGGATCTAGAAAACATTTTTAGAAATTATTCTCAAATTCTTAGATCTCTAAGCTTGATGAGCACATATTTCAAACGCTAATTTAACGTTTAAATAGTTTGGTATGATTTTTGTTGTTTTTATTCTCCCTTCCTCTCTCTTTATTATATTTTTCTAGAATGTATACATTTTCATGTTAACTTAATGATTGACACCATTAAATATGTATGATAATACGAGGTATGTCTGGAAGCTAAGTATCGTTTTGAAAATACTCGTATAAAAAAATCTTTTTTCTCAAAACAAAATTTACTTTTACATGAAAGAGAATGAAAATATTTTTTTAAATAGTTACCATCATTGTTCAGACATTTGTTTCATATCGAGAAACCAACTTGTCCATATCCTCTTTAAATAAAGATGCCACCAGTGAAGAGAAGAACTGCCGAACAGTTCTTTTTTGAAACTCAGCACAAAGCAATTTTAGCAATCTTATTGGGAACCGTCTATTTTCACGAATTTTCTCATTCACTTTTTCTACCAAACCATCACTGACAACAGAAGGCAGCCCATTCCGTGTTTCGTCATGAACATTGATGTGACTATCATCGAAATTCTTACCTTTCGAATCTTTCTCACCATTCCATCACTCATTACATTTCATGATAAACCAAGAGACCATGAATTGAAAATTTTTTATTTTTTGGTTTTTTAAAAAGCAGAATACAGAACCATTCACGGGGGGGATCGGCTCGTTTAAACTTTTGATCCTCAAGAACACTTGTAAAAACAACACAATTTGACGATAATGGTATCACTGTACAGATAATCAAGCCGGGATACAAGAGGAAAAAAAGTTGAACTCCGATACTACCACTACGGTTGCGGTAGAACGAAACAGTACTTGGTTTTCAGACATGCCTCGAAAAGAATAAACACTATGCTACATTATCATATTATGAATAGGATGACATAAATCTTTAATATACTAGACATGATAATATATATCTTATTCAATAAAGTAAATACGCAAGTGATACTTGATTAATTATGATACATTTTAAGATAATTATTTGTGCAATATTGTTCCCTCTCTACACTTTTTCTTTTTTCTCAATAGTAAAAACAAATTCTTTTAATTAAAATAACATGAATAGAAAGCCTTTTTTTAAATGCAAACTTCTTTAATAAGCTGAGTCCTTATTGATTTAATTTCATGAGCATAGAGTAAACACTACAAATAGCGTAATTATTTATCTGAACAATGTACGAAAATATAAGTATCCATGTCAAGTCATTTTAATTAAAAGAATGCTTATGTTTATTTTAATATAATCAAATCAAATTTTATACTTATGTTCTTGAAACATTGTCTCAATGTCCTTTCTTTTTTTTGAGATCCTTTTTTTCAAAAAAAGAATTTAATTATAATTCAAGTTTAAGCTTTTTTGGGGAGAATAAATTCCATTAACTCTTCAGATATTAGTATAAAAACATGAATAATCATAAGAATAACTGAATGTTTATAAGGAAATTAGCTAAAAAAATATTTTTAAAAAGGTTTCTCAAAACTTTAATGAATTAAATATGAGGATGGTAACATGCAAAAATAAATTTAATTGAGGCATTTTTTTTTATCTTAAAGAGGAATATATTAATAGCGGTAAAGAATTTTCTTTAAAACGAACAAATATTTTCTTAAATCAAATCCCTGTACTCAAATTTTATATTCCAATTATGAAAAATAATTTAATACATCTCGAAAGTAATATTTAGTAATATTGTAGCAAGTATACTAAGGTAACGAGATATTAAATATTAATTGTTTTAATTAATTTATTAATTGTTTCACAATGTCATATTTATACAAAAAAATTAATGCTTAATTAATGCTTTTGATAGTAATAGCAAAAACCTATTGCTATCAAAAATATATTGCTGGAAGTATATAATTACATTATTCCTGTTTTTCACATTGTCAGATATTATTTCCCAAATCTGTTAATTACTGTATATTGGTATCAAATTCTAAACCTTTAAGAACTCTTTCTTACCCCACAATTCGAATTTCTAATTTTTTAAATATGTTTTCCAAAATATTGTGGCTATAAAATAATACGTAGCACGAACAGTATTATTAGGTTTGTTAAAAAAGTATTCGACCTTTGGCCAGAAAGAATATCTTAGTTACTTTGCGGGATTAGGATCCTAATTAAATTCAAAGTAGGCCCCTTGTGCTTTCACACACTCTATCAGCCCAGCATTCCTTCCATTGCCGAAAATTCTTCTGGAACGCCTCTTGTGGAATGGTGTTCAACTCCACCTGTCGCTCTCTACCTTATCTCATCTCTACTCTGAAAATGGGGGATTCTTTCAATGGTATTTTCATTTTCGGAAACTGCCAGAAGTTGCAAAAAGCCAGGTTCAGCGTTGGTAGTGTCCAGTAGGTCCTGTGCAACTAAAAGACGTTTTCGTTCCTCGTGTGAAGGGCTCAGGGTTTTCCTTCAACCCTTTTTTGGATTTTTTTAAATGAATACCTTTTTTCCCAAACCCAAAAGAAGAAAACTAAAGGAAAAGTGAAAATTGGAAGCTTTTAAATAAAGAAGTTTGAGAAAGCTGGGTGGCATTTGGGGAATTTATGTTAGTGCGTGTGGAAAAAAGTGAAGAGTAATTAGCAAGTAGGTGGCAGTCAAAGAGGTTCGGTACAGAGAGCCCTTATAAGGTGTACCTTTGCAAGTGAACCCAACTTCTACTGGGTCATATGTTGATACTTGTTGCCTGAAAGGTAGGGATGACATTTAAAATTCGGTTTGGATCCATTGTTGAACTTAGGAGGTAGATTGATATGGTCCACGTTATTTCGGTATTATATATATTATTTTTTAACCTTGATTTTTCCCCTTATATTACTATCTAATCTTTACGGGAAAAGGTTAAGATTTTAAAAAAAGTCAATTAAGATCATGGCATTTCATTTTTCATTTACCCCTACACCTCTAGTCACGCTGATAAACAGGAAAAGGGGCCCCCTGGGGGGCTGCCACTTTCGGACGAAACTTAGGAACGAATTTCTGGGCCTTCTTCGATCATTAAAAGTTGATTTGGAGAACCTGTACCGATCTCAACTTGTTCAAAAAATTTTTTACGGTTAAACGACAACTTTTTTTTGCCGCCCCTTTTTTTCCCAACAGCTGCATTTTGAGCGGTTTTTGACCTCCTGGAACGCTGGTCACTTTCTACCGACGTTTGACCACTTTTGAATCGATTAAACCTCTTCTTAATTTGTATGACTCCTGTAACATTGCCTTCAAATGCTTGCTGAATCTTAAGAATTGTTTCACTTAGAAAACCCCCCTTTTCTCGTTGCTGTTCTTTAGAGAAATAAAAATTCCACGAACAAGTATACCAGTATCTCACTCGACTGTCTGCCGGAAACGACTGGTTCATTGTAGAAAAGGGAAAAAATTCAAGCAAGTGCATTAAGCTGTCACCTCCCCCGCCCAAAAATGGGGTCGTTTTAGAACCCTGCTGTCCTGGAAAAATTTGGGCGGATAATTTGCACAGACCTTGTATATATCATCAGAGTTAAAATGTGCCTTCAAACAAATACATATGTAATGTAATTTAAAAAAAATTTAAATTCCTTTTTAAACCGTTCTGACTGTTTTTTGAACTTTCAAGGCCGCGGGCCGAGTGGAAAGGGATCGGATCGGGCTTGCCTTCAGAGATCGGCCCAGTACCACTAAAAGCCGGGGCAGGATTACTAAATCTCTCGAGGGCTGAAACTCCTCCCGTTTGGGGTGGTGGATTAAAAGGGGGGCCCCCGGTTTTCCTCCTTGACCACGGTTAAAAATTACGTGGTTCGTCGCCAAAAGCCCTCGTGTACGAAAAGTGCGAAGTTAAATTAAAAATCAATCGTCAACTTTAAAACATTATAGGACATTTGTTTGGGAAAAATAAACAAATAGGAAAAATAAATGTTTTTATTTACCGCAATACACACCTGAAAATTCTTTTTTTTAATCCATTTTCACATAATCCGACATTTTACATATTTCGAATGAAAAAAACCATTCTTTTGTTACGTTAAAAATAAGTAAATTTATTCCCGAAACATTTTTTTTTTCTTTTTAATTTTGAAGGATTTCTAGCTCTTAAGAATTCCTTTCAATTTCTAGTAGCCCTGGGCAGCATAGTTTATCTGAAGAATGTTATATAAAGAAGTGTTAGAGTACTAATGTGCTAGAAAGCTCCTATGTGTATATATATACGTATACATAAAAAAATAGAAGAAAATAGGTAGTAAAAAAAGCAATGTACTCTGAATTTGTATCATGGATTAGACTTTACTTTTATAGCATGTAGTATATAAAAAATAACCTACGTATCTACCTATAGAACCCCACAAGAAGACGATGGACTTTTTAAATGCAATTTATGAAAAAAAAAGCCTCTCAAATTTTTTTTTTTCATTTTTGGGAGGACGCAATCAAATTCCTCTATTTTGTCGAATTATTTTTAATATGGGGTACTTTTGATGTCTAAAATATTAGAAATATTTGTTAGCATTAATATATAGCATTGTGAAAATACATAAAAACAACTAATTTACTCTTTTTGTAGTAAAGTTAAAAAAAATAGATTATATCATTTAATACAGGGCACCAAAACACCGTGTGTTTAATATAAAATTTCCTCTAAAACTAAAGTACTGATTAATTTTTCAGTAACGTCTTGCAGGGGTTATGGGAAACCTTTGAAATTTTTGGTTTTTAAACTTTTTCCCAAAAGACTTTGTTTAGAATTCATAGCTTCAGATTTCGAACATCTGTGCTTTTCTGTGTTTTTATTACGCTACCCCTCCCCAAACCCCTCCTTTTAATAATAAACTCTAAGCAAACCATATAATCATCTAAACTAGAGGGAAAGGGTTGGGGGTCCATGGGGCCCCCCGGGCATCGAAAAAATACTTTGAATCTGATTTCTTCCTTTGGGGACCCAAGATTCTTTTTTTCATTTTTCCCCAAATTTGGAAAACAAAGTAGGGTTTTTTACAAAAAAACATGGTAGAGTCAAGAAAAAAGAGGTCATAAAAAGATTTCAGGATTTTAAATTAAATTTTCTTTGTTATCTTATCACTGCAGATATTGATAACCACTTTATGAGCTACAGCTTGAACTTTGGATTGAAATGATAAAGGGAAGAAAATTTTCATGCAAAACGACTTTTTTTTTTGGGTTTAAAAATTAAATGAAAAAAAAATTTGGGGAAATTTTTTTTTTATTTTATCGATATATAGGAACAAAATTTGTCTTGAGAAGATCAACAAGATTAAATATAGATCAACTAAACTTAAAACCCCTTTGTTTTAAAATTTCCCCGAAAAAAAAATTTAAAAAGTCCAAAACCGTGTTTTTCATTAAGAACTGTAGGGGTTTAGAGCAGCTGTTTTTGAACCCAAAAAAGGATGTGGGGGGGTTTTGGGGGCCCTTGTTTGGAAAAAAAGGGAAACTTTAAAACCCCACCAAAAACCAAATAATTCTTGCAAAAACCTAAAAAAGTAGTTCATCTCATCTCACCTACGCCGTCCCAAGCAAAAAAGGGAGGGGGGCAAAACTTTCAGGCTTTATAGAATTTAAAAAAAAAAACCACATGGCAAAAAAAAATTGTGAAAAATTTTTTGGGGTATCTTCCATTTAACTGATTATAAAAAAATCATGCAGTTTGAATTATGAAAATTGAATTAAAAAAAAATCCATTCTTTTATTTAACTAATTTTTAAATTTTTAAAAGGGTCAACATTTTAAAAAGACGGGCCTCCTTTTTTCCCGCTCCCCCGGGGTGGCCCGACAAAAAACGTTGCCCCCCTCCTGATCGAAACAATTAACATGCGTTACTGCGAACCAGAATGATATATAACAGTGCAGTTCATAAAATAATAATCCTTTGTCAATGAATATGAAGCAGCCTTAGAATTTCGTACACTTGAAAAGCTATCTAAAATTGATAAAAAAGAATACTTAATGGTGATAGGGACATTCAGCTTCTTTTGTTTTTTTCCCATATGACTCAGTAACCAAGTGGGGGCGAATAAAAGAAGTAACCCACCCAAAAAGGTTTTTGTTTTGGGGGTGTTTTGGGGTTTGGGAAGGCCTTTTCACAAAAATCCCAGATATGGTCCACGGTGCATATGTCTAAAGATCTTCCTGATTACTCCATTCTTTGAATATTAGTTCATCGATCAGAGGAATTTTGTGTGGATGAGCATAAGTGTTCATAAAAATGATTTGATTACCAGCTACTCCTCTGAAAAGCCTTACATAGAAGTCTATGATGTCATCCATATACTTCAGAATAGTGAGGATGCATACAGATATATAGCTCCGCGCACTCATTCAACATTACGCCGGACCAGACTATAACACCAACACGGTGGTTTATTTCCCAGTATTGAAGAATTCCCGGTTTTCTCCATGTATGGATGCATAAAAAATGAGTGAATAAGAACACAAACCCACTCTTCCCGCGTCGTGCACCCGTATCGAAGAATAACGTTGTTTGCACCATGCCAGTCAAGCTCTTCTATCCCCTGGAGTCAATGACATGCAGACTATTAGTTTCAAAATGTAGCGCCCTTCTTCATGAAGTCAGTAGATAATAATATACCTCGGAACTGAGAGATTCCAAAAAAGTAGGCACGCAGTTCGGATAACTCGACATACCATTGCTGGACGGGAAAACCTCAAGTGCAAAGCCGTTCAAAGTACAGCTGTCACATTGCAAAAATGGTGAAGACGCTAACGCTGAGGACAACGTTCAAACTACTAAAATATCACAAAGTGAAGGACTAAAAGCTATCGAAACCACCAGTATTTTGAATAACAAGGTGCGTCGGTAATGGACTTATGGTTACTTCGATAACTTCGTGACGAAGCAGCGCATTACAGAGTTCTGTCTGGAACACAACAGGACATTATGTATTTCTTTAAAAAAGTTTTTGCAAAGTAAGCTACTTATAATTTGATTACAGACAGCTTTATAAAATATTTTTCTGAGATGTATCTCCTTAGGTCATGTAGTATAAATGCTCTGCCTTCATTAAGTAAATGCTTTTTCTTTGTTCAACCCTACCGACGGTACTTATACGGATCACTCACTTTCAAATTACACAGAATAACCATTTTTATGAGTATTCTGACGATATTTAGCAGGAACAATTTTTTAATTCCACTCTTCCAGGATACATATCAGCACAAGTTGAATGATGAGTATTTTGGCGGGAAAGGCGAATAGTTTTAAAACTGAAGTTGCGTTTACAGCTAACATTTTGATCAGATTGCGAAGATTGTCATTTTTTTGTTCCGAGAAAAGTAGTTAATGTCAAAAGGTAAGTGTCTTATTTTTTGTATGTAAGTTAAGACCTTAGAAAACGATTTGACTATTTATTTTAAGTGAACAATGTATGTAATTAATTTTATAGGTGAATAACTTGGTGGTGCTTATAAGTACCGAAAACACACTGGGTGTTAGAGCAAGAATTTGTTTTTCGTCCGTGTAGCTTATTGTTGTTTTTTGTTGTGTTGTAGCGTCATCGCTATAGTGCAATAGAGTTATGACTTTTTTAGTATTTCTTTTTGCTTAACTTATTTATTTTGCTTTTTTATTCTTTTATTTTAATATTTTCAAAAACATTTGATATTTGAACCTGAATTTGTTTTTGTACCAAACAATTAAATGAAATATCCATAATTTATTCAAAAATTAGCAACATTTTAATTTTCCTTTTTGTAATGAGATTTAACAATAATATATAGGAGGTTTTCAAGGGGCTGTTATTATTATTATTATTTTCCTTTTCTTAGAGTGTCTAGAGAAAAGAAGCTCAGTCTTCAAGAGGCAGTTTTCACATTCCACCTTAAAGCAGTGATGCACTAACTGGTGGTTCTTCAGCTGAAGACGTCCCAGCAAATTATCTGCTAGAATTTTCGTTAAATACTTAAGATGGTGATCAAAAGACTGAACAAGACTCAAGCTGCAGTAGTTCATGTTCAGAAAATTGAGTATTTCCTACCCCACAATGCAGTGTTTTAAAAACAATTCAATGGAAACCTCACTCAATATGCATAAAGTGTAATGAATTTTTGTGTATTAATGAAAAGAGAAAGAAAAACTATTTCTTTAAATATCATCAAATTAATTTTAAGTGCAAAACCTGCTGTTATGTGTAAAAAGAAATTTAAAATTTTATAATTTACAAAAATAAATATTTTGTGCTGTAAAATATTAGTGTTCTCTGGTTATTTAAGATTTTTTTAAGAGTTAAAAAACTTCGTTAAAAAAGCCATTCAGTCTTTCTGTATTATGAGAATACTGTAGACCGTTGTGTAATGACGGTACTTTAAAGTATAAATTTAATTAATTAGCTTTAATGGATTAAATATCTCACAGTTGAGCATTTTATTTATAAATATCCTTTAATTTTCAATGTAGTGATCAAAAAATAAATACTACGCGAAAAAGATTGCAGTAAATCATAATGCAGTAGATAAAGGGTAATGGGTATTTGGTCCGTTTATTTTTTTCTGTATGACAGAAGGCAATACAATGTAGATAAATGCTGTACAATAGTTTTGAGGAAACACTGTACTTAATCTTTTCTAATCTCATTCTCGATAACCCGTTATTTTTACAAACTCGTCCACCCATCGATCCACATAAGGCCTATTTTTCGGGACTTAACTGTACTAAAAAATGCAGAAAGTTCATTTCATAGAACCTTCTATTGCACATTGCAGTTAAAGTCGATTTTCGGCTTTCCAAGCTTATTGTAGTTCTTGGAAACCCTGTAACCGTCCTTCTGGATATTGTTCCGGTTTCTTGGAACTGGTTCCACATAATATAAAACAACATTTCGAGACACATTAAACCATTGTGCCACCTCCATTTTGGGTTGTCCTGCCCGAAATCTCCCCACTGTTCTTCATTGAAACTCATCATCCTGATTTTGTATTTGTACTGTTGTTTTCAAAAGTTTTATAAATAACCCCATAATCCTTCAGAAACATGAGCAAATTAAAATTTACCAGAATAGATTTTGAAATACCTGTCTTATCAATTTTTTTAATTTGTATAAAATGTGGGTAAAATAAAAAAAAATTTGATTCAAAAAACTAAAAAAAAACACATTTTTTTTTGTCAGGCATACCAATTTTCATTGAAAACGATCCAATAGTTTTTGAAACATCTACGAATTTATAATTGATTTTTAACTTTTGCACTCCATTTTATTCAAGTCAACCTCGTCTTTTGCAGTTATTCAATACTTCCAAAATGGGATTAGAAGAATAAAGCATTCTTTACAAACAGAAGGCTGAAAGAGTGTAGGGAAAAATTAGAAATTCTTTATTTTAAATTTTTCCTTTTCTTACAGTTTGAAGGAGAAATTTAAAGAACTTGTGTATGCGTATGGAATACTTCGGCAGTTCTATGTAATTATAAACATGATACTTTATAATCAGTGGATGAATTATATATGTATATATACACTGTGGGGTGTGCAAAACTTAAGCAACAGGTGGGTTTATTGCCATAACTTCAAGAAAAATCATCTGAGAGACATGAAATTCTGAAATGAGAGAGAGTATTATGTACGTAAAGGATGACGAAAGCATCGGCGCTGAAAAGGAATACAACGCATACGGTATGGAATCAAACAAAACAAGCTTTATTGAACGCATAGTATCGTGACTCATGATTGTCTATCCAACAGGAAGAACAACAAGCAGATGTTCCTTAATATGGTATATGTCCTCCCCTTACTACAATGGTTGCTTTGCACCGTCTCCGCATACTCAGAACCAGCTGGTGCAACATTTCTTGAGGTAGGAGTGCCCATTCCTCAATCAACATCTGTTTGAGTTGTTGGTTGTACTCCGGATGATGTAAGCGTGTGGCAATACGTCTCCCCAAAGCATCCCACACATGTTCGATGGGATTTAAATCTGGAGCACGCTGGCCAATCCATTCGAGTGATATCTTCACTTTCCAGCAGCTCCTCAACAGCAAGAGTGTGATGTGGCCGTGCATTGTCATCCATAAAAATGAAGTCTGGGTCAATGGTACCTCGGAAAAGATGCACATGGGGAAGAAGTACCTCCTCACAATAGCGATGCCCGGTTACAGACGCTCTGTCGAAAATGTGAAGCTCAGTTCCGCCGTTAAGCATAATGCCAACCCAGACAAGAACTCCAGGACCCCGTAACGATGTCTTTTCCTTGATGTTACGGGGATAAAACCGGGTCCCGATCTCTCTCCAAATCAAAAGGGTTGAAATCGCTTCTGGTACTAAACCCGACTCTCATCCGTAAAGAGGACACGACTCCATTGATCAGTTGTCCAGTTTTGTCCCTTCGGCCCACGTAAACGGTGGCTTCGTTGGCCATCTTTCAACGGGAGGCAGCGTTCAGGACGGCGGAGGGAACAGGCCCCTTTGTGAAGGCGTCCTGGCCACAGTAAACCGCTACACTTGTCGACCTGTTGCTGTACAGAGTTTCTAGCAATGGCGATTGCTGACTGCTGTTAACCTTTTTCTCCTGCAGGATGATATATCGGTCATCCCCTGCAGTTGTCGTCTTCGGGTGGCCACACCAACCTTCTAACAGCTGTACCTGTGGTTTGGAACGCTTGCCAAGCGCGCGAAACGACACTTTGTTGATTCCGAACTGTGCAGCTGCACTTGTGACAGTACGCCCTCTTCCAGCTTTCCGATCATTCTTCCACGGTGAAGTCGTCCAGGTGATTTCTTCTAGCCATATTTCACGAAATGACTCACTGGCACTTGCAGAGAATATGGTGAATGGTGTCTCCGTCCTTCATTGAATTCTACTGTTGAGCAGCGCACGCCGACATCACGCGTTTTGTGTACCCCTGCCATCGCTTCTGACGTTTTTTTCCCTGATATTTGCATACGCATGACTTTTTCTACTGACTTACGTGTTCTTACTGATCTCCAGACCCCCTTTTTCTGCAATTTCATGGCTATCTGCTAAATTTTTACATTGTTGCTTAAGTTTTGCACACCAGTGTATATATTTAGAAAACTCTTGCTTTTCGCAAGGCCGATTATATGTTGCATGTTCGAGGTTTGTCAAATCATCGCATTTGTTTGTTTATACCCCTCAAGGATTAACCAAAAACATTGTACATTCAATGGCATTATGATAAATTTATTTTTTGCGTATTAAAAAATATGCCTGTTATGAAAATAGCTCGAGCTTTATCTTTTTTACCCTTTAATCAAAACACGTTTAAGTTTCTATTCAGAATAGGTTCTATATTCAACTTATAGTTCATAGTGTGACGTCTCTCGCGTCTTTCCGCTAACATAACTCCTATGTTCTTTGACGGCCACGATTAATGGCAAAACTTTTCCAACCCAATACCAAGAAGATAAACGAACATAATATGTAAATGAGATATACTATAAAAGGATAGAAGCTTTGATGATAAGATATAGCGCGGCAAGCTTAGAGATAGTAGTGTGGAATTATTCTGATCGATAGCGCGGCAAGCTTAGAGATAGTAGTGTGGAATTATTCTGATCGATAGCGTGACAAAGCTTAGTGTGAAATCTTGCAGATCAAGAGTTAGCAGTCCGATAGTTTTGGAAAGAATAGAAGCCTAAGATAAAGAATTTGGGAAACCCATCGTATATAAAGTTTATAGATATCATTCTCTAGGTAAAGGAAGGAGAACTGAAAAAGGTAATATTAGATATAAGTAATTAGATGAATAGGATTATTAAAGATAATTGAGATAAAGGATCTAGTTGCGTGATCTGACTTGAATACGTGGTTTAATTTGGGCGTTGACTCTCACTTTAATTAAAATTGTCAAATTAGAATTTAAGTAATATAAGTTATTCTTAAAAAAATTGTATTAAGAAATTATTATGTCTCATCATTTTGATAATCCCACACCTCTACTACGCGTGGAACCGGCACGACATGGTCATCACAGGATGGTATGTCGCAATGGCGCCCGAACTTATATAATTCTGGTTAGGTAATGTAGGTGGAAGTACGGTTCTACCTGAAATGTACTTTTCAGGGTCGGAGAATATTGCAGAGTTTATCGAGTGTATAGATAATAACATACAGTTACTTGAAATCCCAAGTAATCTGTCATGTGCTTACTTAAAAAGTCATCTCAGGGGAAGGGCTCAAGATTGGTATTCGATATTTGGTTCGTTGTTAGTGCAAAAAAACAGCCACGGATTTTGGCAGCTCAAAGCTGAATTAGCGAAGGCTTTCCGGGTCAAAAATAAGAAAGAACTACAGTCGGAGTTTTATGCATCCAGCAGGGGAAAAAATCAGAGGGACTGATTTTGTGTATAGATTACTAAAAAAAGAGAAGTTTAGAATTAGAATGTCCCAAGCAGACTTAGTGGATCATATTTTAGTTCGACTCGAACCACAGGTACAAGACTATTGGGTGGGAAAACCACAAAAAAAAAGATACAACTTTTAAAGCTTGGCTAAATTCAAAAAAGATATTCTTGCAAATTAAAAGGGGTTATGAACGATAATATGAAAAAGGGGTCAAATGGATAGGATGCCTAATTTTTAAGCTAAAGAAACGGGGGAATTTGAAATAAAACGTAGACCAAATAACAGTAGAAATGAGTTTTATGAGAATAGCCCAAAAAAAA
>BMAV01002081.1:218610-256898 GCA_019973955.1 Trichonephila inaurata madagascariensis | reverse complement strand
TTTGACTTTAGCCCTAGGGGAAAAAACTTTGGGATCAATCATGGTTAAATGCATATATATAATCATCTAAGTAGGCATATATTTAAGACTTTAACGTAGTATTTAGTAAAATGTCCGAAATAAGAACACTTAATCAAGTTTAGAAAACTTTAAACACATTTAGAAAGGTATAATAAAAACTCATAAGAGATGTTTCAAATATTTGGAAATTATCGAAATTAGAAACATATCAGATTTTCGTCATATTTGTAAATTCAGAATCAGAAGAGCTGCCATTAGGGACGTTTTACGCGCCATTAGGCAGTGTTTTGACAACAGCCTTAAAATAACACTCTCAGTGTAGTTTATGGTTTTTGTTGGAAAGAGTATGATCAAAGGAATAGTAATTCAATGTTATGTTAAAAGTATGCTCTAATGCTCCGATATAATTTAGAAATATTACTCACAATATATTCAATAGTTTTAAGTTGTTAATTATATGTTGTTTTTCTTAAGGAAATTCCGAAAAATAAAAATGAAATAGATGTCTTAAAAAGAGAGAGTTGGCTTCAAAACACGTATAAAAATGAAGAACATATATAATAAAAATGTTAAATTTTCTAAAATACAAGAAAAACAGGAATTTTTCCCCCTGCTTGAAGGTTACGTGATAAAAAATTATTATCACAAACAAAATCGATTACCCCAAAAAGTAATATGAAGCTTTGAAGTTTCACCTATAAGATCAAGGAGGAAATACGTCAATCTTCATATCTCTACAAAAAAATTAAGGAAGACAAAAATACTTTATTATTTTTGATGTTTTGTAATACAAAAAAACAATTAATACATTTTTTGTATTATTATTCGACAATATTCGTAAATGAACCGAAAAAGAAAACATTCTTAACATGTTTCAACTTTTATCTTATAATTAATTTTGCACACACATATTTAAATGTTTTAGATTATTCATTCCTCTATACGAAGGTAAAGTGAAAATTTCTCGGTCTAACAATGAAAGACTGCAATTTTCAATTAAAAATGATTTTACTTTTCTACACAATCTTCCATGACTTCAACACACTTGGTAATTCAATGCTTCCCCAGCATCAATTTCCTTCAAGGCAGTGAAAGTTTCGAACACTGTGAAAATATTCATCTACAGCACTTTCAGGTTCTTCATTGGACTCGGAGCGCTTTCCAGCGACAAATTTCTTCAAGTTTCAGAACAGATGGGTGCCAAATCAGAAGAATAGGTAGGATGGCCGTGCAAATCGTACCCCAAAACTCGCAGTTTTCTCATCGCTAACTCACCCTTGTGTACAGGTGCACTGTCCTGGTGAAAGATGATTTCTTCTTCTTTATGCCATGCCTCTTCTTGCAAATTTTGGCATCCAGCTGGTCAAGAAGGTTGGAAAAATATTTACCTGTAATTGTTCTGTCATTTTAAAGGTAATTAATTAACAGGATCTTTTTTGCATCCCCGAACAGGCTGACCCGTCACAACCACACCATCGGTAGGACTTTGAGTAGCGTGCATCTGCCTCTTTATACGGCGGGCTTACAGTGGCATTAAGATTCGAACTCATTTCACACCAACCACGAGTTCGAGACTCTTGTTGCTTCGAAGTGCAACGTTAATAATTAATCCATAAATCAAAAGTAAAATATTCTGAAGTCGAAGATACAACGTATGCAGCTCTCGAAGCATACGAAACAGTTTGAAATGCGAATCGTAACTATTCCTGAAAATTGTTTAATTTTTATTTATTTGCCCTCACCGGTATCATTGAAATGTAAAAGAAGGAAGGAAAGAAGAGAAGGAAAAGAATATATGTTGCCTCTGCTTCAAAGAAAAGGAGAAAGTGAAACTAGCACAAGAAAGCGAAAAAAATAAAAATAAAATAAAAGATATATCGCCGAGAAATCTCTCGATAAAGCTAAGGCATCGATACGCTATCCAGTCGAAAATGTGCCAAGAATCTAGGAAAGGCGATATGAGAATGATAAAGAACCGGAGCATGAAGAAGGCAAAAAAAAAAAGAAAGAAAGAGAGAGAAGTTAAGATAGATATAAAAGAAGAGGAATCAAAGTCCACCAGAAATTTTGCGAGTTCTTTTCCGAAAGAGATGTTCAGAAAACCGTTAACCGTAGCACAGGGGAAGAAAGAAAAAGATGCAGATCTTCTAGAGAGAAAGAATATGAAAAATAAAAAAAAAATAAATAGTATGAAAAAAAAGAGAGAGAGAGAAGTCTGGATATATATTCCTCCCAACTCTTCAATTTCGTTAAGTTTTCGCTCTCCATCCAAAATCTGCCTTGGGATATGAAAATGGTATGGGTATTTCTTTACCTCCTTCTAAACTTTATCCTTCAATTATTGAGATTCTAGACTTTTCCGTAAGTTAAGTAACCCCCCCCCCTTCAAACGCGATACATCTTTCAAAGATATCGAGTGTATCAATTTTTTTTATACATATTCTTCATTTGGCAGCTTTTTTTCTACTCTATTAAACTCTCATTTTATGTGTGGAATATGTAGTTATTTCTTCTCAAAAGATTTTTTCCCCTCTTTTAAAAATTTATTATATTCAGTTCCGACAAGAAGTTATTTCTTTTAAAACTATCCTGGCGAAGTTTTTCAGTAGGTAATTTTTATGTTTAATGGTAAAAGATTATTGAACGCACTTTTTTTTAAATCAAATTTTTAGTGAAAAATTTAAGTTCGATTTCTGCGATGTATTTATTTGTACAGCTGTTCAAAAAGCCATTCAATTTGAGGAACTCTCTCTCATTCTAGTCTTCTAAGCGAATTATTTTAAATTCTTACGATATATTCGCGTACTAGGAATCGAAAATAAATAAATATAAGATTGACAAACATCAAAGTACTATAAAACCTTGAAAAGGTATAAAGAGAGAGTCTGCATGTAAGTGTTATGAAACTGAATTGAAAAAAAAAGAATTTCAAAAATGATTCTGTTTCTTTAGAAGCTAACATTTTATTTTACAAAAGTTATATTATAAACAAACACAAAACTGAAGGAAGAAAAAATACTTTAAGTACTTTTTCATTGAAATTTGTTTTACTTTCCAAAGTTCACAGCTTGTAAAAGAAAGCTCTTGTTCAATTGAAACCCAGACAAGTAGTTATACGATTTAAAAATAATTTGAATTGAACTTTCGAAAAAAAAATGTTTTATATTTTGTACAATAAAACTTCTTTATTTTGCTCAATTATATTATTGAAGCTGTAATTTTAACTACTAGCTCATATGCATTGAATAAAAAAAGTATCATGTCTTTTTTGGGCTGGGGTATGACTTTAATTCATGATTCATGATAATGAAGCAAAATGATACTGTAACTGCTTCAAAAATAGAATGTTTACTTTTCTAAAATAAAAACATGATTCTTTGAAATCTGATACGAAACTATTAATCATCTAAATAAGCAAAGATCTTGAACTATAATTTGTTATCGTTGAAATAATGTCATCAAAGACTAACGATGACCGACCTCATATAATTAGCTGAAACGATCAAGAAATACGGTAGAGTCCCGAAAACTCGGCCCAATGGGGACCGAAGGGTGACCGAGTTTGTGACAATGCCGGGTTGTCGAGTACGGGATTAAAAAATAATTAGTACGAATGTTTCCTCATAAAATATTGTACTGCGCTTGTATGCATTGTTTGCTTGCGAATAATACGGAAAATAAACTGCCCCAATACCTTTAAAAAAAGAAATTGCACATACTTTATGAAGGCATACAGCATTTACTTCATGAAAATAAAAATTAATGAATACATAGAATACAGTAATTTACCTGATCAGACATACTTCAGATAAAATACAATATGAAGATATAATCTATCTTCATACGAGGGTTGGGGCAAAAGTCATGGCAACTATTTTTTTCTTGAAGATACCAGTACGGTTGGAAAATGTGACATATACAGAAGAAAGGACAAGGTGTTAACTACATGTGTGGACAATGAATACCACTGAAATATCGTAACATACTAATTAATTACGGTAATATATATACAGGGCAATATGGCCTTCACTGTGCAAAAGAATGACAACACAGTACACATAAAGTTGACATGACAAACCTGGGCCTAAAGACCCTCAATGTAGTCACCTGCTACTGTCATCACAATGATGTGGGAGGTGCTGAATACCATCAGCGTCAGCATTTGCCGCACCACGTAGCTCATCCTGGTTGACACAAGTCCTTGTTGAAACTTTCCTACCCACCATGCTACTGTACATTATGGTAGGGCATTATTCCCAAGGGCTTCCACTAATTCACTGTGACATTCCATCGCATTTCTCCGTCGGAGAACGGATTTTTTTGAGTAAGCGCGCTTCTCAACACGGGTTACTTCCATCTCAAGACGCTCACCAACTGACTGATTTCACAGCCCTCGCTACGCTACTACCAGCTATCACAGAGACATCTGTTGTTCTGCACGCACACTATGCCTGCAGAACTTCCACACGACACATATACGTTTGTGATCCGTTCACATATCTACAAGAAAAAAAAGTTGCCATGACTTATGCCTCCAACCTCGTATAATGAAAATTAAGCAGCCGACTTTGCAAAAACTGACTACTTCTTTTAAAGAAATACAGAATATCCTGATGTCTTCCGTACTGCACTCCGCATTTTGTTGCTTCATCACGAAGATTTCGTAGGGACAGTAAATTCATTACACAGGCCCCTTGTAGTTCAAAATACTAGAGTGGTTTCGACAGCCTTTAGTCTCTCACTATGTGCTGTATCTTAGGAGTTTGCACAGGGCCCTCAACGTTAACGTCTTCATCATTTTCCGGTGGTACCTTGACGTGGGATTTTTCTGCCTGTAAGGGTGTGGCCAAAATATCCGGGCTGCCGGGTTATCGAGTGCCAAGTTTCGGGACTGTACTGTAATAAGACACGTGTGCTGACTTTCCTTTTCAAACTTTCACATTATGTGAAGACTTTAAAAATCAGTTCCATTTAATGTGCCTCATTCCACACGATAGTTCTTAATTGAATCAGAATTTTCAAATTCGAAGCTTGATATGAACATCCCACCACCGAAACTCGTGACCAAGACCACTCGCCTACTGTAACCTTTATGTGATGAAAGGAATCAGAAGGAATCTTCAGTTAATTAGGTTTGAAATCATGTAACGCATAAAAAAAACAAGTAATATATAAAAAAAAATTAAAGTCAATTCCTATTTAGGTCAACAAAGAAAAATTTAGTTTAGTCACTTTTTATTAAATAATTACAATTAATATACATATGTATGTAGATATGGCAAAATCACAAAGTTAAGTGACAAAATAGAAAGCGGATTTTCCTTGAAATTTTCCATTTTCCTTTCTATATAGGACTTTGGACTATTATTTTTGTTTGTTACTATTTATTCATTAATTAAATTTAATTATTCTAATAAAATAGTAAAAAAAAAATATTCTCAAAAATTGGCAATCCCAGGTAGGGTTCGAAACCATGCCCTTTGTTTTAGAAATCCATAGCGCTACAGAGGCACAACGAGCGATTTTTCTCTTTATATATGGTATTGGACTATTATTTTTGTTATTATTTATTCATTAATTAATGAATTAATATTTGAAAAAACTGTATTAACATCAAGTGTCATCCACTACAAGTTTAAAAAAATGTAATTGAGTGGATGAATAAAAAGTATTTTATTAACGATTGAAAATTTGAACAAGATATATATATATAAATATATATAGGAAGAGTGTGAACTAATAATAGGGGTTGAATAATACACAAAGGGGAGGGCTATTTAATTGTCACACACACACAAACTCAAAAACAACACAAGAACTATTGGGGACAGATCTTGGAATTCTGAATTACAGAAGAAGGACACCTTAGTGAGCCTCCACTCTAGAGATGGAATTTGCAAGAGAATTTAAAGCTACTTGCGCCCCTAAAATAGGGTATCTGCATATATTAATTTTTTTAGATAAAACAAAGTTTTTCAAGCTTTTTCTAATTTTTTTTAAGTCTTGATTAAAAAGGGTATAATTATTTTTATATATTTTAATCAAAAATAGGGGGTCCCTGAAAAAATTTTTTTGAAATTACACAATTTTGCATTCAAAAAAGACGCATTCTGAATAATTTCAGTTTGTATAGTGATTTTACTTTATTCAAAACACATTTCATTTGCTACTTTTTTTTTTTTTTTTTTTTCTTTTTTTTTTTGAAAATGATAAGGAATGACAACATATTAGTAAGCTTTTAGATTGTGTCATTAAGAAACTGTATTGTAAAAGGTACTGCAAATCTGTATATTGTAACGAAGATATGCGGATGCTGTTTATTGCACGATTCCTAAAAACAATGGAGACTTTCTTAATGCTTTGTTACGCCCCTTTAAATTTTTTTTAATCATTACAAGTTATTTTCAAGGGAAAAATAAAAATCCCATTTTTTTGCCGGATGGGTAGTCGGTTAGGTGTTGGTCTTTAGGTCCTAATCAACGGTTTTTCAAGATTCAAAAAATGGGCAGCAGGATTAGCATGTCGTAGGAGTATGCAACATGCTAAAAATCCCTAGAGTGACTGTTTGTTTGGGTGCTCTTAGCAAAATAAAAAATTATTAGAAATATTTTGCACTGTTAGAACGCAGGTGTCTCCCTTTTGGGGAGAAAATTTAAGCGTAAAAAATTTTTATTGGGGAAAATTTTGGGAATCACCTATTTTGGTGACATACAAAAAATTTTAAATATCAGCCGCCGAGAAATGTAATGCGGAAAATCTATTTTTATGTATAAAAAAGGTTCCCTAAATTCAAGATTTTAAAAAATCGGTAACCCAATACTTAAAATAAAATGTGGGGCTGTCCCCTTTTTTTAAAAGGGTTTTTTTATACCCATCCTTTTGGTTGGTTCGGAAAAAAATGAATAGTTATGTAGACGTTCATTTTGATTTTGCGTTTTTTGACAACATTTATTTTTATGTGGATTTGGCTTAGATATTAAAACACTTTTTTTTTTACACAACACAATTTCCTTTAGTCAATTCAATGTGGGGATTTTCTAAGCCAATTTAGGAAACTAAATTTCTCCTAATGGATTTATTTTTAATAATCTATTTTGAAAATTTATATATATATATATATATATATATAAGGATTATTTATTCTTTTTACTTTCATTTTTTAAATTTTTTTTACAATATTTCCATGTTTGTGTCGTTTTTCAACAGACTTGTGGAAAGATGCATTTAAAAAAATGGGGGCATTCAGTATAAAACATATATATATGTGATTAACCCCAAACCTTTTTATTGTCAGTTGGGGTAAAAGCTTCCTACCGGGACAACTCAACCCCCCCCCCCGCAAAAGTACTTTCACTCTTCCAGACGGACGTCAAAAAACACGTAAAAAAAACTTTTTCCACTCGCTGTTGAACGACGCTGAAATCGGAAAAGGCCTCTGTCATGGGCTTAGAGTACGGACTGTTTTGCAAAAATTGGAAAAATATATGATAAATGGCTCCCTTTTTTACTTTTTCCCCTGTCAATTTTTAAAATTACTCCAATACATGATATATATATATATATTTTCGGGCCCCGGCCTGCTGGAAAAATAAAGGAAGGAAATCATCTCTATAATAACTTTTTTTTTTTGCTTCAATCAAAAAACCCAACTTTTTGGGGGCCCTTTGGCGCGAAACCGGGAATAAAATTTTTTAACAATACTTCGGACAAGAGTCACCAGCTAAGCCTTTTCGGGATGCGTTCTTCCCTTTGCCTCGCTCCACCTATAAATAGGCTTTTTACCCACAAAACCCCACGATGGTAAAAAGTTCGCTCTATTGTTATTTATTATTTCTTAAAAATTTTAAAACCCAAACTTTTCCAAAATTCGCTTATTAAAAAATATATATAAATAATTAAAAAATAAAAAAATATATATATATATATATATATATATATATATATACCAATAGTTATAGTTAAAATTCCCATAAACAGCTCCCACAGCTCAAACGGGGGGGAAAAAATTCCCCGAAAATTTTTTTTATGGGTTATACACAAAATGCGTTCACGGAATTTCGAAAACAAATTCAGTTTCAAAATGTCCACCAGAGGATGCCTTTTTCAAGAAAATATGAAATTTAGCTCAATAAACGACCAAAACGGAATACAGAAACAATATTAACAATCCAGAGCAAAAATGATGAGTAATAAAATGAAAAACCGGGAAAAACTACTAGTTGTAGAAGAAAAATGTCGAGATGTGCATGCTTGGGAAGGAAAGCTTTATGCAAAACAGGTTAAATTTTTTTTGGGTTTTTTCCGATTTCCCCAAAAGAATGAAAGGGTGAATGTCGCCGTCAATCCGCACCATACAGGGACCTTTTGGGGACTGTAGAAGAAATTCAGGGGGTGGTCCCCGGTTTTTTTTTGAATCCCCAAACCGGGGAATTCTGTGTGGTGACTTTCCGTGAGGTAAATGAGTTTTGTCGTTCCATTTGGGCCCTTCAAGGCCATGACAGATCAAACTCCCTTTTGTTGAAAAAGGCCTCGAATGAAAAAAAACGTTTTTGGGCCGTCTCTATAAAGCAGCTCTTAGGTTTGGTGGATCATGTATGGGGAAATAGTGCATTATGTTTCTGAAATACTTTTCGGGGGGGGCGTAAGTATGGTCTGTCTGTCGAGAAACTAAAGCGCTACTGCCCCAAACTCTGAAACTGACTGTGCGTTAACAGCTGGGGGCCCTCAACAAGTACCGGTGCTAAAGTTTAAATCCGCGGTTGAACCCCCTAATTTTCTCGTCTTTTCGAATCTCTTAATCATGGCCCCGGAAAACCTTTTGTTTAAATGGTCCCCCGTGCTTCTTTCTACGACGAATTTCTGCCAACTGCAGCAGAAGCATTTCCTTGTTTTCGGTTTTAAAAGCCCCAATAACGCACGTTCCCCTCAAAAAAGGCCGTCGTTAGGGAAACCGGGAAAAATTTATTTTAAAGGGATCCGACTACGTTTTGGAACCGTGATTTGCAAAAACAGGGAAAAGGATAATATTTATGATATTTTGTGTCCCAGATTAAAAAATTTTATAAAATTTTTTAAAAATAGTATTTTTCAATAAAAATTATTTAAGTACAATATTTTGGGCTAAAATGAACATAGAATGACCCAATTTTTAAAAAATTTCTCCTTTTTGTTTAAAAATCTTCTATTTAAAAAAATTTTGCCCGTATATAACTCAACCTCTTTCAGAGGCTCAACTAGAAAATTTTTAAATAATAACTTAGAAATGGTTTTATCCATGTTTTTTCAACAGAGGGGGGAAAATTTTTTTAAAAAAAAGCCGATAATTATTTCAATTTGGGTTTAAAATAATGGGTTTTTAAAAAGGATAGTTGAGCCTTTTTTAAGAGAACTTCTTTTCCCCCGGGAAAAAATTTTTAAAATAATAAACATTTTTTCCAAAAAACATTTTAAAAAAAGGTTATTCTAAGTTAATTTTTTAAAATTGCTTTTAAAAAATTTTTTTTTAAAAAAGTCCCAAAAAAATTTTTTTATTTTATTCTAATCTAAATGACATAAATATCATAAAATTTTTTATCCCTTTTTTAAAAAACCCGGGTTCCGAACGGTCTACCTTCTTTTTTTCAAAATCTACGGGGGGGTTTTTAAAAAAAAAACCTTTTTCCAAAAAATAACCTGTTTTTTCATAAAAACCCTTTTTCTTTTCCAAACATACCAATCTCAACATTTTTTTCGACAGCTTTGTTAATATGGGTTTTTTTATTCCATTTTTTATCATTTTTTTTGAGTTAAATTTCAAATTTTTTTCCCCAAAAGGTACCCTCTGGGGAAAATTTTGGAACTTCTTTTTCCCCAAAATTTCGTGAGCGCCTCCCGTGTATAGGCCCTATACAAAATTTCATTGCTCTCCGTTCACCCGTTTGAGCTCTAGGAGGCCGTTTATAGGGGAAAGTTTAATTATATCCACCTGGTATATATATATATAATTGTCTTTCCGAATTAAATTCTATATGGATTTCATGTACATAATTTTTTATAGCTCGTTTTGATGTCAGGAGAATATAGGTTAACAGAAAACATGATTCGAAAAGTTTAGACATCATATTGTGAATTTTTAAAATTATGCAATTTATATTTCATTTTAAGTTTTTTTTTACAATCGTGTTACCTATTATACAGTTACAAAATAAAAAGTTACAAATTGAAAATGAATTTTATAAGAATCAATTGCTTTCACCGGTAAAAGCTATTGTAAAGGCTATCTTTCAATGTAAAAAAATGATTTAGAATCAGTTCGAGCAAAGTAGTATCAACGATTATAATTAGAAAAAGTAAGATTACTTATATTATTTTTCAACAAAATAAAATGAATTCAAATTTATTTTATGCTTATGCTTTATGTAAATTTCTTTCAGACTTCAGATGAAATTTATTAAACAACGTATTATTTTGCTATTTTCTGCAAAAAAGTTTTAAGAAAATTTTTACTCATTGTTTTGGCTTTATGTTATTTGAAAATTATAGAATGCATCATTAAATTGTCAAAGTTAGTCAATTTTTTACTTGCACTTTTCGGTAGAACGTATTCACTGTAGAAAATACCTCACGCACCAAATATATTCTCCAACGCTCCGTTAAATCTACAATCTGTTAGGCTTAATTTACTTTTAACGCCCTTTGAAAATTCAATAATTGTACAGATTTATCGTCCCTTGAAATGTATATTAAGTATAAAAATAATTAAAATTCATTTTACGTATGAGTGAAAGATAGGTAAGAAAATTGGTTCTTTATTCTCTCAATATTTCTATGCGTTGTCAGCTATTCTCATATTCTTATACTACTGCCGCCATCTATTATCGGTATCATGTACTAAATAGTTTGCTTCAAGTATCCCTCAAACGAAATCTTCTTATTCAAAAAATTTTGCTTCCATTAAATCCAGAAAGAAATTCATATTTTATTTTAACGTTAAAAAGGAAATCTAAAGAATGTATTCCAAAATTAAAATTAGAGTTTTTAAGAAAAAATTAAATTTTTTTACAAAAAGGATTTACAGCTTTTTTTTTAAATAGAAAACTTAAATAAAACCATACATAAACTACAACAGAATAAAAGCTCTTCGTAAACGTTTAACGCATGATAGAATCTCTTATTCTGGCAATTTATATTTCAATAGATTCCATATAATAAATAGAATTTTCAGCATTTGTGTTTCAAGTTTGTTACAAAAATCACATGTAACAATGATTTATACTCATAACTATAATAGATTATGAGTCCAAACTGTGATAATTTATTTCTGTATTATTTTGAAAATCATGTTGCATCTATAGCAGTTTTCTCAAACTGTGGGGCGCACCTCTCTTGGGGGGCATGGCAACTCTACAAGGGGGGCGCGAGCATATTGAAAAGTCAAAAACAAAAGATTATTTAAAAAAATTATTAATTTACTGAAAGTAGACAAAAAAAAAATACATTCTGACATAATAAAAAATAAAATACACATTTACACTGATATATTATACTTATAAATGTATCTGTGCTACACAATGTATTTTATAATTAATTTAACAATCCTAATTTAAGATAAAGTTTATTATTTAAAATTAACCCTTATCTTAATAATTTGTCCGGTTTATAATTTTTCCCATAACTTCCGATTAAAATTTAAGCGATTCGCTTCCTAATGCCAACCGTTTTCCTCGTAGGCACGCGTATGTGATGTATTGGGGAGGATGGAATAAAGAAAAGCAAATAATCGGAAATAAGTAAATCCTTCGCAAACACTATCAAAGTCCTTTTATTGCATTCCAAAGCCTTCGGAATAATTTTATGAATAGCACTCCACAGAAAAGTTCGTACTTTGGAAAGACGTGTATATACGTCCGAGAAATTAAACGCTTTGGCTTAGCGAGATGTTTATATACGCCGGGGGCGCTTAAGAGGTAAAAGTCGTTTCGCACTTTTAAGTTCAAAGTATAGATTATTAAATTTCAAACAAGTTTTGTATGAAAGGGGCGCGATGAAAATTATGATTGAATATTGGGTCGCGTATATTGCAGCTTTGAGAAACACTGATCTATAGTAAAGTTTATAAGATAGAGGAGAGGTTGGATTCAGTCGAAGAGGTTTTACGATATGTCACGTTATAATTCGCAAAATTTAACATCAAATTGTATTAGCATTAATAATTGATTGAATTTGTATTGCAATAAGAATTACTTTAGCAGGATAATGGTGCATTAAATATATAAGCATGAAAAAGCAAAATGTATGAGCTAAAATAGATAATTTAATTATTACTTTTATTCACATGAAGTTCTTGAGTTTTGTCTTTGTATAAAATTATGATATACACATGTAGACGATATATACACATATTTATTTCAGCTATGAATTTTAGCGTTACTACAAATGTTTCTTAACTTGAAAATATTCGACCGTAATCCTTAATTCAGATTACATGAATGGGACGATCGCTTCAATAAGCATGTAAGTACGAAAAAAGCTATCAAAGGTTATAGATGTATTTAGGTTCTTGTGTTATAGCCACATCAGTTATCTTATGCGGTTTTACTAATGTGTATTAAAAGGATACAAGATTATAATTCCTTAAATGGGATATAATGCCATTCTAATATAACTCCTGTGAATATAGTATGTGTTAGAATGTTAGATTATTTTTCCTTTAAACAACAATTTCGGCCATGGTAGCCTGAGTGGTCAAAGTCGCGAACTCGTGAGCGGGGGTTGTAGAATCGTAATACACTGCCCGGGTGGGAGGGGATACATGAAATTGTCGATGCTTAAGCTCACGTTAACGTGGTATGTTTATAGAGTTGACGTCAGAGCCCTGTCACTTCCCCAAAATTTTAAAAAATTCAGAGGTCGTCACAAAGTTCCGATAGATTC
This sequence comes from Trichonephila inaurata madagascariensis, assembly GCA_019973955.1. Classification (NCBI taxonomy): domain Eukaryota; kingdom Metazoa; phylum Arthropoda; class Arachnida; order Araneae; family Nephilidae; genus Trichonephila; species Trichonephila inaurata. The sequence continues at coordinate 243,965 of BMAV01002081.1, read as the reverse complement.
AAAGTGCGACGTTAATGAAATAATCAATTAAACAATTTAACAATACTTTATACCACATTTGTTTTCAGTTTTTATCTGTTCTGCTAGTATCTGCTTGAAGAAAAAGCTTCACAATACATTTTCCTCTATTATATTTTGTTTGATGTATTGTGCATTTAACAAGGTTTTTGTTGAAAATTCTATATTTCTTTATTATAGTAAGTATGTTAATGTTTACAAAATAAAAAAATAAATAAATAATAATGAATTCTTTAATTTTATTCCGGCTTTGAATTTTGAATGTTTCATTATTAACGCTTACAATTGAATTCTTAGACAGAGATTCAATGAGTATAAAATAAAACTGTGGTATATTTTGAAACACTGTATAACTCAAACTCAGTGGCACAACAGCCCATACCCGGGCCTACTGTGCCCTCCCCGTAAAGGGCCATTGGGCTGAGGTGCCTGAGCAGATTGATGGTGGCTACCAAAAGGGGACCCCCAGTGTTTTAAATCCCGCAAGCTTGGTACTCATTTATCGACCCACTGCAGTGGAGATGAAAGGTTGAATCGACCTTGCCCAGCCCGGGAATAGAACTCGGACCTGTGGTGTGGAAGCACAAAAGACTGTATATTCTTATTAGAAAACATCCGTTTTTGACATTTATGTAACAAATGTTGGAGAAAAGATTTAATCATTTTAACAAGTTTAATGGGATATATTTAATTTCAAAACAATTAAAGTAAATTCATTATTTTTTTTTTACATCAGGCTATGAAGCAATGTATGGCTACTGGCAACGTATCTCGTATATTTTAAACAATGGTCAAATAACGAGGACACCTGAGTTAACCTCCATATTTCCACACCATGCCAACGGGAGAGACTTGAGCCTTGACAGATTTAATGTATATTAGCTTGCTTCTCTACATAGTGGGTTATCAGTAGCACCAGAGAGAGGACTAAAATTTACGACTCAACAAAAGCATTGCCGACCATGAATTCGTGACCACGACCACTCGGCTACCGCTGTAACGTAAATCAAGTAGAGTCCTTAAAAAGCGCTGTATTTAGTAAATAGCAAGCTGTCAAGTGCGCATAAACATTTACAATGATTGAATTTCGACTCGAAAATTATGAATTTTGGTTGCAAAAATATTTTTATTAAATAATACTTTGCTCTCATCAACTCATAACTTTATCTGATTTATAAAAACAATAAAAAGAGCTTTTTTAAAATGAAAAATGTGAATTAAGAAAAGATCAGTAAGAAAGATCAGAAATGTAATAAAAAAATTTTCTGATATTTGAGTATTTAATAAAAAAAAGTGCTTGAATATTTTGTACCTAATTATAAAAATAGTAACGAAAGAAACATTGTGGGTCCAAAATAAAACATAAATTAATCTGAAATATTGCTAAAACTAATGCAAAAGCTCTTTTTCATTTTCCACAGAACTGTTTCGTAATTTTGAAAACGTATTAATACAGCAGCTTATGTATTTAGCCCCTTATAGAAACAAGACTTACGGCAAAAATCATTATATTACTACAAATATATCCCGTCAGAAAAAACACAAACCCGAAAAAATAGTCAGTTAATTTATTATCGTAATTGGAAAAAGAAACATTTTAGTTAAATAAACAAAATCTAAACATTAATTACATTGTTCTCACATTTTTGCGTTTATCTTCGTAGAGCAATAAATGTTTTATTGTTTCCGAATACGAAAAAAAGTTTTTGAAAAAAGATTTTGCTGGTTTTTCACACAGATCGGATTCAAGATTTATATAACTAATGCAATTAACTTATATTCATTATATTTTATATAATTTAGATATACTGTAATATCTTAATGAGGGCTATAATATTTGCACATACTAAAATTTATTTTTAACAAAGAAAACTGCATTGAATCTAACGCACATATGACAACAATCGCTTAAACATGTTTTCCGGAAGTTTAACCCCTAAAATGGTCAATTTTTTTGCTTTAAATGTTCCCAAAAAAAATGACACATTTTTTCATTGCATATAACTAAGCATAATACTTAACAGAACGTGAAAATAGGAAAAATTTAATTTTAATTTTCACTCTTTTTTTTTCATTATTTTAATTTACACTATTTTTTACTTTACAATTGTGAAACACGAGAACTCCTAAATGTGTTTGCTTTTTATAAGTACACTCTGCATGCTAGGAAGAATGTGTCATACATCTTAAAATAATTTCTCTCATACATACAAAAAATTTTCTGTCATAACCGTACCTTTTTTTAAGCGCTTACGGAATTATGTACATATATATGCACACACAATTAAAAAATTAAAAAAGCATGGTGTAATATTAAGTCTAACATTGCAATAGGGACGGAGATATAATATCGGCTTTTTTAGATTATCTTTCCATTTTCATTTCTTCTCAAACAGCAAATTGTGACCTTGCTAATCCCTGTTCTCAATCGAATATTTTCAAGAATCTAAATCCTTGCCTTCAGTGAAAAATCCCCGCCTTCAAGAAAATGCAGGATGAGAAGTATTTCAGTACCATACAGTATGTCTTAAAAACACACCAGCGCTAATAATCTCACTAGAAGAATTAAAAACTATGTACACAGATTAAAGATAGAAGGAAGAAAATATTCAGTGCCCGTGCAGTGCCAGTATGGGCAAACCGGTTGTGACCAGCATTCAGTAGCCCGTGCGGTGTACGGGCAAACCACCTAAGGGGTTAAAAGGCTTCCATTCTATTACGAAGTGTGAGGGAAAAAAAGTAATAACTGAAGGTATCCGACTACGCGTTCGGAACCGTGATTTTTAAAATGCGCATAAATGGATAATTTTCATGACATTTAGTGTCACTTAGATTAGAATACATGTATAAAATTGTTTTAAGGACACATTTTGACAAAAAAAAAATTATTTAAATACAATATTTCGGCAAAAAAGTAACTTAGAATAATCTTTTTTCAAAATGTTCTCCTTTTATAAAAAAATGCTTCTAAAATAATAATACTTCGCGCGCGCTTATATAAAGTAAACACTTCTCCAGAGAGTCTGAACTAAGATTTTTGAAAAATTCACATTATTTTCATAGGTATCACCAATCGAAATATAATTATCAGCGTTTTTTTCTTAAAATTGCTCCCCTGTTTTGTTGTAAAATATGGATAAACCCACTTCTAAGTTATATAGTTCAAAAATTCTAGTTGAGCCTCTCTAGAGATATCTGAACTATATACAGGCAAAATATTATTATAATAGAAGCATTTTTCACAAAAGGAGAATATTTTGAAAATGGGTCATTCTATGTTCATTTTTTGTCAAAATATTGTGCTTAAATAATTTTTTACTGTAATACTATTCTCTTAAAACAATTTTATATACATTTTCTAATCTAAGTGACACTAAATATCATAAATATTATCCATTTATAGGCTTTTGCAAAATCATGGTTCCGAGCTTAGTCGGATACTTTAATAGAATCAGAAAATAATATTGTAAAATTAAAATAGCTCTGTTATTTAACGGATGTATCAAGGCTACTAAAAAAAATAATTATATCTAGAGAAGAGAATGAAGTAAACCTTTCAAACATTTTTCTAGCAATTTTTCTCTGCAGAAAAGATAGCCAATGCTACTAAATTTAACCATCTATGGCAGCAATACTCAACCTGTGGGCCGCCGGGCCTTTTTAAGTGGCCCGGTCATGGCCCATTGTTCCGATAAATTCATTTATTTATGAAAATTTGGCGGGAAATTCTTTGTTAAGAAATCAAATATATAAATTTTGCTTTTTGCTGTCGATGTCGTAAGGGTGCGAATTGATATTTTTTTCTGAAAAGTGATAATAGAAAACAGTGGAGTAGCGACCATTTTATGAGTTTTAACTAATTTGTAACTATCTTTCATATCTTGCAAGCGAAAAAATATTCGAAGAAAATAGAATGTTTCAATACGATTGGGAAGTTGACTATTTTGTAATGAAAAAGAAGCATGAATCAGTAATTGTTTGATTAGTCACAAAAGAGTTGTATTTGAAAAATACCAATAAACAGGAATTTTTCAATGATGATTTCAAGAGATGACAAATAGTCTTTTTTTAATAATCTTTACAACAGCAAAAAAGTGTTTTGTCAGTGGCAATATCACAGTGGTAACAAAAGCACCGTACGGAATTTGTTATAATATTGGTAATTATATGGAAACCGTTTACTAATGCAGGAATTGTGAAACAGTGATTTTTAAATGCTTCTAATTTAGAAAAATTTAGTGACAAAAATAAACAAATATATAAAAAATAATAATTAAAAAAAGAAAAATAGAAGTTTTAATATTTTCCACATTTTAAATTTTCTATGTTATCTTGGTCTTAAACCATTTCTCCCCCTCCCTTCATTAATCCTCATGTTGTGGCCCGTTTAAAATAACCATCATATGTATGCGGCCCGGCAGAAAAAAAGGTTGAGTACCCCTGATCTATGGTAACCAAAAGGAAAACAAGAGTATCTGGCAAAATTTAAGCTCAACTTTTTCAAAATAAAGTTAGATTTCTGCTATTATTACAGACTATTATTACTTGATTTTGCTATTATTACTTGAGCGAAACTGTTAAATTTTCCAAATCAACTGACTCTATTTTCACCAAGAGTTGAGCTAAACGGACACTTTTTCTCCTCCCTTTTAAGAGGCAAAGTAAAATCATTTGCAAAGACCAGTTGAAAATTTCGCATACCATTTTCATAATTACTTAAAATTTAGAAATGCGATCCGTTTATAGTTGAATTATTTTTGAAAAACCAGCTTTTTTGTTTTAAATTTTAGAGGAAAAAAATCATAATGTTAGTTCTATAATTAGTTGTTTTTTTTCTGTGGGCTTTATAAATCTAAATCTAGAACAATCAGAGTTCATTGATACATTAGAAAAAAAAAAATAAATTAGAATTTTGTGTTATTTGCTCATTTTTCTGAAATTCAAAAATATGAAATATTTTTGTCATTTACTAATTTTATAATTCAAAAAATTTTCCATTTTCTTGCAACTATCTCATTTCTATGAAGAGAATATACAAGCATTTATAATGTGTGATTTGTCTAGAAAAATTCACTTCACAATACATTTCAATTCGGCTGAGTGGCGTAGTTCGTTTGGCGTTGGCCTTGTATGCCTAAGGTAGCGGGTTCAACCTCGCTCTGAGTCGGTGAATTTTTTATGATGCAGAAAATCGACAGCATCCATGTTGTGTGATTATGCGGCATTAAAAGATCCCTTAAATGCCTGTTTGCCTTGTGTATTCTCAGAAAAATTAAATTCCTTGTACGGTTTCGTAACGTCAGAGCTCTGAGTCCTCCTGGGAAGGAGACTGTCCATCAGAATTTTTATGCAATTACGCTGTATAGTTTTTGTTACAGACTGCTCGCAAATTTCAAATTTAATTATGAACACCCGGTATATCACTGATACGAATTCCGACGGCGAAAATGAATTGAATAATGCAGCTCCTATTCCAACGTCATCCGAAATGAGGAACATCAGGAAAATTAGACACAGCTATTTACACGCACATTCCAAATGGAAATGAATAACAAGTGTGTGTGTGTGTGAATTTTTTGTTTCATTGGTTTTTATTAAATGCATGTGTATATACATGTATCTATGTAAATAAAATGTACTCTAAAACGCTCTTAAATTTTCTGAATATATGTTGTTTTTTATTTATATATTTTATTTATTTATTTATTTATTTATTTATTTATTTATTTATTTGCAATATCCTTTAACACGAAAAAATATTTCAGTCCCCTCAGTTTCGGGTTAAGCGATTTGCATAGTTTATTTACGTTGCACTTCTAAGCACAATACGAGGACTATTAGTGAGGCAGACTTCTTTAATCTTGAGTCATTATGAAGTTACGCGTGGACATCACTTGACTTATAGCATATCATTCTCCAAACTTTCATATCACGTCAACTTGAGGACTTTGATCCTTGATCAATTCAACGTACATTTGTGCTTTTACGTCGATTTTTAGTTTCATCAAGATTGAAACCCTCGATTCGACACAAAAAGCGCCGACTTCTAGTTCGTGACCATGACCACTTGACTACTACGGTCACGAGAGAGAAAAATATTTTAACATTTCAATTGGTATAGACACTTTGTATAAATCTTATATTTACGACGTCATTTTTAATGATAACTATAGTGAAAATCCTCAAAAGAATTTTTTCAGGTAATGTGACATTTAAATATTAAACATTACAAACAAAGATTTAAACAGAAAATTCATGTGTAAACATAGACAATTTCGAAATACCTTTCCCAAAGGTATATTTTAATGTGTTATTTTCGCAGCTATTTATTTTTAAATTTATAACCAGAAAATTTCTCTGCTATTGCCAGAAAATTCTCATTGTTATTTTGAAGTACTTATTTACCTTTCATAGATAAAATATATATTTATTTTGCTTTTCTAAAGTAAGGTAAAAGAAAATGTCTGCGCTGCAACACCATTTTAAAAATGTGTAGTTTATAGCTCGGTTTCAATTAACTTTGCACTATATATTATCACTCATTGATAATAGTTTACTTAATTCTAAAACATGTTTAAGCGACGAGGCCAGTATTTTAATCCCCTTCCTCATAACAACTCGTGAGGACAGTGAACTCTAATTCAATTGAATATGAACGGATTCTTATTCTCTTCTGAGGTATAAGGATCTTAGATGGAATGTAATACTGTAGTTTATAACTTGAATAGATTATCCTTGAATTCTATGTTCATAACCTTGAGTACTTGTACGAATTAGTAGCAATATTATAAGACATGGTACTTAGGTATTATACTGTCGATCAGTTTCACCAAATCAAAGGACATCGCATATTCAAAAATTGTAGCCAAATACTGTTATTATTATTACTAATGTTCTCAAGAAAACATTTTCACTATTGGCTGTAAATAGCAGCACTTGGCGATATTTTTTATTTGAAATTGGTCAACGGTATAATACATAAGTACCAACAGTATTTTGATAATGCTTAGAATTTAATTGCGAATTATCTTAAAGCTACTTTTCAACTTTTAATATCCGTGTACAGAAATTCTTATTATTTTACTTCTTGTGGGTAAGGGACTCTGTTTTATCCAATCATCCATAAAACAAGAAGCGTTACTAAAATTGGGAGCAATAAAAAGAGAAATTTTAGTATAAATTGTGTTATATTCTATTTTTTATTTGCATTATATTGACAGCGGTAACCTGGTGGTTATGGTCCCGAGCTCATGGCCGGCGTGTCGTGAGTTCGAACCTAGTGTCATTGAGTTAGTGTTTGGGGGTTCGAGTGAAGATCTGTCATAGAAAGTTTTAAATTCAAATTTATTTTTCCCTTTGACTTAATCCACACAACTAAAGATACGAAATACACTAAATAACTAATTAGAAGAGCAATCGCATGGCTTCATTCTACTTAACATATAAGTATAATTTACTCCGCTTACTCTTGGAACACTCTGGAATGGGGCCGTGGGTAGCCTAGTGGTTAGAGCATCGGAAGGCCTAGGTTCGATGCCCGATGCCACCAAATACTCTCCGAGTACACACGGAGTACGTGCTCGTTAAATCAGTGGGTCCGAAAGTCTTGTGGGCTGAATCACGAGTGCAGGGGACTGGAAAATATTTCCCTTCAGTTCCATGCCAAAATTGTGGAGATAGGTGGTGTCACCATCTATCGTCCCTTCGGGGAATTTCGCCGAGCTAATTCGTACTGTCACCTGTATGGTGCTCAAGGCCTAGACCAACGACAGGCGCATTTCTAGCCCCTTGCCACGATGAATTCCATGGGCCTCGTTCTGACTACATCAGACAGGTGGTATTAGCCACAACAACAACACACACTCTGGACTTTACGCTATAATTCACCATAAATCTCTTACTTAATTGTACGACCTCCGGTCGTAAAGTGGCCGCAGTAGTCGAGTGGTATAGGTATCGGATCGTGGCTTGCCTTGTCACGAGTTCGAGTCCAGTACCACTAAAGGCCCGCCGTGTAGGGCAGCGATGCACGTTAAATCTGTCGAAAGCTGAAACGCCTTCCCGTTGGTGTGGTGTGAGAGAGAGGGGTGCCAGCTCAGGTGTCGTCCACGTCACTTGACCATGGTTCAAAATTACGTAGTCCGTCGCCAAAAGCCCTCGTGTAGCTGAACAGTGTGACGTTAATATTCAATCAATTAATCAATCCAGTCGTAAAGTTTAAGAACATTTTTATTACTGTTATTTTCCAATTATGAATAATTGACCATCCAGCGACTATCCGTCGACTAACATCGCGTACCTAAATTTCGACGTTTAAATAGAACCCCTGATTTTAATAAATAAAGTTTTCTTCGGGAGAAAGTTTTCAATGGAACTTACAGTTAAAAAGAATAATTTTACTCCAAGAGGATCAGTAGAAGGTTCACTGATAGACCTATTACAGGGTGACCGCTCAGGTGTCATCTTCATCAATTGACGTGGTTCAAAATTACGACGCCTGTCGCCAATAGCTCTCGCGATGCTTTACAGTGCGTTAATATTCACTCACTCACGTTTTTTCATCAAAATGTACTTCATTATAAGCAACAAATTGCGTTTAATAAAACTACAGATCACGAATAACAATATTTCCCACGCTTCTTAGGATGTTTTTTTATACAGAGTTTCAGTTTCTTTAAAAAACGGAGGACAGCAATTTATTTCTCTGTCTCTCTCACAACACTTCAAGCATTCTGTTCCATCTATTTTTATCCATACTTTTCAGAGAGTCTCTTTTCAACAAAAATGAGAATTATTTGCCTTTCACTTCTACGCACGAGGAAATTTTTACAGACTATTTGATAAAACAAAACAAAAAAAAGAAAACGAAACTTTTTGAAGATACCGGTAAATGCTTACTAAATCCGCTTGACGGAATATACGGGGACAATTTAAAAAAAAGAAAGAAGAAGCTTGTGCTAGGATGATGTGACATGATCAGTGAAGCGACACGAAAATCTTGTTTCTCCATCCTCCCCCACAGACCCATTCTGCTATCCCACCCCCACCCCTTTACACTCACCTTCTGTTTTACGCGCTCCCGATTTCGAAACACAAAGCTAGGTTACCATTTTTAAGAACTCATCGCTCATTCTGGAGGATGGATTCAACATTAATGCTTCTTCTATCATCACTCTTCAAAAGTAAAAGTTACTCCGTTAGTACAGAAGTTAGGAGAGCACTTATTGCAACCACTCGAAAATTAAAGTTCTGTTTATTATTATTTTTAAAGTTAATATTACATTCCAATCTTAGAACGGATTATTTAAGACAGATCTCTAAAGGAAGTTCAATGGAAAGGACATATAAGCCGATATCACAATCTCTTAACTTCTACAACATTCCAAAAAAAGTAATACATAGAGAAACAAATTCGGTATAATCTTAGAAAACAGGATATTTGAATACTGAAATAACATTCTAAGTAACAAAATTGTGAATACTGAAGATACTAGAGTGGATAGTCTTGAGTGAGCCAGGTGTCAAAATACCTTGTAGACCCTTGTTGGAGAAAGGGAGATCTATTAATGAGACTACTGATAACATTTTACAATTTTTTGCTTACACCTGCTGAAGCATCTGTATGTCGGGGGTGTGGGGGCGTATCATTGATACGGTGGTGGTTATGCCCTTGACTGAAAAATAAAGAGATTTTCATATCGTTTAGTATGATTATAACAACGTATTTAAAAATGTATTTCTTCAGTGCTGTATTAACTTCCATGTTTCCATAGAAACATTCAATTCCAAAGCTAATACGGAATTTATTTCTCGTTCGTTTATATATATCAGCAAAAAGGGAAAGAATACGAAGTATGGGAAAATGTTATAAAATAAAACAAATCCTTCCTTATCGAAATGAAGCCTCTGTATGTCGGGGGGGGGGACGTATCATTGATACGGCTGTGGTTATGCCCTTGACTGAAGAATAGAGATCTTGCATATCGTTTAGTATGATTATAACAACATATTTAAAAAGGTATTTTTCTATTGTTGTATTAACTTCCATGTTTCCATAGCAACATTCAATTCCAAAGCTAATGCGAAATATATTTCTCGTTCGTTTATATATCAGCGAAAGGGAAAAGAATACGAAGTATGGGAAAAATATTATAAAATAAAACAAATCCTTCCTTATCGAAATTAATGATATGACTGGTTAATTGATTGGTTATTTATTAACATCACCCCTCAAAAGCAACACGAAAAACTATTAGCCAAAGACCTCGAATTTTGAGCCAAGATCAAACGACCAGGGCGACACTTGAGCTTGAAAAATGTGGTGCATGAGTAAAGAATTATGCAAACATCTTCTAGGACGTATTTCAAGAAAACAGACAGAGTAATAGAATAAGGATTTTTGTTTGTTGGTACACATGTATAGTTCACTCTTAATTACTGGATTTTTGAAATTTGTGTCCCAAAAGGAACCTTTGATGGCTGAATACAATTTTCTAGAAGATCAATGAAGATTGAAAAATAAAGATTTAAAAGATATATTTCCAAGCAAAACTATTTTGTAATTATAAAACACACGTTAAGAAAATTATTAGGTATTCAACCCTATTGTAGTATACTCCTTACATATTTTTATATACAAGCATTTTACTTGAATTTGAATTGCCATTGATCAGTTCCAAAATGCTTTAAAGAAGATTGATTAGTATTTCCGTGATTTTCAAATTTATTTAAAGGTTCAAAATCGCTATTACGAGTTATCCCCCTACCAAACAAGCCACCTCGGTCAGTGCCCAATATCAGAGAGTTTACTACACACTTAGCGTAGTAAAATAAAAATTCTAAATGAAACATTAAGACGAATTCAGTGTTTAAAAATGAAATATTCATTTCATTCATGAATTTTTTTATATATCTGTAAAATATTCTTACGTAAATTTGAGAAAATTTTAAGATTGTAATCAACAAGTAATATAAAAGAAATTTTAAGTCGATTCCTACTTCGTTAGAAAAACCTATTGGCGCCATCTGTTGCTTACAAATCTAACTTCATCAGAAATAACACAGAATGAATTTAAAATTAAAAAATAAAATTTAATCAATAAATTAATATTTGAAAAAAACTGTATTAACATCAAGTGTCATTCACTAAATGTTTAAAAGAATGTATTTGAGCTTCAGTGGATGAATAAAAAGTATTTCATTAATGATTGAAAATTTGAACAAGATATACATATATAATATATATATAAATAGAGAGAAAGGAAGAGAGTGAACTAAAATAGTAGGAATTGAATAAAACATTAATAAAACAACACTTTTTTTGGAAGTGTAAGTAAAAAATTTCTTCCGATTCATTTTTCCAATTTATAATTAGAAAAAATGTTTCATTTAAATCAGTAGTCTCATCAAACTTATGAAATTTTTGAGTTATTGTACCATTTTAAAATCCAATACTGTGAGCTACCAACTCTTCCTAAAATATCTTGAGAATTTCTTCATTCTATATATATAAACTTACATTTCTAGTAAATATGAAATCTGTTTTTATTAAACTATATAGAACAAATAGAATTGTACACACAAAAAATTAACTGAAGAGCAGTGATAAATAACAAATGTAATAATACATATATTTTTTATCCGTCTCATTAACTTTTATGAAAAAAATGGAATTCTGTTCTTGTCTTTAACAAGTTTTCTAATATTGGGAGAGTAAGTAGCTACTGCTATTTGAATATAGTTAAAGACAGAGCTTCGAACCGTAATTTTTTTTCAACTAAAAAAATATATATATCGGCTCAATTCTGATTTTCATTTTACCAAAAATAATCGTTTTCGGTTCAGTTCCGAATGAATAATTTTATTTTATATTTATTCTTATTTGCACAAAATATATAAATCTATCAAAACAAAAAAAAAAATTTAATTTTATCAAAATTTAGAAGATTTTATTCACTTTTACAATTCCTACTAGGGATTGCAATATCGGACCAAAAACTTCAATACCGGTATTCGGTATTTTTTAGATCTTAATACCGGTTTTAATACCGGTAGTAGAAGTTTCAGGAAAAGGAAGAAAATACAGGTGTTCCTTTGTTTTATTTACCAGTTTGATTTGAGAGTGTAAGTATCACAAAAAATTAATTTGTAATTTTTAAATTATAACAGTATATAAAGAATCAGAATAAAGTAAAGGAACATCTTATTTATTTAAATTACAAAAAAAGTGTAAACATCACTATTCAGTCTGTGGTGCTATTACAAATTTTTGAAATGTGATCTTAAGAAATATAATGCATTAATTGTACTGTCATTAAGCCTGGAACGTTGTTATATGCAAAAATGACCAGCTGTCGAAAATGCTCTTTCGGCATCTAAGTTAGTAGGTATTATTGTTAGCAATACGCGATTCGCGATTTCTGATTGGATGGTTTTGGATATTGCTGATTTCTGCATTGTATTTTGGTTCCGTTGAATTTTTTTTACTTATCGCTAATTCTAACTTTTGTTCATGAGACAATTCCTTTTCACTATCAATAGTGTCGTAATCAACTTTGATAACTGTACCGAATTCTTCTGAATGTGGATAAGGTTTGTGGGTAAAGTAAGGAAAGGAAAATTACTATAAACATGATCAAATTTGAATTGGTTAGTCTCTTTTCTTCTTTTTCATTTTTATTTATAAAATTATGATGATATGTAAGTATAAGTATGATATGCAAATACAATGTGAATAACAACCTACCCAATTTAAAAAATATCGAAATATTACGCACTTCCTTCACAACTACAACCTTGTTTTCACAGATACGAATATCAGACTACGAATCTGGGGGTGTGCAGTATCGCTCTGAGCTGTTCTAGTTTTGGCCCGCTTCCTTTGATAACTTACACATTTTATCACCTCTCTTTATTGTACGATGCAACTTTATATTCATAGTCTAATTAATTTCGCCCGTTAAGGAGACATAAAAACAAAAACGTATACTATTTTGCTAGATTGACAATAACTGAACATATAGTGCAGACAATTTTTAAAATTTTCAGTAAATACCGAAAACCGGTATTTAAGCTTGTAAATACCGGTATTACAAAATTGTACAAATAGCTCAAAATACCGGTATATCAGTATTACAATCCCTAATTTCTACTATTAGTTCAATCTCTCCTTATATATATATATATATATTTAAATATATATAATTCAATCACAACACAGGAATCAATATATATATATAAAAAAAAAATCGAAACTAAATGAATCCTATAACATAAAAATCCCATTTCCGAATAACAATGGCGAATATAGAAAGACAAAATTCCAACGTTTTCAAACAAAATTTAAAAAAATTTTATAAAATAAAAATATATAAAATATCCAAGTGCAACCTCGGACTTAGGACCGATAAGTGGGGTTAACTAGTTTGATGGCGCCAACCTTCCCCCTATTGCAACTTGGTAAATTAATCTTAAAATATCCAATTCTCAAAAATTTAAAAATTAAAAATTTAAAATTAAAAACTAAAAGTTAAAAAATTTAAAAGTTAAAAATTAAATAGATAAAATTAAACCATTAAACTTGAAAAATTAAACTATTCAAGTTATCGCATTCTGAAAGATATTATATTAAAATATTAAATATATATATATATATATATATATATATATATATATATATATATATATAATTCAGTTTTCAATTGTTAATAAAATACTTTCTATTCGTCCATTAAAGTTCAAATACATTTTTTTAAACTTGTAGTGAGTGACACTTGATGTTAATACAGTTTTTTCAAATATTAATTCAATAGTTAAACTTATAACTAATGAATAAAAAGAAACAAACAAAAGTAATAGTCGAACACCATACATAAAAGGGAAAAACTGCAGTCGCTGTAGTGCAATGGATAGCTCGTTGGATTACTAATCCGTTGGTTCGATCCCACCTGGAATGGCCTAATTTCTGAGAATGCGATTTCTGTTTTTTTACTTTACTATTTTATTAGAATAATTGAATTTAATGAATGAATAAATAGTAACAAACAAACAAAACAAAAAAATAGTCCAACACCCTATATAGAAAGAAAAATGGAAAATCGCTTTCTATTTTGTCTCTTAATATTGTGATTCTGCCATATGTATATACATATTTATACTAATTGTAACTATTCAATAAAAATTAACTAAAATAAAATTTTTCTTTGATGACCTAAGTAGGAATTGACTCAAAAAATTTTTTATATTACTTGTTAATTGGTACATATGGGAATTGATACAATTAACCAGCTTGTACGATACTACCGGCGAGCAGACAACGGCGAGCATTGGCATTGTTATCCATTATCAAAATCGCATTTGACAACTCGGTTCATGATTCTGGCTTGTCTAAACAGTCTATACCAGGGGTGGCCAATCCAAGTGACCTTGCGGGCCACTTCGGAAAAACATTATAATCTCGCGAGTGCACATATAAAAATATGTATCTTTATATCAGATTTGAACCCACAACATGCATTTATAGGAGTGAAAATATTAAACAGAATGAATTATTATTATTGTTTTCATTATTTTTCATGTATACAAACATAGATAATATAATAATAATAAGGCTATGGTAAAATAATTTTTAATTTATTTAATGAGTAAGATATTTTTTTCTCAACTCATTCTCTTACTTTTAGCAAGTCGATCTCATTGTGTGTATTTGCACATCGTAATTGATGTTGCAGGTTTTCGTCCGTTAATGCGGTCGCTATTATGTTTATTAAATATCATTTTCGACAAAAACGACTCGCGGGTGTAAGTTTTGAGCCAAAAGCACTCACAACTTTTAGTGCCAGATCTCTCAATTTGGAAAATGTTTGAAATGCTGCAATGCAATACTACCCACTTCTAAATATGATAAAAACAGGAACAACGTGATAAAATAGAAGCAGTTATGGGAATTATTTGTTATAAAAAACTACATTAAAAAAAAATATTTCACAATATAATCGTATTTTGTAAAGTTGTAATGAATAACGAGAGCCGTAAAATTATTCAAGGTTGGCCTCATACGGACCATGAGTTGGCCACCCCTGGTCTACACAAACTTCTTGGATAATCACATGGTGAGATGCGAAAAATATAATTCTGGTATTTTTCTTTTAAAAAAATCTAGTTCATTCAATTTCACTAAATTTGCCTTCTACAAGTAGTTTCATGTGAAACTGAAACAGAAAAGTACTAGTGAACATCAAAATGGTAAATCGAGAAGCAATGTACATGTAATCATAAAAATTATATGGTCCTGACGTTAAGTTTAAAAAATATTATATGAGGCATCTCGATTGTGAGATATTATCGAACCGAAATAAACCGATATTTTTTTTCGGTTGAGCTCTGGTTTTCGTTCTTACCACAATAACGGTTTTTTCTGGTTTCATGTGAAACCGAAACAGAAAATTTGGCCAGTGAACATCAAATGGTAAATCGAGAAGCAATGTACATGTAATCATAAAAATTATATGGTCCTGACGTTAAGTTTAAAAATATTGAGAGATAAGATTCGATTGATATTATCGAACCGAAATAAACCGATATTTTTTTTCGGTTGAGCTCTGGTTTTCGTTCTTACCAAAATAACAGTTTTTTCTGGTTTCATGTGAAACTGAAACAGAAAATTACTAGTGAACATCAAATTGGTAAATCGAGAAGCAATGTACATGTAATCATAAAAATTATATGGTCCTGACGTTAAGTTTAAAAATATTGAGAGATAAGATTCGATTGTGTGATATTATCGAACCGAAATGAAACCGTATATTTTGTTGGAGCTCGTTTTCGTTCTTACCAAAATAACAGTTTTTTCTGGTTTCATGTGAAACTGAAACAGAAAATTACTAGTGAACATCAAATTGGTAAATCGAGAAGCAATGTACATGTAATCATAAAAATTATATGGTCCTGACGTTAAGTTTAAAATATTGAGAGATAAGATCTGATTGTGTGATATTATCTAAACCCAGCCAAACCCGATATTTTTTCGGTTGGAAACGGTTTTCGTTCTTACCAAAATAACAGTTTTTCTGGTTTCATGAAACTGAAACAGAAAAATTACTAGCAAACACCAAATTGGTAAATCGAGGCACCGTACATGTAATCATGCACTATATGGTGCTGACGTTAAGTTTAAAAAATATTGGTATATATGATTCTGCTATCGATATTATCGAACCGAAATAAACCGATATTTTTTTTCGGTTGAGCTCTGTTTTCGTTCTTACCAAAATAATGCCTTTTCTGGTTTACAAAAAGAAAAAGGAACATCTTTATACTGTGCCACCATATTCTTTTCATCATATGAACAATGAAACCAAATTGAAGTATTATCAAATGATTTTTTATGTTCTTTAAAGTTATTCTTATTCATTATTATGGGTTATTATGGGTTATTATTTATGGGTATATACAGTGGCGCACACAAGGGGGGAAAGTATGATATGCAGATACAATGTGAATAACAAACTCAACAATTTAAAGTATATTAAAATATTACACACTTTGTTCACAACCACAACCTTGTTTTCAAAGATACGAATATCAGAAGACGAATCCTGCGTGTGTGCAGTACCACTCGGAGCTGTAATAAGACAGTTTTGGCCCTCCTGCTCGGATGATTCTCATATTTTATTACTTCTCTTGATTGTACAGTGCAACTTTATACCCCAGTCTAATTAATTTCGCCGGTTAGAGAGACACAAACAAAAATGCATACTATTTTGCTGTGTTAGTGATCCCTGAACATAAAATGGAGACAATTTTAGAAGAGAGAGAGAGAGATTTTTCTACTAAATACCGAAAAACCGGTATTTAAACTTGTGAATACCGGTATTACAAAATTGTACAAATGGCTCAAAATACTGGTATTCGGTATTCCGGTATACCGGTATTACAATCCCTGGCTATAAGTATCACATTCATTTGTTTCAAATATGCGCTAAATGAGGGAAGTGAGTATAAAAATTAGAATGCAATAAAAAAATCAAATTCTTTTCTTCATTTTCTACGATGTTTTCTTCTCTGTGGTTTCTTATGAGCCAACAAGTAATATAAAATAAATTTTTTTAAGTCAATTCCTACTTAAATCAACTAAAAAAAATTTATTTTAGTTACTTTTACTAAATAGTTATAATTAATATAAATATGTACATACATATGACAGAATCATAATATTAAGCGGCAAAATAGAAAGCGATTTCCCTTGCAATTTTCCATTTTCCTAACTATATATGGTGTTAGACTATTTTTTTATGTTAGTTCCTATTTATTCATTAATTAAATTTAATTATTCCAATAAAATAGTATAGTAAAAAAGAAATCATATTCTCAGAAATTAGGCCATCCCAAATAAGATTCGAAACCCCAACCTTTGCTTTAGAAGTCCAAAGCGCTCTCCATTGCGCTACAGGGACACAATAAACAATTTTCCATTCATTACATGCTGTTGCATTATTATTTTTGTTTCTATTTATTCATTTTTTAATTTAATTAATGAATTAATATTTGAAATATCTGTATTAACATCAAGTGTCATCCACTACAAGTTTTTAAAAAATGTATTTGAACTTGAATGGGTGAATAGAAAGTATTCTATAAACGATTGAAAATTTTGACAAGTTGTATATATATATATATATATAGTGAGAGAGAGAGTGAATTCTAATAGTAGGAATTGTGTGTGTAAAACGTTCTCTGTTCAGATTTGATTCGATTTTTAATTTACGTCTAATTCTAAAGCAGCACGAAGGCTATTGGCAACTCACCCCGGGATTTTGAACCTCGATCAAAGGACAAGGAAAACCCGCCTGAACTCTCTCTGGCACCCCTTGTCCTCACAAACGAGAGGGCTTAAAATCCAGAATAATTTACCGTGCATCAATCCCTCTACACGGTGAATCCTCGATGGCTCTTAGACTCGAACCCATGACTCGACGTCGCTGGCCACGAACTCTTAACCATGGTTACCCCAACCCACTGTTCAGAAAACTGTGCATATTAAATTTTGACTTTGAAAGTTGAGAGATTTTTCAGTTATAACACTTTTTTTTCAATGGACTAAATTCATACGGTCTCATGATAAAGGCAATTGCACGTTCTTCTTTGAATTAAAAACCAATTGACATTATACTTGTACTTCAATTGGACCGCTTGTCAAAGTTTAGATAAAATTTCAATTCTGATAATTGGGCAAAGATTTTTTGTCCTTAGATTTTTCAAAAAGTATTTCAAAATTAAAAAATATGTATACATTATACGCATATTTTTTAAATCGAGAGCATTTTGTTTACTTATGTTTGTTGTTGTTATTGACAAATATGTACTTTTTAAAAGAAAGTTTCTGCAAAAAGTAAACGTTGGCAACAGTAGAGGGCAACGGCTGGGAACACGTGACTGTGCCATCACATGAATTTATGAACAGATTGACCGGAAACACGTGTTTATCATTACCATAGGACTATGACGTCACCTGAATTGAGAGTTCATTGTATTTCAAGAAAATATAAATCTTAAAAAAGGTAATCTTTCACACGGTTATTTTCAATGTATTAACCATAGTTCTTAACGGGAAATTTTCTAGTGTTTCAATATTTAGAACACATTTTTCCATGTAAATTTGGATCACACCTCCTACCCAACATTTACGGAAGACTTAACGTTTTTTCTCTGTGTATTATTTTTTAGTATTACAAAGAAAAAATGTTATTCAGTGTGTGTGTATTTTAGCTCTCATTTTATTAGTTGGCGTGTGCAATTGGATTGCAATTTAATTCGTAGAGAGAGAAAAAATAAAAATTGCTTCACAACAAATTCAATTGCAGCTCATAATCCTTAAGGAAAACATTACATTAATTCCGAAAATGATGAGTATTGTTCATGTCATCTACGCAACGTTTGGAATTATGGAGCCAAAAAAATTCCCGTTTCCTCCCGAATGAATTTATAATATTTGTAATTGATTTATGTTCTGAAATTCGGTGCGTGTGATTTTTTCTCCAATTATTAAATTCAAAAACTTGTTAATTCATTAACACGCTTTTATAAGCTTCACTTGTATGTAACGGAATCTTTGAACTCGATTTTTACCCACTTTAAAAGGTCAGATTAATTCGAAATTTGGCACACTTGTCAAGGACCGATGACAATACAGTAATTTAATATTTTTACTTAATTGTCCTGATCAGGATCATCAGGATTAACGATTTCCCCTTTTCAGGTTTGGCGATTAATTCCAGATCCTATTTCTAGATTTGGCAACTAATTCCAGATTTGGCGACTGAAAGATTAAAGAGAAGATTTTAGCGACTATAAAAGTTACAACCCTAAAGCGAAAACGCCTATGGGTATTCCAGATTCTAAGAAGATGACACACATTTAAGATAAATTCATCAATGAATAAATGATAGTTTACAAAAAACTTTTAAAAAATATCCTTTTATTGTAGATAAAACTAAGAAATAAAAAATGAATGATAGTTTTAAAAAAACTAAAAAACACGCTTTTATAGTTAATTGAGCTAAAAAGTAAAAAATAATTCTTAATATAAGAATAAAAAGATGAAAGAGAAAATTATTGCCATTGCGTAGGGTGCTTTGTACTA
Organism: Trichonephila inaurata madagascariensis; assembly: GCA_019973955.1. Lineage (NCBI taxonomy): Eukaryota > Metazoa > Arthropoda > Arachnida > Araneae > Nephilidae > Trichonephila > Trichonephila inaurata. Next base: position 224,308 of record BMAV01002081.1, on the reverse strand, counting down.
CCTTTTAACACTAACTCTGCATTTCGCAATAGAACTTGTAAGAAATTATAACAGTTAATATCGAGCACCTCACCCTTTTTACCACAATGACATTAATTTTCTCGTTAATCATTTTATTCTTATATCAAGAATTGTTTTTTACTTTTTAGCTCTATTAACTATAAAAGCGAGTTTTTTAGTTTTGTTGTTGTTGTTGTTGTTTCTCATCCCCGAGATCACACACACACAGCAGAGGTAGATCAGGTTCATGAGTCCATTCACCCAGAAGAAATCCAAAATCAATTGGGGATCTTGAACCAAATCCTGCCTGGTAAGTCCCAAACAAGATAAAATGTGACCAGGGGAGGCCTGAGCAGAAGAACACTTAGTGCAAATTTCGAAGTGTTTAATGCCATCGACAAAAGTCAATGACATCAGATAACCACTAAGGAAACGAGTAAACGCAGCTTAATCTCGTCTACTGCTGCCCCGAATCAAGGAACCGTCAGGGCATTTGCTCTGATACCATTTTTTAAACTACACTGAAGAGCCAAAAAAACTGGTACACTTGCCTAATATCGTGTAGGGTGCCCACGAGCACGCAGAAGTGTTGCAACACGACGTGGCATGAATTCGATTAATGTCTGAAGTAGTGCTGGAGGTAATTGACACCATGAATCCTGCAGGGCTGTCCATAAATCAGTAGGAGTAAGAGGGGGGTGGAGATCTTTTCTGAACAGCACTTTGAACGGCATCTCAGATATATTCAATAATGCTCATGTCTGGGGATTTTGGTGGCAGCGGAAGTGTCTAAATTCAGAAGAATGCTCCTGGAGCCAATATGTAGCAATTCTGGACGTGTGGGGTGTGGAATTGTCCTGCTGAAATTCCCCCAGTCCATCGGAATGCACAATGGACATGAATGGGTGTAGGTAATCAGACAGGATTCTTAAGTACCCGTCACCTGTCAGAGTCGTATCTAGACGTATCAGGGGTATCATATCACACCAACTGCACACGCCCCATACCATCACAGATCCTCAACCAGCTTGAACAGTCCCCTGTTGATATGTAGGGCCCATGAATTCATGAGTTTGTCTCCATACCCGTACACGTCCATCAACTCGATTCAATTGGAAACGAGACTCGTCAGACCAGGCAACGTGTTTCTAGTCATCAACAGCCCAATGTCAGTGTTGACGGGCCCAGGCAAAGCGTAAAGCTTTGTGTCGTGCAGTCAACAGGGGTACATGAGTGGGCCTTCGGCTCCGAAAGCCAGTATCGATGATATTTCGTTGAATGGTTCGCACGGTGGCACTTGTTGATGGCCCAGCATTAAAATCTGCAGCAATTTGCGGAAGAGTTGCGCGTCTGTCACGCTTAATGATTCTCGTGAGTCGTCATTGGTCCCGTTCTTTCATGTTCATTTTCCGGCCACAGCGATGTCGTAGAATTGATGTTTTACCAGATTCCCGATATTCACGGTACACTCGTGAAATGATCGTACGTGAAAATCAAAATTTCATCGCTACCTCGGAGATGCTATGTCCCATCTCTCGTGCGCCGACTATAACACCAAGTTCAAACTCACTTAAATCTTAATAACCTGCCATTGTAGCAACACAGTAACCTATCTAACAACTGTGTCAGGCACTCGTTGTCTTATATAGGCTTTGCCGACCACAGCGCCGTACTGTGATTGGTTTCATATCTCTTTATTTGCATACGCATGCCTGTACCAGTTTTTTTTTTTTTTTTGGCTCTTCAGTGTATAATTCATTTCATTTTACAACAATTAGACATATCTAACATGTGTGTGTTCTACACTTAAAATTAATGTTTTCCTCTTTTTCATACCTTCGTGCTTTTATACATGGTGTCCTGGCTTTAAGTATCCAAAAGTAATGGCATATTATTACGGAACTACTCATCAGAATGTAATAAACTGTTTCATACATGGATTGGAAAACTCTCGGAAATTTTTGGGTCTAGTCCGATCTGCCGCACGTACGCTCAATATTCGGCAATCGCAGACGATAAACTTTTTACACTGACTTCTTTAGATGTAGTGTGTACTTTGGTTTACAGGATTTAAATCAATCACGCGCGTGTACAGCAACGTGTTCGAACAGAATGAAATGTCGTTACTGGTTTGCCTAATAGACTTATCAGGACTCCTATAAAATGAATCACACACACACATGATTGCTCTATCACGATAACTTAAGGATAGTTTCCAGTGTGAGATACCAAAGTTCCCATCTCTTTTAAATTTCTTTCCCATTGGTGGATAGATTTAGATGTCGGAGGGTGTACACGCGTGACTGATTTAAATTCCGTTAACCGAAAAACGCAGTGCCCCTTTTACTGTGGCGTTCACATCTGTACTAATGAAGTCAGTGTAAAAAGTTTATCGTCTGTGATTGCCGAATAATTCGCTCACGTGCGGCCGATCGGACTAGACCCAAAAAATCTCGGAGCGTTTTCTAATCCACGAATGAACAATTTGTTACATTCTGATGGGTAGTTCCGTAAGAATAAGCCATTACGTTTGGATACTTTAAACCCGGACACCCTGTATTTGTCGATCAATAGTTATAATTTCCTTGTAATTACCTAATGCTCACAGCAAAAGAACTTTCTAATTCAAAAAAATTTGTTATTTCATTAAGAAAGAGAGATATGACTTTAACCTTACATGCAAATAATGCATTCAATAACTTCCTCCTGTTACTGTTTTTAACCTTAATCCTTAACTTTTCTTTCAATTACAAAATACAGAAATCTTCGTATTATAATTAAAAATTTTGTCAAAAGATTAATCTATATAAACGCATCCAAAAAGCTCACTTTTTACTTAAATAAATTTAATTCTCAGTTATTACTTCACTATTAATGTTAACATAATTTTACTTGAGCTTTTACCCTAATGAAATACTAATTACAACAATATGAAATTCAGGCAAGATGATAAGGAAATTAATTACTCACTAATACCGTCATTTTCTTAAGTATTTGAGAAATAAATGTGTATTTTCATTGTAAATACATCAAATGATGTTTCAAAGATAACAATTTCAAATTAAACTCTTAGTCTATATATATATAGCATAATCTCTCTTAAGATAATACTCTCGATATGAAATAAGTTAAAACTAATTTCGATAGAAGCTACATTTTTACATCTCTCCATAAGTCTGCATTTGATCGAAATGTATTGTAGTTAAACCTTTAACTCCCAGTAAAAATACCTGGGGAAAAAATTATTTTCAAAAATAACTGCGCCTAGGTAAGTATATCATACTCGATGCATACCAATAAGATTTTACATGTTACAGTTCGTTCTATAAATCCTGAAGCTTAACGAACACAGAGATCTTCAAGACGAAATAAAATAAGCAAACATTTTTCCTTCGTATTCTTTGTTTATATCTAAGGAGATTATCAACATTGGGAACATCTTACGACTACGCGGAAGGAAACATATCCTCTCTCTTTCTCTAAGATATTTTGCAATTATTCTTATTTCACTTAACATAATCTTCTGGAAGAATTTTCTTGTAAAGTGAAGAAGAAGATGGGTATTAACAACAACATAAATGGAATGCTACAGCGGAACATAAATGGAATTTCTCTCGTCTCGTGTATATATAATCTTCCGCCAAGAAGGAACAGGGAACAGCAAACGTATGGCAAAGCGCTACACATGCGATCAAATAAATTGAAGAACAAGCTACCCAGTAGAACACTCCTCGGCTTGAGAACCTAAAGAAAGGATTAAGGATTATTTAAAGTCGATTATTTATTTATTTATTTATTTTTATTTACTTTTTTTTCTCTCTGAGTTCCAGTGAGTGAATCTTTAACTCGGAGAAGAAAAAAAGAAGCGCAATGAAGCGAAGTGAAGTGCATTCAAAATGCATTTGCATGAGAAGGAAACTCTCAAAATTGAAAATTGCGTTTTCCTTTGTTTACAGAACGAGGAAGAAGAGGGATATATATATTTTTCAGAAAGAAACACCCCATAGTTCCTCTCTTCGCGGTAAACACATCAAGTATTAAAAAGAACGCCATTTCAAAAGGCTTATCGCAGTAAACACATTATTCTCTCTTTTCATCGTCGTTCTGTTTGTCTTTCTTTCCCTTCGCTCGCCCGTTGTTGTTGCTTTTTTTTTTCTTTGTTTCACTTCGCTCAATGAAATACGCATTCGAGTAGGACAAACAAAAATAATTTCTTTAGTCGAATCCGGAGTCTATACGCCGACTCACTAGACGCTAATGTACTACGTTTCAATTTTGAAGGATTATCTTCCCACGAGACATTGCGAGGAACGGAACTAAATGCCCTTTGTCGTTAAATAAATGTCTTGGAAAACGAACGAACGAGAGAAAAGAAAAACAAAGTATGGAATTCTCTTTTTCCTGGGTTTTGGAAAATGATTTCGCTACAATCAGCCTGAAGTCATGAGAGTGCGACTTCTAATTAAGGTTTTGATTTTTGCGCGGTTAAAATCCAATACTTCCCGAAAGGAAAAGTCTTTCTTTTGGATACAAAATAGAATATACTAGTCGACATATCCCTAATGTTGAAATAATTACTCAGCTATTGATTAGTATACATTACTAAAATGGAAGAGTGATGAAGCAGCGCTGAACAAATTAAAAAAGGGGTTCGTGTTTTTTCCCCCTCCGAAAGGAGAAACTGATGCTCGAAATTTATTCTTGAACTTCTACAGAAAATTGAAAAATGCATTTTGTGTTACCTTTTGAATAGGTAGGTAATTGCATTTACATTTAGTTATATATATGCTTGTATAATGAGAAGATCATTACAATAACTCTCTTCGGTGTGTTTTTTAAAAGTAGAAAAATCTGTTTGGAGATTTAAATAAGAAAATTATAGATGACTTGTTAAAGATTTGGTTAAAAAATTAAAGGTCTCACAGTTAAAAAGATATTCTCCCTCTCTCCCATCCCAAATTTCGCGAATAATCTCTCCAAACATTTTGTGGCCACGGTAGCCTGAAAGTCATGGTCACGAACTGTCGAGTGCAGAAGCCACTGAAGCAGCGTTTCTCAAAATGTGGGGCACGCCCCCTTGGGGCGAAAAAACTCTACGAGGGGGGCGCGAGCTTATTGAAAAGTCGAAAACAAAAGATTATTTAAAAAAAAATAATTTACTGAAAGTAAACAAACAAAATACATTCTGACATAATAAAAAATAAAATACACATTTACACTGATATATTACACTTATAAATGTATCAGTGCTACACAATGTATTTTATAATTAATTTAACAAAATTTTAAGTTAAGAACAAGTTTAATAATTATCAGTGACCCCATGGGCTTGTCATACATAAAATTATATACAAAAAGTAACACTTATCTTGATAATTTGTACGGTTTATAATACATCCCTTAACTGCCAAATAAAAGTTACGCAATGAGCTTCCCAAAGCCAATCGTTTTTCACGTAGGCGCGCGTATAAGATTTAATTTTCTAAATCTACCAAAGTAATATTTTTAACTTCTAATATTTTTCTTACACGGGACAAATGGTATAATTCTTTGCAGGCATATTAAAATCACCTTATAGGAGGTTAGAGACCGACGGGGGGGGGGGTACATACACTCAAACCAGTTCCCCACCGCTCTCTGTCTTGGGGGGAGAGAAATAAAGAAGGAAATAATCTGAAGTAAGTAAATCCTTCGCCGT